>JZKD02S0055628.1:1021527-1045845 GCA_000966675.3 Picea glauca | reverse complement strand
ACCTCACATTTGGTTTCCTATTTTTTAGGGAAGGTGGAGGATCTCATGGATGGTTGAAATATTTCCTCCTTAAAATCCTTGAGAGATATTTCCTCCCCAAAATGCTTAAGAGATAGTTTCTCCCTAAATATCTTAGAGATCCCTTTCTTAGTGGATCTGATGAGAGATCCTCTCCATGGTGGTTAATCCTTCAAATCCTATATAATGAGGGATTTTCATGGAGGAGGAGGGAGAGAGGAGTTTAGAGATACCAAACTTATGATCTCATGAGAAGTGAGGGGAAAGCATTGTGAAGCATCTAACTTATGATCTCATGAGGAAGATGTCATTTGAAACATCAACATTCTATGTGTGGACTGTTTAAGAAAGGGTTTGGACAAGGAGAACTTCATGAAGCTGTTGCACTCACATCTATGGTTGTAAGTATTCTTCGTTGTTGTTACCATTAATACAATCAATGCTTGGCCTGTTTCTTTCAAACTTGTACCTGTTTCATATAAGTATGTCTACAGTAGATGGATCTATGTTTTAGCTAATCTCAATAGAGTAGGACGTCTTTTGTACATTTGTTTGTCTTGTAGGACCTACCAAGGAGCTCAAGATCGAAGCTCATCCTAGACCTTGCAGGGACAAACGATGTTCATAAGGTACATGATTTCCTCCTTCCCTTTTGTTCATCATCTTGATTAGATCTAGAAGGAATTCAGTTTCCATGTGAAGCACCTTTTGTCTTAGAGTTAAGGGTCTAGCTCTCAAGAGGAGATCTACCTGTCTGCAAGGATATTTTCCTACAACACCTAGACATCCAAAAACCTAACACTAGAAGGTGAAGCTCCAAAAGTCAAGTGGGCCCTATGGATAAGTTGGTGTAATTTGGTACCTCAACTTCCTAGGGTCATAAAGTTTTCATACGACCTTCATTTTAGGTGCATGATAGCCCGTTGGAAATTTCTTTTAGAGAAATACACATTCCTCCATTAGAATTTGACTCCATTTACAGTCTGACTGTGGTGAGTAAACAAAACAATGTTTAGGGCCCCAAAACAACCTTGAAAGTACAACAAGATGTGCTAACATGAAAACATACAAAATAAGCCAGTTGGATTAGGCGAGAGGGCACTCGTATCCACTTGGAGAATGTGTGACGCTTCAGAAATCCCAAGAAGTGTAGAACTCACAATTATAAAGCAGTATTGAAAGACGTGTTGAACAAAAATGGACATGAGGAGCCAGTTGGAATAAGTGGGTGGCCACCAATATCCATTTGGATCAATCCTTCCCCCTTAGGAAGAAATGGTCTCCATTTCATTGAGTTCCCCCATCAAGTGAGGAAACTTCTGCTAGATTTGGCCCTGGGTGAGCCACTTTCCTTGGTGTAGGAGTTGCTCTGCCTTGACAACCTGATAAAGTTGGATCTACTACTAGCAAGTGCCCTTGACCTGTGTGTCCACTATATGATTGGTGGATGCTTCTTCCATGTAATAGGGGTTGATCTCTGTTGGTGTCAATTGTTTGGCGATTTCAGAGGTGTCCAATAATGGTGGAAAATATGGTTGAAGGAGGTCCACATTGAATACTGGATGTAGACCAAGAAAGGGTGGAGTGTTGAGCTCAAAATCATTACTACCCACAACCTTGGTGATAGTACAAGGCCCATAACAAAGTGGATGAAGCTTTTGATGGGGCCCAATGAGACACTCCTTCTACAAATGTAACCAGACTTTGTCGCCAACCTGAAACTAATGTGGTACCCTATGTTTATCATGGAGCTTCTTGTACTTAGCATTGGATTTTTGCAAAATCTCCTAGACTTGTTGGCATATGTGTTGAATCTTCTCCATGAATATGGTGGCTTTGTTGACAACATACTAATCAGGGGAATATTATGTTTGTGAAGTGCAAAGATGAAGTGCAACATTAATGGGTCCCAAGGGTTGGAATCCCAGACCCACCTAAAATGGGACATGGCCAGTGGAACTATGGATATTTCTGTTATAACTGTGTTGGACATATGGGAGACTCTCATCCCATGTATGAGGATGCTTAGAATTGTACATGCTCAGGATGTACACAATCATTCGATTGAAAAACTGTATTTGGCCATCGGTTTGGGGGTGGAAAGAAGTGGATTTCATGAGCTTGGTGTCCAGCAAGGACCGGAGACTCAACCAAAAGGTGCTGAGGAACCTATTGTCTTGGTTGGATATGATGGTCTGTGGTATCCCAAAGTGAACCCAAACTCATTCGAGGAAGATATTGGCAGTATATACCACTGTGAAATTTTTCTTGCAGGCTGTGAGGATGGCCATATTCTAAAACTGATCAATGACCACAAACACACAATCATTTATGTGCTTGGTGGATGGAAAACCAGACATGTAATCCATGGAGATGGATTCCCACAACTTCTCTAGAAAAGGAAGAGGGGATTATAAGCCTTTCTTCTTGATGGTCGGCTTGGAAATGGCTCAGGCAGTGCAATATCTAATATACTTAATGACGTCCTATCGAACTTTTGGCCAATAATTGTTTTTTCTGAAGAATGACCACAGTTTTCTCTACGCCAAAATGTCCTGCCACTCGACTGTAGTGGGCTTCCAAAATCACCTTTTCACTCTCACTTGTAGGAACACAAAGATGGCCCAGATAGCATAAGAGTCCATCCTGAATGTGAAAATCAGTGACAATGGCGGTTGTACCCAAGAGTTGATATGTGGCGGCAAAGTCTGGATCTTGCTGGTAAAGTTGGCGCCACTCCGATGTTTCATGTCCACATGAATGGAGCACAGTGGTAAGTGCAGCCACAAGAGGTCGATTGATGCAGTCAGTGACATGATTGAATATACTTGTCTTATACTTGATGTTGAGATGGAACTATTGCAGGTAGGTGGACCACTTCTGATGGAAGTCGTTTTGCATTTTCCCCTGTGTCTGTATGAACTACAAAGGCTTGTGATCAATGTGTATGATCGTCTCTGTCCCCAGAATGTAATGTTTCCATTGATGACAGGCTTGTACAAAGGAACAAATTTCCTTGTCATAGGTGGGGTATTTCCAGACAGTATCAAAGAGTGTCTCACTATGGTATGCCACCAGATGCCCATGCTGAGTGAGAATTGCGCCCACAATGTAGTCATATGCATCAGTCTCAATATCGAATGGTTGTTGCAAATCAAGAAAGGAGAGGACTGGAACTGAGAAAAAACAATGTTTCAGATCTTCGAATGCTCATTGTTTCTCCTTCCCCCACACGAAGTTACCCCTACCACTTCCCTTGGTCACCTGGATGAGGACCCATGCAATATGGGAGAATCCCAACACGAACTGTCGGTAAAAATTGGAGAGTCCCAAGAAGCTCTGAAGCTCGGTTAGTGTAGTCAGGGTTGGCTAGTCACAGATTACTTGGATCTTAGTTGGATCAACATGTACCCCATGCTCATCAACAATGTAGCCCAGGTATTGGAACCTGTTCATGCCAAAAGAGAATTTTTCTTTTCCAAGTTGGCATAAAGCTTGTGCTGCCACTGAGTGCTCAAAACCTATTGAATATGTCGCATGTGCTCCTCCCACGTTCTGATGAAGATGAGGATTTCATACAAATATACTACCACAAAGGAGTTGGTGAAGGGTCTCAATAAATCATCCATCAACCGCATGAAAGTGGTTGGTGCATTTGTTAATCCAAAGGGAATGAATAGCCATTCGTAGATACCTTCTTTAGACTTGAAGGTTGTCTTCCAAACATTGGTTGGTTCGATGGGAATTTGGTGGTAGCTATACTTCAGGTCAATCTTGCTGAATAATTTTTCCCCCTTGCATTGGTCAAGAAGGTCATCAATCCTAGGAATGGGGTAGTGGTTCCTGATTGTGATTGTGTTTAAGGCTCTGTAATCAATGCAGATTTGCCAAGTCCCTTCCTTCTTTTGCACCAGTACAATCGGGCTTCTACAAGGAGAGCAGTTGGGTCTGATGTGCCCCTTTTGAACTCTTGGATCTGACGCCCAATTTCATCATTCTCCATCAGCGAGCATCGATAGACTGGTCCATTAGATAGAGGTGCATCAGGGTTAAGATGAATTAGATTCTTGACTTGGCAGTGTGTCGGTACCCCTGTAGGTGAGACGAAGATGTCTTTTTATTCTACCACGATCCCGTCCACTTTCTTCTATTGCAAAGAGAGGCGTTTTGTAGAGGCCATGGATGTGGCGATGACCTTCTACTTACTGTGAGCATGGATCACAAAGAAGATGAAATTCCCGGTCTATGAAATGATCTTACTGCATTTATTAGCATAGATTAAATAAATAGCAGTAGGTGGTGCCACCTCTGGGATCCTGTACAATTGTCTGCCCAAAGTAATAATAACACTACGGGGTCTAGACTCATACATGACACTTCCACAAATATGGTTGTCCTAAAAGAACATCACAAACTTCAAGGGGAGAAATATCACATGTTACCTCATCTTTGAAAGGCTTGATGTTGTAGGAAAAATGGCATTGTTGGCTGACACAAAGATCTCTTCCTTGACGAAGCTAGCTGATGGTGTAGGGTTGCGGGTGTAGTGTCATTGGCAGGTTCAGCCGCTTGAATACCTCTACTGAAATCAAGTTCTTCTGACTACCGTTGTTGAAAATGAAGCAAATCGGAGCCCCCTTGACCCACATCTTTGAGTGAAAGAGGCATTCCCCTTCCTCTGGTTGTTCTGGTTCACTTTGTTGGAATTTGGTGGTAGCGACAATGGCACTTGGTTCAACATCAATAATCTGCTTCCCTCCTTCAAGATTTGACTTGAAATCAGAATTGACCTCTGACTCGGAAGAATTTATCTTGACCACAAGGGACTCCTTGGAGTGGCATTCATCCATGTCGTGCCAAGGAATTTTATGGTACTCACACCATTTTCTCATGTCCTTCTTCATCTTCTCGTTTCCCTTCTTGTGTTGTGGCTTGGATGGATTGTCTTGAGGGTGGCCATCGCGACTTGGTCCCCTACTATGTGGGTTGGGGTTGCCTTATCCCTTCTTTGGCTGTGAGGGGTTGGTAGATCCAAACTCTCATCATTTTTTCTTACATTTTTTATCGATCTTGAAAGCGTATCTATAATATTTTCCCAATGAGGTGATGTCTAGGAAAACCATTTCTATTTGAATGTATCTATGCAAACAACCATGATATTTGAGCACCAGATGATGCTCAAAATATTTAATACCCAATTTGGTGCGAAGGGTATGGAAAATATTGGTGAAGTCTAGTACTGTCTGGTCCCTTTCTTGATGTAGGGTGGTCCATCTGGTGTATTGGTCCTCGTAGCTTCCAACAATGTAGTATTGTTCTTTAATGGTGTCCCGGAAGGAATCCCATGTAGGGGCCACTATAAAAATTTCATATTCCTCCACGACCCTTTTCTTCGAGTAGGTATCCCACCAGTATTTAACATGGGGAGCGACCTTGAGGAGTGAAAAAGTGATCTTTTCCTGATCGGAAAAATTGTTGACCAAAAAATATCCTTGGAGCAGGTTTAACCATTTATCTACAACATCTACATCTATCAGTCCTTCAAATAATGGAATATAAAAAATTACCGGTATCTTGAAGGGGGTTGCATGGCTGCCTGATGAAGATGCTTCTCCCATGGGAAACCGTCAAAGGATCCACTCGAACTTGTCCATCATTTCATTCCTTTGTTGCGCGAGGGATTCCTCGAGCAACATTTTAATAGGATCTCCTGCTCCATCATCTTTATTTTCGTCTCCCATGGGTTATTGCTGGGCTTGCCACGGGCAATCTAGTAATGGTAGATTGGTTCGAGTCCCAACTTCTTGTACCCAGACCTTGTCGGGGACATGCATGAATAAAAATAAATGAAGAGTAGACCGCTTTGATACCACTGATCCAGATTTAGGAGCAAAACAAACTGATTACAAACTGAATACCATAAACACAGAGATAGGAAGAATAACACAAATATTCAGTGAACAATATCTTCTATTAAATAATGAAATAGGATGAAACCGTAAAACTGCAGAACTGAAACTTGCTCGAATGGTGGTATCTATCTCTTAGAAGAGATGTGGTTGCTAGACACATTCGTCTGAGCAGAATTGATTATAATGAGGCTCCATATTCCCTTTTAATATTACTCATGAATGCAAAAACCCTAGACATCCAACAACCTAACCCTAGAAGGTGAAACGCCAAAAGTCATGTGGGTGCTATGGGTAAGTTGGTGTAATTTGGTACCTCAAATTCCTAGGGTCATAAATTTTGCATACGACCTCTGTTTTAGGAACGTGATAGCCCATTGGAAACGTATTTTAGAGAACTACACATTCCCTCGTCAGACTCTAACTCCATCTACAGTTTGACTGTGGAAAGTCAAAACAACATTGTTTAGGGCCCCAAATAGCCCTAAAAGTACAACAAGATGTGCTGACATGAAAACATACAAAATAAGCTAGTTGGATTAGGCAAAAGGCCACCCGTATCTACCTGGAGAATGTATGAGGCTTCAAAAATCCCTAGAAGTGTAGAAATCACAATTATAAAGTAGTACAAAAAAATGTGCTGAACAAAAATGGACATGAGGAGATAGTTGGAATAGGTGGGTGGCAACCAATATCCATCTGGATCAATCCTCCCCCCTTAGGAACAAATGGTCTCCATTTCGTTGAGTTTCCCCATCAGGTGAGGAAAATTTTGTTGGATTTGGCCTCGGGTGAGCCACTTTCCTTGGTGTAGGAGTTTCCCTACCTTGACAAACCGATAAAGTTGGATCTGTTGTTGGTGAGTGCCCTTGACCCGTGTTTCCACTATCTGATCAGTGGATGCTTGTTCCATGCAGTCAGGGTTGATCTCTATTGGTGTCATTTGTTCGATGATCTCATAGTTCTTCAATAATGGTGGAAAATATGGCCGAAGGAGGTCCACATTGAATATTGGATGCAGACCAAGGAAGGGTGGAGTGTTGAGCTCAAAATCATTGCTACCCACAGCCTTGGTGATAGTGTAAGGCCCATAATGAAGTGGATGAATCTTTCAATGGGGCCCAGTGAGATGCTTCTTCTACAAATGTAATCAAAATTTGTCACCAACCTGAAACTGGTTTGGTACCCTATGTTTATCATGGAGATGCTTGTACTTAGCATTGGATTTCTTCAAAATCTCCTGGACCTGTTGGTGGATGTGTTGAATCCGCTCAATAAATCTGGTGGCTTTGTTGATCGTAGAATGATCAGGGGAATATTCTATCTATCCAGTGGCAAGAGGAAGTGCAACATCAATGGGTCCCAAGGGTTGGAATCCCAAACCCACCTGAAATGGGCTATAGTCGATGGAACTATGGAGAGCCTTGTTGTAACTCTGTTGGACATATGGGAGACTCTCGTCCCATGTACATGGATGCTTAGAATTGTACATGCAAAGGATGTGCACAATCATCTGATTGACGACATCGGTTTGGCCATCAGTTTGGAGGTGGAAAGAAGTGGATTTTGTGAGCTTGGTGTCCAATAGAGACCAGAGACTCGACCAAAAGGTGTTGAGGAACCTGTTGTCTCAGTCGAAAATGATGGTCTATGGTATCCCAAAGTGAACCCAAACTCATTCGAGGAAGAGCTTGGCATTATCTGTCGCTGTGACATTCTTCTTGTAGGTTGTGAGGATGGCCATCTTCGAAAACCGATCAACGACCACAAAAATGCAGTCATTTCCATGCTTGGTGGATGAAAAACTAGACATGTAATCCATGGATATGGATTCCCACGACTTCTATAGAATATGAAGAGGGGTGTATAAGCATTGCTTCTTGATGGTCGGCTTGGAAATGGCACAGGAAATGAAAGATATGATATACTTGGTGACGTCCTGTCAAAGTTTTGGCCAATAAAAATGTTTTTGAAGAATGGCCACAGTTTTCTCTACACCAAAATGTCATGCCACCCGACTGTAGTGGGCTTCTCAAATCACCTTTGCATGCTCTCTTGTAAGAACACAAAGATGATTTAGGTGGCATAAGAGTCTGTCTTGAATGTGAAAATCAGTGACACTGGCACTTGTACCCAAGAGATGATATGTGGTGGCGAATTTTGGATCTTGCTGGTAAAGTTGGGGCCAATCCAATGTTTCATGTCCACATGAATGGAGCATAGTGGTAATTGCATCCACAAGAGGTCGACTGAGGTAGTCAGAGACATGATTGGAGATACATGTCTTATACTTGATGTTGATATGGAACTGCTGCAAGTAGGTGGATCACTTATGATGGCAGTCATTTTACAATTTCCCCTATGTCTGTATGAACTGCAGAGGCTTGTGACCAGTGTGTATGATCATATTTGTCCTCGGAATGTAATGTTTCCATTGACGGTTGGCTTGTATAATGGAATACATTTCCTTGTCATAGGTGGGGTATTTTCGGAAGTATCAAAGAGTGTCTCACTATGGTATGCCACTGGATGCCCATGCTGAGTGAGAACTACACCCACAACATAATCAGCTGCATCAGTCTCAATCTCAAATGGTTGTTGCAGATCGAGCAAGGAGAGGATTGGAGCTAAGCACAAATGATGTTTCATATTTTGGAATGATCGTTGTTTCTCCTTCCCCCACATGAACTTTTCCCTAACACCACCCTTGGTCACCTGGATGAGGGCCGATGCAATATGGGGGAATCCCAACATGAACTGTAGATAAAAATTGGTGAGTCCCAAGAAGCTTCGAAGCTTGGTCAGTGTGGTTGGGGCTGGCCAATCAAGGATGACTTGGATCTTAGCTAGATCAACATGTACCCCATGCTCATCAACAATGTATCCTGGGTATTAGACCTTGTTCATGCCAAAAGAGTATTTTTCCAAGTTGGCATAAATCTTGTGCTGCCCCGGAGTGCTCAAAACCTACTAAATATGTCGCATGTGCTCCTCCCATGTTCTGTTGAAGATGAGGATGTCATCCAAATATACTACCACAAAGGATTTGGTGAAGGGTCTCAATACATCGTCCATCAACCGCATGAAAGTGGTTGGTGCATTTTTTAAGCCAAAGGGAATGACTAGCCATTCGTAGAGACCTTATTTATACTTGAAGGTTGTCTTCCAAACATCAGTTGATTCGATGGGAACCTGGTGGTAAAAAAACTTCATTTCAATCTTGCTGAGGAATTTTTCCCCCTTGATTTGGTCAGGAAGGTCATCAATCCTAGGAATGAGGTAACGGTTCTTGTGATTTTGTTTAAGGATATGTAATCAATGCATAGTTGCCAAGTTCTGTCCTTCTTCTGCACCAGTACAATTGAGCTTCTGCATGGAGAGGAGTTGGGTCTGATGTGCCCCGTTTGAAGAAGCTCTTGGATCTGATGCCTGATTTCCTCATTCTCCATCAGTGAGCACCAATAGACTAGTCCATTAGGTGGAGGTGCATCAGGGGTCAGATCAAGTGGATGCTTGACTTGGTAGTGTGTTGGTACCCCTGTAGGTAAGACAAAGATGTCTCTGTATTCTTCCACGATCCCCTCCACTTTCTTCCATTGCAAAGAGAGGCTTTATGTAGAGTCCACGAATGTGGTGACGACCTTATTCTTACTATAAGAATAGATCACAAAGAAGACGAACTTCCCGGTATGTGAAATGACCTTAATGCATTGCTTAGCAGAGAATAAAGAAATAGCAGTAGGCGGTGCCACCTATGGGATCCTGTACAATTGTCTACCCAAAGTAATAATAACACTACGGAGTCTAGACTCATACACATCATGATGCTTCCACAAATATGGTTGTCCTAAAAGAAAATCACAAACTTGAAGGGGGGAAATATCACAAAGTACCTCCTATTTTAAAGGATTTATGTCGTAGGACAGAAAACATTATTGGCTGACACGAAGATCTCTTCCTTGACGAAGCCAGTCGATGGTGTAGGTTTGTGGGTGTGGTGTCATTGGTAGGTTTGGCCACTTGATGACCTCTGTTGAAATCAGGTTCTTCTGACTACAGTTGTCAACAATGAAGTGAATGGAAGCCCCCCTTGACCCACATCTCCAAGTTAAAGAGGTGTTCCCCTTCCTCTGGTTCTTCTTTTTCTCTTGGTCAGACTTTGTTGGTAGTGACCATGGCACTCGTTTCAACATCGATAATCTGCTTCCCTCCTTCAAGATTTGACTCGGAATCAGAATCAGCCTTTGACTCGAAAGATTTCATCTCGACCATGAGGGATTTCTTGGAGCGACATTCGTCGGTGTTGTGCCAAAGAATTTTATGGTACTCTCACCATTTTCTCGTGTCCTTCTTCCTCTTCTCATTTCCCTTCTTGTGTTGTAGGTTGGACGGATTGTCCCGAGGGTGGCCATCATGAAATTGGTCCTCTGCTATGTGGGTTGGGGTTTCCTTTCCACTGCTTCAGCTATGAGGGGTTGGCAGATCCAAACTCTCATCATTTCTGCTTAATTTTTTCTCGATCTTAACAACGTATCTATAAGTTGTGCCCAATGAGGCGATGTCTAGGAACTCCATTTCTATTTGAATGTATCTATAAAAAATGTCGTGGTATTTGAGAACCAGATGACGCTCAAAATATTTGATACCCAATTTGGTGTAGAGGGTATGGAAAATATTGGTGAAGTATGGTACTATCTGGTCCCTTTCTTGACGTAGGGTGGTCCATTTGGTGTATTGGTCCTCATAGCTTCCAACATGGTAGTATTGTTATTTAATGGAGCCCAAAAGGAATCCCATGTAGGGGCCACTACAAAAATTGTAAATTCCTCCATGACACTTTTCTCAAAGTAGGTATCCCACCAGTCTTTAACTTGGGGAATGGCCTTGTGGAGTGCAAAAGTGATCTTTTCCTGATCGAAAAAATTGTGGACCAAAAAATATACTTCAAGCAGGTTTAACCATTTATCTACATTATCTGCATCTATCAATCCTTCAAATAATGGAATATCAAAATTTACCTGTACCTTGAAGGGGGTTGAATGGTCGCCTATTGAAGATGCTTCTCCCATGGGAAACTGTTGAAGGATCTACGCGCAATTGTCCATTATTTCGTTCCTCGAATAACATTTTAGTAGGATCTCTTGCTCCATCATATTTCTTTTCATCTCCCATGGGTTTTTTGTTGGGTCTGGCATGATCGATATGGTAATGGCTCAATTGGTTCGAGTCCCAACTTCTTGTACCCAGACTTTGTCGGGGACATGCACGAAGAAAAATAAATGAAGAGTAGACCGATCTGATACCACTGATCCAGATTTAGGATAATAATAAACTGATTACAGATTGAATACCATAAACACGGATATAGGAAGAATAACACAAATATTCAATGAACAATATCTTCGATTAAATAATGAAATAGGTTGAAACTATAAAACTGCAGAACTGAAACTTGCTCAAATGGTGGTAGCTATCTTTGAGAAGAGATGTGGTTGCTACACGCATACGTCTGAGAAAAATCGATTACAATGAGCCTCCATAGGTCCTTTTCATATTACTCATGAATGTCAAAACCCTAGACATCCAAAAACCTAATCCTAGAAGGTGAAACGCCAAAAGTCATGTGGGCCCTATGGGTAAGTTGGTGTAATTTGGTACCTCAACTTCCTAGGCTCATAAATTTTGCATACGACCTTAGTTTTAGGCACGTGATATCCTGTTGGAAAGGTCTTTCATAGAAATACACATTATGTCATCAGACTCAGACTCCGTCTACAGTTTGACTGTGGCGAGTCAAAAAAACAATGTTTAGGGCCCCAAAACATCCCTGAAAGTACAACATGATGTGCTGACAAGAAAACATACAAAATAGGCCAGTTGGATTAGGTGATAGGCCACCTGTATCCACCTGGATAATGTGTGAGGCTTCAGACATCCCTAAAAGTGTAGAACTCACAATTATAAAGAAGTACAGAAAGACATGCTAAACTAAAATGAACACGAGGAGCCAGTTGGAATAGGTGGGTGGCCACCAATATCCATCTGGATCAACCTTTATTTCCTAAGATGTGCTAGAAATTGATATCCAACTTCAAATTTAAGTCTCCTCCCATGTTGATCATCTCTATGTTTGTTTTCATTGCTTCTCTTCTTCAATTTCTCCTTGATCTGATTAAGAAGTTCCTGCATTTCTGCAGCAAAGTCTTTGTCTCTAGTGCTCCTAAATTTTCCCTTCTCTAGATCTCTTAACTCTAACACTCCCCTCAGATTCACTCCATACACTATTTGAAATGGAATCTTTCTGGTACTTTTGTTCACTTAGTCATTATATGAAAACTCTTCTTATGCTAGAATCTGATCCCACTGGCTATGGTGTTCAGTGACCAAACTTCTCAACAAATCTCCTAAACTTCGATTCACCACCTCGTTCTATCCATCTGTTTGAGGGTGATATGAAGAACTAAAGGATAGTTTTGTTTCTAGATTATTCCACAATGTTCTCCAGAAATGACCAACAAATTTGGTATCCCTGTCTGAAACAATACTCCTGGGCAATCCATGGAGTCTTACAACATCTTTGAAAAAAAAGTTAGCAACGTCCATTGCATCACTAGTCTTATGGCATTGGATAAAATGTGTCATCTTTGAAAAACTGTCCACTACCACAAATATGGAATAACTTCTTCTTTGTTTCCTTGCAAATCCCAACACAAAATCCATTCTTATTGCATCCCAAGGCCTCTCTGGAATAGGAAATGGTTGATACAACCCAATATTATTCTTCTTCCCCTTTACATGATGGAAAAACTTACATTTTTTCACAAACCTTTTCACCTCTGCTCTCATACTTGGCCAATAATATGAACCGTTCAGCTGTGCAAACATTTTTTCCTAGCTGAAATGTCCGGCTAGACCTCCACTATGCCTTTCCTTCAACAAATTCTCCCTCATCGAACACCTTCATATGCACAACTGGCATCCTTTGAGCAACAACCCATCCTAAATCAGATATTCAACCCATTGGCTTCTATCTCTAAGCACAGGATTCACACATGCTTCATATGTCTCTTTGAAATTTGGATCACTATGATACATTTCCTTAAGGTGGTCAAACCCCAAGGTCTTCACTTGAAATTCCTATAGAATTAGACATATCCTTCTGAATGCATCAACAACCTTGTTATCATTACCAGAAATATGTTTAATGGCAAAAGTAAAAATTTTCATAAACTCTATCCACTTGCAATGTCTCTATTTTAATTTTTCTTGTCTGGTTATGAATTGTAAAGCCTAATTATTGCTATACAAAACAAACTCCTTCGGAACTAGATAGTGCCTCCATTACTTCAAGGCTTGAATTATGGAATATAACTCTTTATCATATGTGGATTATTTTTTTTTGGCATCGTTCATCTTCTCATTGAATTATGCAACATGCATATTATCTTGTCTTAAGACCGCTCTAATTGCAACTCCACTTGCATCACATCTCACCTGAAATGTCTTCCCGAAATTCGACAATATCAGAATCAGTTGTTTCGTTATCTTCTCCTTCAATATGTTGAATCTCTTCTCAGCCTCTTCTGTCCATTTGAAAGACTTATGTTTTTTTTTCACTGTATCCATCATTTGTGCACCAATCTCACTAAATTTTTTTATTAACTTCCGATAAAAACTTGCTCATCCATGGAAGCTTCTTACCTCAAATATACTCCTTTGCGATGGCCATTCTTTGATTTCTTTCACCTTCTCGGGATCCATCTTCAATTCATTCGAAGAGATCACAAAACCCAAATAAATGAGCTTTGTCTTCATGAAAGAGAACTTCTTTAAATTGATCAACAACTTCTCATGTTGTAACCTCTTCATCACTAATGTTAAGTTCCTCAGATGCTCCTCCTCAGTTTTAATGAAGACTAGTATATCATCCAGATATACAATCACAAATTTTCCAATGAAATCCTTCAACACTTCATTCATCAACCTCATAAAATTACTCGAGGCATCTGTTAATAAAAGCAACATAACAAACCGTTCATACAATCCCTCATTTGTTTTAAAGGTTGTTTTACACTCATCACCTTCTCTCATCCTTCTCTGGTGATATCCAATTTTCAAATCTATTTTTGAAAAATAGTTTGCTCCACTTAAAAAATCCATCAAGTCATCCATCCTCGGAAATGGAAATTTGTACCTAATGGTGATCTTATTTATGGCCCTTGAGTCTGTACACATTCTCCATCCTCCATCCTTCTTTGGACTCAACACAGTTGGTACCGCGCATGGACTCAAGATTTCTCTAACCAAACCCTTATATAACATATCCTGAACCTGTCTTTTCACCTCCTCATTATCTTGAGGTGTTAGTCTGTACACTTCATTGTTTGGTAGGCTTTCTCCCGGTATCAAGTCAATGTGATGGATGATACTTCTAATAGGTGGCAATGAGCTTGGAAACTCATCCACTACTATGTCAACAAATTTCTCTAACAACTCCTGAATTTCCTCAGGTAAATATTCCATAGAATTGTTTGTAAGGATAACTTTTGTCTTCCTCACTACAAAAACCTGCATCTCCCATTGCTTCTTAACTTCACTTAGGAGTTCCTTCCCACTCATGAGAAGTATGCTCGTGTTGGCTTCATCCTTTACTTTCTTCTCTTCAATGGAAACAACATATGTGTCCTACCATTATTGTACAAGATATAAGTATTCCTTCTCCCTTCATGAATGAAATTCATGTCATACTGCCATGGTATTCCCAAAAAAACATGACATACATCCATGGTAATCACATCACATATAATTGCATGTCTATACCCTCCTATCTTAAATTCAACCAAGCATTGTTTAGTGACTGTCACTTGATGACCTTTCTGCAACCATGAGACTTTATATGACATTGTATGTACATTTGTATCCAACTTTAACTTCTCCACCATCTCTATGGATACTAAATTATTAGTACTCCCACTGTCAATTATCACCTTGCATACTTTGTCTTTAGTCTTGCAAGTGGTCCTCAACAAATTGTTCCTCTACACCAGATTTTCAACTTCTCGCGTTGGCTTCAAGAGATATTTCTTCATCATCAAAAATCTCCCATCTTCTTCACCTTCTTCCTCAACATCTCACTTCTGTGCCTCTGAAATATGAGCTTTGCCTCCTTCTTTCTTTCTCTCAAGACATGTGTCCTACGTTTCCACATGCATAACACTTTATCTCGCCTCCTCTACCTCTTCCTCTTCCTCTAGGGAAAGAGTTTCTACCACCACTCTGCCTTCCTTGGGAACTTCCTCCTCTCTCAGAGTGAATATGTGGCTTATTTGACTCATCTTTGGGCTTCTATGTCTTTCCATGGGAAACTCCTTTACCTCTATTTTTTTTACTCTGCTTCCTGGCCAATTTCTCCTTTTCTTTCAATGTAATCTGGTATGCATCATCCATTGTTCTCACTATCATCATGCTAATTTTGTCTTCGATTTCATATCTCAGACCGTTGATGTACCTAACAGCTTTTTCCTCATCTCTCTCTTTTTTTCCATCCCTAATGTTTAGTCTATAGAACTTCTCTATGTACTCCTTCACAATCATCCCTTTCTGTCTCAGGTTCTGCAACCTCATGAGTAGATTTATCTGATAGTCCTTGGGTGTGAATTTCTCCTTTATCTTGGCTACCATTCGATCCCAACTCCTAATATTTTGTTTTCCTTTTCTTCTCCTATCAGTCTGTAGTTCATCCCACCACAGTGTTGCATGTCCTTTCAACCTAGTGACAACATGTTTTACCTTTTTCTCCTCATCGAAATATTCATAGTCGAAATACTTGTCCATTTCTCGTATCCAATCAAGAAATTCTTCGACGTCCAAATTACCCTCATACATTGGGATATCTATATTTTCTCTAGCTCCCAACTTAACAACCACTTCAGCAAGCACTCTTCCACAACATCCTTCACCACAACTTCTTCGACTTCCACTTCTTCATTTTTTTCATCGCTGACATCCCCAATATCAGGTGCTCTCCTTTGTGTTGTTTCCATGGTATCCAATCTTTCTATAAGTTCTACCATCTCCCTTTCCATAGCTCTATTTGCTACAGGCGGCTTTGCACATCTCATGGGCGGCATTGTGTTGACGTATATGATACTAGTCAATGATACCAACCTACTTCTTTGTCCCCTTTACCTACATAATTCAATCCTGTAAATTCTTTAATACCACTCTGGTGTACAAAACCCCCTTCTCTCCTGGGGATTCTGTGACCTCCCTACCTTAGATCTTCAAACTATCCAAACCGAGTTGGTTATTTGGGCCCCCAACAGACCCTAAGTGATTTACATGCTCACACAAGTCCCCTTGGTGTCGCGTGTAAGTTTGAACCACTTACAACTTCTCTCTCCAATGCTTGGTTACACCGATTAGCGAGTCCTAGTCTTGCACTAGACACTTTATCCACTATATGACCATGGCTAATCCCTCGACCAACCCTTCACCACTTCGGTCTTCGACAATATTTCACTCTCCTCCTCTGTTTCTTTTTGAAATAGCTTCCTTCGAACTCACGTGCCTTTGTTGCTTGTCTCTCTGGATTTGATGGTCTAGATACGCTTCAGGTTTCACAACTTCGCAAAAATTCACTTTCTCCACCCTTACTTCCTCTGAATATATGATTCTCGAATACTGTAATAATTTTTCGTGTGTCTCCTTGCAGCCGACGATTAGGATTCGCCTCGCGAGTTCGCGACTTCGACGATATCACATTTCGATGCTTCGAAGTGTCCTGAACTCTGACCTACGAAATACCTCATGACTGTCCTTGGTGCAACTCCTCCCAGATATGACGGTCTGGAATGATTCCAATCCCTCCTAGATGGATCTTTCTTTACTGTAATCAGAGAAATCTCAAAGGACTCCTTCCTTAGATGATTTCTCATTGTTCTCTCTCTCGTTCTCTTATCTCCTTAGAATACTCCTTTCGACACTTTGCACACCTTGCAATAGGTTCTCCTCTGAAATCCAGCCACTTTGTGGGCAACTTCAGCTACTCCTATTGAGATTTTGAGTCAGAAGACTCGGTCACACACTCCTTGCAGATAAACTCTCCTGGAAGCTGCCTCTCTAGAAATTTCTGAGTCAGAATAAAACCTGTCACGCACACCTTGTGGACACTATGCACTTATTTTCACGCATAAGGTTCACTTTATCTCTTCTGAGATTTTGATTCGAGACATACTCTGTCAACGCACTCCTTGCAGACACTATGCACACTTACACTTGCTTGTAGAAGAGAAACAACTGAAACTTACTTAAAATCTCATAGATTCATACATCTAGCCATGTAAATGCATTCATAAACACAAGAACGAGAAATAACAGAGAATCGATAATAAATAGAAAGTCTACCATTCATCCATTCAGATAGATGCGTCAACACCATACATTTGGGGCAATGCTCCTCTGTTATATTCATTCAACTGAAATATACATATGTTCATACACTGCTTTGATAACTTCTACATCAACTATATGTAGCCTAACACAACTCATCTTTCAGTGGCCCAACAACAACCTCTACTGGGCAATAATACACAACTTTTATACAAGAGGGCTCTTCGAGTTCTTCCCTCCAACTACTCTAAAGCTATCCTATTGAATTAAAATCTATCAACTACTTAGAATTTATTACAATAAATATTTTTGACAGACAAATCAGATTGAACACATCGAATTTGTACTGCATCCAGCTACATTAAAATAAAATACATTCTTCGATGACTTCATGAACCATTCATCTCTACAACAATTAAGATGTTCTTTAATTACAACTCTTTTCAAAAGATTTGTGTGATACACATTTTTTTTCAGAATTTAAATATCTTCAAAATGTGAGCTAGTGCGACTCATTGTCCTCTACTCATGCTTCGCTAACGATGCTCCTGCATCACACCCCAATTTTTTTGGGGGGCGTTTTTTGCTATTTTAGCAGATTTTGCTATTTTTAGCAATTTTCTAAATTAATCCCGGATTAAGGGATTAAGGTTTTGGTAGCTATGAAATACCTAAAATATTGTATATATTTTATTGTGAATGGTTAAATTAATACAATGAAGAGTTGAAATGTGTGATGCCAAGGAAGGTTGTTTTTCTCTTGGTTAAGGGTTTCCAGGGTAAATCTCTATGTACTATGTGTATGAGTCATTGATTAATTTATGTTTTTATTAAGAATCTATATGCATTTCTTTAGTTCACAGGTTTAAAATTTACAATCTCCTACTATCCTCATCATCATCATACTAATCTCATCTTGGATTTCATACCTCAATCTAGTAATATACCTAGAAATTTTCTCTTCATCATTCTCCATGTGTCTTGCTCTTATATTCAACTTATAAAATTATTCAGTATACTCCTTCACTGACAAACCTTTATGTCTCATATTCTGCAACTTTCTGAGCAGATTCAACCGATAATCCTTGGGTATGAATTTAGACTTGATCTTAGCTACTATTCTATCCCAACTCTTAATCTTGGACTTACCTTTTCTCCTTTTGTCGTCTTGCAACTCATCCCACCATAAAGTTGCATGTCCCTTCAATCTGGTCATTGCATGCCTTACTTTATTCTCATCATCAATCTCCTCATATTCAAAGTACTTGTCTAAAGCACTTATCCAGTCAAGCAGTTCTTCCACATTCAAATTACCTTCATACATCGAGACTTCCATCTTTTCTTTGGTTCCCATCTTAACAATATCTCTCAACAATCACTCATTTATTGCTTGTTCTCATACATATTCGTCTTCTACTTCTATATCTTCACTTTCAGCTTCACTGACATCACCAACATCTGGTGCTCTCCTTTGTGTTTTTTCCATGCCATCCAACCTTCCACAAAGTTGTCTCATTTCTTCCTCCATGGATGTGTTGACTACAGGTCTATCCCTGCATCTCCTTGGCAACATGATTTCAATTACTTTTTCGTATAGAGCTTATTCCTTCTCTAATACCACTTGAGGCAAACCCCTGTTGGGGATTTCATAACCTCTCGATATAGGATTGATTTACATAGGATCCAGAGTGGCTCTTGGGTTTCCATAGAACCCTTAGAATCCTATCCGCATGCCTTTTTTCGCTTACCTACACCAAAATTCAAGTTCGTGGGGGCCTTTCACTCCAGCGGAGTTTCCACATGACCTTGGAACAAAACCTGGGGCTTAAAATTTTGAAAGAGACAACTTTGGTGCTCTAGAGCTTCAAGATTTGAGAGTTTTTCCCTCAGCACCTTCCAAAACCTCCGAACAATGAATTAGAAAATTCTCAAACTAGTGCTTCAGAACTTCAGGCTTCGAGAATTTTTATGACACAATACTCCAAATCCTCTCAACACCAAATTTACGAATTCCTGGAGGGCTCATGGATCAACGATCCACACTTCCCCAACAACCAACGACTGTGATATTCTCCAGAACTCCAGGCTTTGAGACTTTTATCTCCTAATCACCACTATACTCTTGAATCACCAAATGCTAAAGTGATGAAGGGCGAAGATCCACGGTCCACGTGTCCCCAATAATGAACGACATGGATTAACTATGGCCTACGGGACTTTGATATTTTTCACGCCAAAGTAAATTTGGCTCACAATACTCTAGATAGTCGGACTTCCAGATGCTTGTTAATATGTGGACATGTGTCCCCAACAATCAATGGTCCAATTTTTCTTCAGACTTCGAGACTTCGGGGATTTTTCCTCCTGTGTAATAAACACTTAAAACTATCGGAGCGATGAAGTACAAAGAAATTAAGGGTTTAATTCTCGTGATTCTTACCTTGATCCAATGGTTGTAAGGGAGTTTTTATTCTCCCGAACGGATTTCGTTCGTCCACCTCGAAATAAAGAGATATTCTCTTCCTTAAGCTTCTTCACTTGAAGAACTTAGACTTGGGTGCACACCTTGTGCTTCCCTCCTGAGTTTTTTCATGCTTAAAGGAATCAGACCTTGGGGCATGCTTTTCACTTCCCTCTTTGGATTGGGACTTAAATAAGTCTCCTCTACACAGTCCTTGTGCTATCTCTCCTCTGAGCTTCTTCAATAATTAACTCGGTGTTGAATCTGTGCACTCTTTGCACTGACCTCTCCTCTGAGATTTTATACTCCCATGAGTATAGGCACACTCCTTGCACTTGCTCTGTGTAAAATTATGCAATCTCTCCTGAGCTTCTGAACCTACAACAGTTCGTCCTCTGCATTCCTTGTGTGGGCACTGTGCATTCCTTGCACCGATATTTTAGAAGAGAAACAATTGAAACTTAAATAAACATTAAAGATTCATTCAACCAGCCATTTAGATGCATACATACACATAAAACATAAAGATAATTAACACAACATTTACCCAGTTAATCAAAGAAAAGCATGCTCAGAAATATGAAGGCAATTCTCTCTTCTTCTATATTCCTTCAACAAACATTTACAAGGAGTTTTACAACTCTCTACAACTCTCATCTTCTTCTTTCAACAACTATTAACAACCTCATTTGGGCATAGATTACATTGATTTATACATGAGGGGGTTTCTTGAGCCTTCCCTCCAGACTATCTTAGTGCTTTCATATAATCATTAAAGCATCCTACCACTAAGGATTATTATAATAAATGAGATATTTCAATCTACATATGAGTCGACGCTCAAAATGCATACAATCCTATATGTATTAAAGGAAAATGCATTCCCCTGGAGCACATAAAATGGTTCAAGATTCAAGATCTTATGGGATTTTTAATTACAATGCTTTTCAAAAATTAAAGTGATGCGTTCTCCTTGGAATCCAAACCAGTTTAGTGCATTGCACTGGATGCTGAGTCGTCTTCCATTTGCCTCATTAAGTGATGACAATGATTCTCTTGCATCACTTTCCATCTAGTAATATACTATGCATGATACCCAATTGCTTATAGTATTGACTTTCGTAATTAACTCAAGAGTCCAATTTCTCAGAACAATAGTACGAAATATTCAGATCTTTTCAACTAATCTCTGGATCAACTCTACTAAAATATTTTAAAAATGAGCAAACAAAATTCCATCCAAATATGTAACCACATACCTTTGTATCCATTTCTCTACATCAATCCGTGGATTGTTATTTTGATCTACAACAAACTCGATCTCCTTCATGTCCAACCATTATCCAATCTCCTCACTAATAGGCCTCCACATCCCCCTCAGTCGTAGATCCTAGTCCCGACAACAGAACCATTTATTGTGTTAGGTAACTAGAGAGGTAGTAGTGGGGGTCCAAAGGGCCCATAGTGATAATAGTAGAGACCATTCAATGTAATGTGGAATAGGTCCACTATATTATTAAATAAGGCCCACTATGGTAGTTAGATATAATAAATGTAAGAGGACTTCTTAGAAGGTTCTACTTCTAGAAGATTCCTCCTCTAGAATATTCTTAGGTGATGGTAGCACTATATAAAGGGGTTCAAGAAATGTAATGGGATATGAAGAGAATTATTGTATTGTTAATTGTAGCTCAATAGGAGGATGTCCCCTCGAAGAGGCAAGTGAACAGGAGATGATCCCTTCCATAATAGGATCCATTGTATGGTGTTTCCCTACCTCAAGGGTTTGGTAATAATAAATAGGTGGTTTTTTATATTGTTCTCTGAGTATTTGTGGTGTTTTTATATGCAAATATTTGGTTCTTAACAATTGGTATCAAATCACTTTCCTTGGCCAAAGAAAGAAATATTTTTTGTTCTTTTTGCATATTTTTTATAAGGAAGAAAAGGGCGGCACAATTCAGGCTCATATATGAAACTTTGTGTGTATAATTTGGCCAAAAAAATTGGGTATTTGAATTCCTCTCGAAAAAATACTCAATTTCAAAAAAAAATCAACCGAAACGGAGTCAGTGAAGTGAAGTTATGAACATTTTAAATTCAACAGTATTTTAGGGTTTTTTCCGAAAAACAACCACAATTTTTTGCCGTAATTTATTATTCTATTTTTTGGGTTTTTTCGTGACAACGATAAGACTGTAGAGTTCATAGGATTCTCATATGTTTTTTTCCACTCAAACCCTCAAATAAATTCTACATATGACTGAAGCATTCAAAGATCAATTGTTTGACACCTTGTATGACAGAGTGTATGATAGATTGCATGACCTTGCAAATGGCCTCAATGATAATTTTCGTAGTATTAAAGATTCATTGGATAGAATGCAGAAGAGATTTCTTATGGCGGACATCAGGGATGAATATAATCAAGAAATATATGTTTGGTATAATTTTGAGGCCGATTGTGATGATTGGTATATGGATAGTTGTCATTTTTGGGATGACAACCACTTTCATATTTTATTTGATGACTCTAATCCACCTTCTATAGAGAGCATCAATATGACAAATAGGGAGTCAATGATTATTACCAGTGTCCATATTGCATATTCTACAGTGGTATTATTCATTCCAGCTCCTTCTACAACCCTTTTACACTATGTGGATGGATCTTCTTATTTGGATCCACATGACAGGTGTCAGTCTTTGGAGCATCATTTTGAGTTGGTTATTGGGTTCTAAAATATTCCACCTGGGGTTCACATGAGCAATTGGACGTGGGACCCAGGTTTACAATGGCGGTTGGACTACTTCAACATGGTGGATTTTCTTTCTACATGGAACCTTGGTTCTCCAGTCTTCTTCAACATTATGGTCCACAATTATCCATGGGACCCTGGTATATGGTTGTACATCAAGCGTTGAGGACAACTATTTCATAAGGGGAATGGAATGTTAGGTAGCTAAAGAGGTAGTAGTGGGGGCCCAGAAGGCCCATAGTGATAATAGTGGAGGTCATTCAATGTAAGGTGGGTGGACTAGGTCTACTATATTATTAAATAAGTCTCACTATGGTAGTTAGATATAATAAATGGGTAGTTAGATATAATAAATGTAAGATGAATCCTTAGAAGGTTCTACATCTAGAATATTCCTCCTCTAGAATGTTCTTAGGTGATGGTAGCACTATATAAAGGGTTTCAAGCAATGTAATGGGATATGAATATAATTATTGTATTGTGAGTTGTAGTGTTAGGGTCCTAGCTCGCACATAGGTAGAACAATATATTCGAATGTAATACAGGTCAATATTAATAAGGCATTTCAATAAAATAGAATAAGGCAGATGTAAAAAGACCTAATAGAAGCTTCCGCTTCTAGAAGGATCTTCCTCTAGATGCTTATTTTTAGTATAAATAAGAGTCGAGGGTATGGGAACCCTAGCTTGGATATTATTGTAATAGAGCTCTTCTCAATTGGAGGTTGCCCACTCGAAGAGGCCTGTGAACATTGCTTTCAGATTCAAAGTGTTATTTTTGTTATTATTCTTTTATCATTTCAGTGCTATTGTGGTGAATGTTTTGGTTATATTGTTGTTATTCTGCCATTTCTAGCATTTCATTTCTGTTATTCTTACATTTTATATCTGGTATATTACAAGTGGTATCAGAGAAATTTCCTCGGCAGAAAGTGTGGGTTAATTTTTTTTTTCAGGGTAGAGACGTATTCCGACATCTTTAAGCCACAAAGATCGGTCGTTATGTGCATAAACCTATGGTTAAGGGATTCATACATGCAGGAAATACAAGTGGTACTTAAGCGCACATCTGTTGGCCACCCTTGTAACCCCTGTTGGTACTCCTTCAAGTGGTAGCGCATCAGACATCACCTATGTACGGATCGACCTAGATTACCTGAATCCCTCTTTAGATAAATTGATCAATCACCTGATTGTTATAGTGTCACCAAGAGCAGCACTCGGGAAGATACTCTCGTGTACCTGGGTAGTTCAGTAGTATGGCTAAGGGTATGGTCTATCCTCCTTAGTTAGTGTTACACATGAAATTTGCACACCTAGGTACTTCGCCCTAAGTTTCGTAAAATGTCATATAAGTGTCTCATACACTTTGACACCATGAAATAACCTATGTCACAATCCCTAGTCAATGTGGAGGAGGGATATATTACATGAAGGCAAAGAAATACTAAGTACACATGAATTATTATTAATATTCATGGAAAAGGAATTGATTAAATGTGAGAATCAAGTGCACATGAGTTATTATTAATATTCATGAAAAAGAAAGTAATTAAGTGTGAGGATCCACCTCACATTTGGTTTTCTATTTTTTAGGGAAGGTGGAGGATCTCATGGATGGTTGAAATATTTCCTCCTTAAAATCCCTGAGAGATATTTCCTCCCCAAAATCCTTGAGAGATATTTCCTCCCCAAAATCCTTAAGAGATATTTTCTCCCTAAATATCTTAGAGATCCCTTTCTTAGTGGATCTTATGAGAGATTCTCTCCATGGTGGTTAA
>JZKD02S0055628.1:991727-1021517 GCA_000966675.3 Picea glauca | reverse complement strand
GGAGACTAGGAGGTATAATTACAACTAATGGCCTAAAGTCGACATAAATAAAATAACATTACTAATATAATATGCCCCAATTAAGGGGTAATGAGACAATATTAGGGCTTAACAAATATAATGAGTCAGTCCTTCATTTTTCTGGTCTTAGGCTCCCTCTCGGTGTCACTACCATCCACATGTGACCCATCCATGGATGACACTCCAAGTATATTCACTTTAATTGTGAAGGGTTCATCCAAGGCACCCAAGATTTTGTCTCAATACTTCTCCAAAATTTTGTGATCAACTTTGTGTTTACTTCTGCGACCAGGTCTGCAAGAAGTTCTATGGAAGTCCTGCATTCATCTACCTTGTCCACGTAATCGATTCACCCTCAAAACTCTGTGCTTGGACCGCTCAAGGTTTGAACCCATATATGTTCGTAATTCATGGCTTCATCTGCAACTCCTCCTTTCACTTCAGTCACAACCCACCAAGTCTACACCTAGAATTACTTCTCAATAGGTGCGCACCTCCCCACCATTGTTCCAGCTGTAGTAGTGGTGAAGAGACAAATCTAGTCTGATACCACCTATCACGACCCTACAATACTCTTTTAGATATATTGCAATAATTCACCTCCCGACGGAATGTGACATTGCGATGATTCTTACTTGGTTTCTTGGAACACCAAGAATACTTCATCCAGACTACACCTCTTCACCTAAATCATACCCATACTTCATTTTGGTCTACCGACGAGTCATTCTCCTACTCTAGTGAAAATCTTGTATACTTAGATAATTGTTAATAGTTTAACACTTGGTCATAAATAAGCATAAATCCATGAACATGAGAAACCAAGAGAACAACTGCGGAACAAATGAAAGACAAAAAAATAAATAGTGCAAGCAACACAAACCGTGCCTAATGCCCAACTAAGTTTTTGTTATTTTGA
This sequence comes from Picea glauca, assembly GCA_000966675.3. Classification (NCBI taxonomy): domain Eukaryota; kingdom Viridiplantae; phylum Streptophyta; class Pinopsida; order Pinales; family Pinaceae; genus Picea; species Picea glauca. Next base: position 1,020,577 of record JZKD02S0055628.1, on the reverse strand, counting down.
AATAATTACAATATGAGCATTATCGACTTGATTTAAAAATTTGGTGGAGTCACACGACTGACCTCACTGTTATCACTAAAATTATGTCCACAACATTGCACACAAATGGTTACAGAAATACAACAATTCCAACAACAATTAGTTCACTTGCAGCACCAAAATGCATTTCAAAAGGAAAAAACTATACAATTGGGCAAAAATTGATATGCGCAAAGTCACTAAAGGAAGCGCGCACACAGTGCACGGGCCAACGAAGTCCGTAGAGTGCACAATGCGCCATATGCGTGACTGTGTACGATAAAAGTTGTGCACTCCTGTGAACAACTCATTTATGGTTCTTGTCAACTCCCCAACCACTTATGGACTAGCTCCCAACTTGATTTGACCTCCAAATCTAAGCGAAATCCGAATGGGGGGTTGGTCAAGGACCCAAGGGTGCCCTAAAGGGTCCCTTGTTCACATAAAGAACTAGTTGAATTTTTCCTTGAAGAAATGTTATAAGTGGAGGCCATGGATGCACTAAGAAACCAAGATCTTCATAGTATTGTTATGCTACCTCAATTCTCTCTTGAGATTCCTCTTTTCTCCTATGAGTATTCAAGTATCATTGCAATAGGTCATTCCACTCACCTCTTAAGGGAATAAGCATTGATTTTCTTCATCATTTTCCATTTTTCTTCCATTCTAAGAAGAGCTCTCCATTAGAGAACTCAAGAGCCCTCCCAAGGAAGAAGAGGGGACTCATAAGTCCTCATTTTTCTCTACAGTGTTTTTCCAACTAATATAGTTATCCATTGATGGCATAATCATGGTCATTGGTTGATTGTTTATGGTTCTAAGTTTCTTATGCATTCTAGTTTTTATTTCCTTAATTGTTTTAGTTTGTTTACTTATTTATTTCTTGTGTTTGTCTTGTTTAATCCACTCACTAACCTCTGTCTTGTCTAGCAGGACCAACTAGGCATGCAAGTGCCATTTTTTTTCTCACCCGAGTGATGAAATAGGCACAACAGATTGGATACCATATTAGAGAAAGGTATAAAATTCGACCCTATTTGGGCTTAGAGAGCACTTCTTTTTAATATATTTGTCTTGCAGGTACTAAAATCGACCCATCCTTACTTGTCTAAAGCCAAATTCAGAGCTGGAGGAGGAGAATTTCACTCACAAACCCCCCCCCCTTGATGCGTATCAGAAAGTGCATGGGTATTCCAACCCACAGATGCACACTCAGTGCACTATGCACCCAAAAGGTTTATATTCTCTGCGCACTTTGCGCCCACTACGCCTCTGTCAGAATTGTAACCTACACACATTTCCGGATTTTCAAAATTGTAATGGTTTTTGTGATGATTTGAAGGCCCCTAGCCTTCAAATTCTTTCTTTCATGCAAATTGTAATGCCCATGCACTCCACTTTGACTCCTTTCCCATATGAAAGTTTAAGCTAAACATCAACACTTAGGGGGTAAAAAGAACCAAATATTCTCTTCTTTTTCTTTGGTTTCCACATGGATGGCTTGTTTGGTTTATAAAATTTAAAGTTGAGATCATTGTTATCACATATAAAAACACTTGCATTGGGACTATAAATTAACTTTTATCATTGAGTATGTTGTTTTCTCGCACCATAGAGCGATCTTGAGAATCAAAAAGGTGGTTAAAGGGACATTTCATCTCCCTTAAACAAAAAATATTTAGGAGAGGACAAATCCCCCCTAGGACTCCTCTTAGTTTATTTTTGAAATCATCTTAAATTTTTAAGGGCCCATACATTCCCACATGTTTCAAATTTAGGATAGTTTCTTGAAATTGATTTCTTAGTTTACATCACTAGGGAAGTTTAAAGATCAAAGTACCGGGCCCATACATGCCCACATGCTTGCAATCTAGGATAGTTTTTCAAGCTTTCTTAGTGTAAACAACATTAGGGAGTTTAAAGGATTGGTAAAAACCCATATGTCTACATGCTAGTTCTTTAGGGATTTTAAAATTCCGCAAGGTTGTACCAATGACACTTAGCAAACTAGGTAACAAATATTTTTGAACCACGGGAAGTCCACATGTTGAAAATTCACACCTAACTTATCAAAATTTGGCACACTCGTTCACTTTCTCACACACAAAGTCACTCCTCACTCACATAATTCCCATCTTGAATTGTGGACTTTGAAGTAGGTTTTCTCCAAAGTAATTCTGAAACGTCCCACTATTTCTTGAAGAAATTATCCACACCCACTTAATTCAAACAATATTGGTTCACACCCCCAATCTCTCAGCCTGCCACATCTAAAATGTTTCTAAGAAGCTCACTATTTTTTCCTCCACAGGAGGTGCCAAAAGAAATGTTTTAGTCTAGGTAGGACCTCGGGGGTAGGCATCCAAATAACCCAATGTTATTTGGTTCTCACATTTTCAAACATTATAAGTTGACAAATAGGGAACTTTAAATCATCTATGTCAAGTGTTCCTACACCATAAGGCATGGAGATACCCATGAAGGGTTGAAGTTTGAGGTTCATTATTTCTATGCATCCCCCCTTGAGTCACCCAACTCTTGGAAGGGATCCAGCCCGTGACCCATTTCTGATGCCGAAAATCTAAATGTCACACTTTGACCGAGGTACCTAGTGACCAAATTTAAGAAATCTACCCAGGTGGTAATTGTGGGCTGAAATTGCACCTTGATTATATTTTGTGTGGCTGTTGGGAAATATTTCCATCTCTTTCGGGATATGCACCCTCTACCCCTCATTATAACTTATTATTTCATCCTTCACTAGTTCCTGTTCTGGTGGCTTCAGACCCCACTCTTGAGTTCTGTTTTAAGGTCCAGTGCTATTTGAGAGGAAGGATGATACATATTTTTAGGACATGAACATTTGTTTTATTTATTCCCCCATGCGGAAAAAATCCACCAACCCACATGTATGCTTATTTACAGTAGATTTATGTATGATGCTCATTTGATTACATGCAATTGTGAGTTATATTATCTTGTGAAGATCCAAATTATACAATTCTCTTGTTCATTTATTTCTCTCATAACCATTTGCACACATCCAATTTTTTGGTTGGACATCATAGGAGACCCAAAGAATCCTCTTCATTCAAGAGGCTTGTAGAATCTCCCACCTATTCTAGGAGGAGTTCCTAGTATTGTCGACTCACCGACTCAACCATATCATGCCCCAGTGAGTGCCACTATTTTGGGATCATATTTTCTTGGTTCTAGTTTGCTTGGGTCCAATTCCCAAGTTCATCCATCCACTATCTCTCCTTCACAAGGAGGCAGGGGGGGGAATTCTTCTCAAGGGAGAAGTACAACCCCACTAAATCCCTCTCAAGGGTCAATTCCACTACCTTCTCACACCATGGCTGGAACTAATCCCCCACCAAATCTCCCTATGCCATACTTGGAATCTCTCAACATTCCTTATTTGACTAAACTCACAAATGATCCCATTTTACATGATCCCACATGGCCCAATATGCTTACCAAACTACCTTCGAATATTCCAAAATTTGAAGGAAAACTAGGGGAGGATCCCGCCAACCATGTTATGACCTTCCACTTATGGTGTTCTTCAAACAACATCATGGATGACTCCATCTGCTTAATTTTATTTCAAATAACACTCACTGGTCCATCAACCAAATGGTATGTGGACAAAAAATCAGGGTCCCATGTGACTGTTGAATCCTTGGCCAAAGCCTTTTTGTCCTTTTTTCAACAACCAATTCGTCATGACACTGGTTTAGAACTTCTCTCCAAGTGTAAACAAACCTCAGCTATGCATATTGTCGACCGCGTCTCGAATGGTGTCGGCGACGTAGTTTATGTAAAGAAGAAACCACCAAATAATAACGTCTCGATTGGCTTGTAAAATCACTCGTCTGTATACTTGCCAAAGAGGTAGCATCCACCTTCCCCCAATCTGTAGAAGAAGCCATTAGCAAGGCTCAATAGTTCGACCTCATTTATGCTCAATCAGGATACTTATACACAGTATTACCCGATGTACCTAGACCCGTACCATTTGGCCAAGACAAACCTGGAATGTCTCACGATGTGAATGGGTTGATTGGTACCATGACACACCACAACACTTATAGCCAACCACAACCTATGTATGTTGCACCTCAATATCCGCAACCATATAGAGGTCCATATTATTACCCTCATCCCCCTTACAACCAACCATATCCTATTGCTCCTCCTCCACCCATGAGTGGACCCTCGCCGACACCCATGATGTGCCCGACATCTCAACCAAGTTTAGGTTCCCCTTCTACTTTGGTGTATAACTTGGGCACTAGTGAAAACACTTCACCTTCCTATTCGTCCTATGGATCGTTTCCACAAAACAATCTATATTTCTCATTTCCTGGTCCTCCACAGCCATTTTCTCCTCCCCATGGACAACCACACACTAGCATTAACTTTTTCAACTCTCTCCCACTCAACAACTTCATAATTTTGAGTAGTTGAATACGGAAAATCCATCCCATCAGTCGAATAATGCCAAGAAGAAAGGGAAAAACTGAAATAATAATAACCTGGGTCCAAGTGGAAATAATCCCCAACAAAACCAACTTATTGGGGGAAAACAGAATCAAGGCAACAAGAACCCCCAAGGGGAAAATAAAAAAAAATGCCAAGGGAATAACAACAATCAAAATCTTAGGACAAACTTCCCTTGCACTCTTTGCGGTGACTATGGAAATTATACTCACCATGCCCCACAATAGTACTTTCAACAACCACCCCCAACCATGTTGCAAAACCCTATTCCACACCAAGGTGTGATGAATACCCAACAAGAGGTACATCCTACCCCACCAAAAATGGGATATTATCAAAACCCAACACCCATCCACCCTGGTAATCCAGGGGATCGCAATATCCTCCTCTCTAGCGAAGAAGAAATTCTTCTGCAAATGTAAGGTCGTCAATACAACGTGCCCCCTGAATCTACTCCAACCACTTCATAAGTGGCTCTAGCTACAGCCAGACAACCCTTTATGATCCCACACCCTAATACTGAACCTACCATTCATAACCCTCACATTCCATTACGACGGAATGACAATAACCCTCAGGCTAGGGAAACACACAATTATAGTCTGGTCGATGAATTGGCACAGTTTCTTGCAGCCATGTCTATATTGGAGGTTCTCCAAACCTTTCCAACTCAACCTAAATCCTTACTTTCCACCTTAGGGGAAGTTGACCCAGCTGATACTAGACTCATCACCTTTGATCTAGATAGTAGAGAACCACATCTCTCCGCTCTGGTAGCTTTCCAGATACTAGTTAAGATTTAGAACATCACGATTCATTGATGTATCAATGATGAAGGTGCATCCACATGCATCATGTCCAAAATAGTATGGTAGAAACTTGGCTCCCTGTAGCTAGTACCATCTGCCATCACCTTAAGAGCTTATGGCGATCGACCATCCTCCCTTGAAGGGCTCTTCCAAAATGTCCCCATCGAACTCGGGGGAAAAACCATCCTCATTGACATTAATGTTATAAATGCCCCGCTCAATTATAATATCTTGTTTGGACATAGATACATGTACGCTATGAAGGCAGTAGCCTCTTATTTGTTTCGAACAATGATGTTCCCCCACAATGGAAAAATCGTCACCAGCGACCAAATCACACGTTATGAGCCTAACCATTCCACCAACATCGATAGCATCTTACCTCTTGTTTTCAATACCTCATATGATTATTCACTCATTAACATGGGCCCCAGAATTTTCAAAGACCCATCCTTGCTAGGGGCATACCATGGAGCACCACCTCTCATACACCCTTCAACACAAGTGTGTGTCGTATCTTCTAATGGACCTGACACCAAAGACACCATTCCTCCCACTGAGGCCTCTCCACACCTTGATGTACCACCAGTTGAAGCAATACTGTCTCAGGGATTCCCTAAGAACCCTACTACACCACTTATCCCTGATTTCCACCTCCCCCAGGGGAACATCCCAGTTTGGGAGACAATTCCTCAAGACATTACTCAAATTCCCTTATTCTACCCCCCAACGGGAGTACAAGCATTTCAGGTTGCCATGACGCTTACCCTTCCCAACATAGTGCTTGCCATCCCTATATGGTATCTACACTCACCCGTGATGGTTTCTCAACCATCTCTCCCTCCTCAGCTAGAGGGAATACCGATGCATATTCTAGTATAGGATCCAGCCACACCACCCTCACTTTCTAGCACCACTACCACATCTAGGGGCAGATGGAAGAATAAAGAAACCACAACTCCAATTCCTCCCCGAGTTCAACCTCCTTGTGCACTATGAGAAAGAGAGGGACACCCCACTAATAGATTCCCTTCTCTTCCCCAGTTATGAAAATTGATCCAACTCCCTCGAGCAACCACATCACTTGCCACTCCCCCAAGCACGTCTAGTACTATGGAAACGTCCTCCACTATAGGTAGTAAAGGACTGTGAACCAAATTCACATGTGCCATCTATATAGAATATGTCCACTACACTCATCATTTCCCAACTCTACCTCAGTTTCACTAGATGCTAACAGAAGTACACCAAACCTTTCAGAAAGAACCCTTTCCACCACCACTTTCGGGTACCCACATCACTGACATTCCTCAGTCCTTGAATGGATGAGATTCCCTTGCGCCCTCTGTGACTCACTATCCCACTTCACATATCGATGTCCTTTGATTGCGGCATACCAAGGTCATCATTCAAGCCCTATTCAACCAGATATGACCACCTAACCACTAGTCCTGCCCTATCTCGATATTGTCAACATCACCTCCCCTGAACCTAAGTCACTTCCCACCCCTCTATGGTTCATAGATAGACTATCTGATGATATTTCCCCAAATCCTCCCAATTCTCTAGTTCATTTCCCGCAGGAAATATTACCCCCTACCATAGTTTATTCCCCACAGTGTCTGGACATTTGGTTTATGTCAAGAGAGCCATCACACTATGACAGTCACCCATGTCACCTCCCCAGATCCCCTATATTCTTTCATTTTCCACTGTGACAAAGATATCTTGGAGGAACTCACTACCCCCGATTTCCCATGGAATGTGCTCCATCACTGAGCACTTTTTCTCTCACAGGAAGCCTTTGACAATCCTAGCCAAGATTTTTTATGTAAAATCGAAACAAAGGATTTTATTCCTTTAGGGAATATAGAATGGTTCAACAACCCTATCCCTGCCCCAGATGATTTTGAAGAAGGAAACATGGCCAATATCTCCCCCACCATCAAAATCGACATTTCCATCAAACCAGAAATCGTAGAAGAAATCACCATTGGCGCCACATACTCCCCTTGAGGAACTCACAGTTTACAAGGCTCTCTTTTAGGAATATCGAGACATTTTTTCTTGGTCATACATAGAGATGGCTGACCTTGATTCGTCTATCATCGAACATCATATCGACACATGGCCATATGTCACCCCAGTCCGTCAAAAGCATCTCCCACTTCACCCATCCAAAGTTGCGGTTATAGAAGCCGAAATCGACAAGTTATACGTTGTTGGGTTCATTTACCCTATTGCGTATACCTCATGGGTTTCCAACCCTGTCCCTGTTAACAAAAAATAGGGCACTATTCACATCTGCATCGAATTTCGCGATCTCAACCATGCTTGTCCCAAATATAACTTTCCAACCCCTTTCATCAACCAAATTATCGATGACTATGCCAGACAAAAGGCATTGTCCTCCATGGATGGGTACTTCGGCTACAATCAAATCCAAATACATCCAGCTGATCATTATAAAACCTCTTTTACTACCCCCTGGGGTACTTTTTCTTATCGTGTCATTCCTTTCGGACTAAAAAACATAGGTGCTACATTTCAATAGGCCATGACTTATGTTTTCCACGATCTTGCTCACATCATCCTTGCTTATTTGGACGACCTCACTTCTCGATCCAAGAAATAAACCCAACATTTAGACGACTTGTACATCATTTTTCAACGGTGTCGCCAATATAATATCCACATGAACCCCCTCAAGTGTGTATTTCACGTCACCGTCAGACGCCTTCTTGGGTTCATTGTCTCTCAACACGACATCACAGTGGGCCCTCTCAAGGTCCAAGCTATCAAATAAATTCCAACACCTAGGAATTTACATCAACTACAAAGCCTACAAGGCAAATCTAACCTTTTACGTCACTTTGTCCTAGATTTCGCCACCTGCGCGCATGGTTTCCTCCTCCTACTACGTCATGATATCCCATTTTTATGGGATGAACATGCTCAAACCTCTTTTGATGATTTAAAAGCAATCCTATCCAACACCCCTTTGATTAGTCCTCTAGACTATGATCACAATTACATCCTCTACCTATCATCCTCAATCGTCTCAGTAGCAAGAGTCCTTGTCCAACTAGGGGATGATGAGAGGGAACATGTCATTTACTACACCATTATAAATATTTCGGGACCACCTCTGAAATACAATCACGATGAGAAACTAGCCCTCACATTTGTCCTCGTAGTTCAAAAACTGCATCAATATATCCTTCTTCGTACTAGAAAGTAATAGTAGATTCTAACCCTATGCAGTACTTGCTCAGTTGATGATAGATTAATGGAAAATTTGCCCGATGGATCATCATCCTTCAGGAATACGACCTACAGTTCTCAACTCCAAAAAGAAAGAAATTACTTGTTCTCTTTGAACTCATTACGACATTTCCCTTAGACGCTAAACCTTCACCCGTCAATACGGATTTTCCCAATGAACATCTCTTCTTCATCCCCTCAGATGACCCCTGGTATGGTGACCTTCTCGTCTACCTTTAAACACAAAAGTTTGGGTCTCATCTCTCTCGAGATGATCATCACCGCATTCACCATTAGGCCCATCGGTACCTCCTCATCGGTGACGTCTTGTACTGACGTGGGGTCAACACCATTCTTCATCGATGTCTGACTATCGATGAAGCCGACAGAGTATTAAACTATTTCCATAGCGGTGTTTGTGGTGGACACCTCTTAGGTATGTCCACCGCCCAAAAAATCATTCGTGTAGGGTACTTATGGACCACACTGTTTCATGACTGCATCCACATTTTCAGGCGATGCGAAAAATGCCAGCTCTATGCAAAAAAATCACGAGTGCCACCCGCTCTTCTACATCCATTCATCACCACCATCCCCTTCTGCAAATGGTCCATATACTTCATGACTTGCAATACTCCATCCAATAATGGACACAAGTACATCGTCGTGGTTGTAGATTACTTTACCAAATGAGTCGAAGCCATGCTGACCTTTAACAATACCACTGACACAAAAGTGCATTTCTTCTTCAACCATGCCATTACCTGCTTCGAAGTCCCACTACAGTTAGTATATGATCATGGAAAACACTTTGAGAATGAGATCTTCGTAGAACTCTCCTCAAAATTAGGCTTCTCCCATGAATTTTCCTCCCCATACTACCCTCATTCCAATGGACAGGTTGGGGCTATCAACAAAGTCCTCAAAACAATGCTACAACGTGCCATCAACAAACATAAGACCAACTGGCATCATTTGTTGTTTTCAACATTATGGGCTTATTGTACGGTAGTAAAAACTGCTACCGGTTTTACACTGTTCCACCTCATCCATGGGATCTAATACACCCTCCTTATCGAGTGATAAATTCCCACATTACGCACCACCATCGATATATTACCTAACACTGCTCCAATGGAGAAGAGCTTGCTGACCTTAGAGTCATTGGATGAAGATCATCAGTCTTCATTACAAAACACTGAGGTAGCTAAAAAACGCTCCAAAGCCACCTTTGACCGCCATGTCAACCTTGGTTCATTTAACGAAGGAGACCTCATCCTAGCCTATGATATCACCCACGATACTCTCAATCATGGGAAATTTGAATCATTGTGGCATGGACCCTACATTGTCCAACACTGCCTCACTAAAGGAGAATACATCCTGGCCTCTCCATAAGATTATCCTCTCAAAGAACCTGTCAACAGGTTGTAATTAAAGAAGTTTTACGCCTGAGTGTAGCCATTCTACACTAGGATTTTTCTTTATACACATTTGTAGATTTTTTGGTCTTCTTTTTTAACCTTCACTCCTCATGTATGATCTACCATCCATGTTATTGATAGATGCATCCCCCATCGGCCTACCACATTGGTTATGATGATGGTGTTATCCGTTGGACATAGAATCTCCCTTCGACTGCTTGGGCCCTCTATACCCCCTCACATGAACAGCTCCACTTGAGTGACATATATTTGGGCTCAGCCACCAACAACCAAGTGGAATATGCCATTGTCATTAGTCACCTCGCCCAGGCCAGTCACCGCCACATTCATCACCTTATCATTTTATTAGATTCCCATGTTGTCATCCTGCAACTCAACAATGTATACCGTGTTCGCGATCCTTGCCTCTTTCACAAATACTTGCAATTTAGACTCTTATATCGAAACTTTGATTCAATTACATTTACACATATTCCACGACAATTTAATCAAATATCAGATAATATGGATAACCTAGTGTTAGATTGGAATTTATCACATCAAGACATCATCACATATACATAATAATCATACATTGGTCACATCATATAGATTAGACATCATCAAACCATCAAAAATGTAAATGCATGTAGACATAAACAAAGATCCAAAAGATATATATATATATATCCTCCAAAGTGTCATAAATGTTTACAAAGTACAAAATATACATTTCTCGTAGGCCAATGAGTCCCCTCACCCGTATAGGTACAAAATGGGTACCCCCTACCCTATACAAAATGGGTATCACTACCCTATACAAAATGGGCTCGCAAGTTGTTACACATTATTTTGGTCACCCTAGTGATCCATTGACGACATGTGTTCATGTTCCCTAAAAAGATAAAAGGGTCTTTCTCCATGAGGAAAGTGATTTTCTTTCCCTTCTAAAAAACCCTATTAAGGAAGGTCATTGCACCCTGCACCATGCATGGGGTGTGACTATGCTTGATCATTGCCCCCTGCACTAGAGTTGGACTACGTCTCTGCAGGCTGCAATATACCTAGGGTGCGACGATGCCAAAAGCTAAGGAAAAGTCAAACTTCATGAAATTTCTAGAATGGGATATTTTAGAATATGAGGTGGCCTCCAAATGATTTGGATCTTACTCGCTTTTCTAATTTGGTAGGATCATCCTAATCTCCTTATCCATCTCTCCTTAACACTATATAAGGAGGGATCTCTCATGGAAAAGACTAAGGTTGAATAGGATAAGATTTGTATGGAGAAATTCTACTTCAGATTATTCTTGAGAGATTTGCTTTAGTTATACAAGCTACATGGTGGATCTTCTTCATTCAAAGGCTTTGGAGCAAAGGTGTGTGTTCTAGAGAAAAGGGCCATTGAAGACCTTGCGACATCAAGGCTTTGGTTGTATTCTCCACTTTATATTTAATATGATACAACAATATGTGTCTTTCCCATAAAACCATTCTTGTTTTATTGTATGATTCCTTGATCACATACATAGGTTCTTCTTGAGTATACTTTATTTCTTTCATTTTGTTGCCTTGTGTTCCTTTGCAGGTTCAATATTGCATGAGAATTGGAGTGGAGTGAGCATAGTAATGGAAAGAGGAAGCAACATTTAAAAGGTATGTTCTCTATCTCTTGTTAGCTAGTAAAATCAATAATTTGGGCCTAGGGAAAGCTTTATATTTTGTTCTAGTTTCGGGTTCTACTAAGGAGATCCATTTGTTTCGACACTTATCGATTAGTCCAGCAACAAAATTGGAGACCATATTGGGGATACAAATTGTTTTTGTTTTTTTGTCTCTTACTTTCCTTTATCCCACCTTCCTTTAATTAAATTCATTCTTTGAGTATGTGAGTGATCCATCTGGACTCCATGGGTCTGCAAGTTCAGTGAATTTTTTTGTCTTTCTTCCATTTTTTCCTTAGTTACAGATATCGTCAAACTGTGAAACATAGATAGTATGCAACTATCCTCTGATGTTTCATTGTGTTGGTTTAGACCAGGGCGACGACGTCGCACTATACCCACTTCGCAACCTGTGGCGACCCTAGATCGTCGCACTGTGCTCCATAGGCAGCGTGTGACGATTCCTGTAGGATTTGTTGGGGAGAGTCAACTTTTTTTTTTTCACCCAGTCTTACCTCAATTTTCTGAAATGACATTCTGATACCAGTGTATGAATGATTTGTGAGTTTAAATATTGCATGTGATTAATTTTCAGTGATTGAAAGTTTTTCTTTGTAAATTTTGCAAGTTTTTCTTTTTTCTTTTTGTCACAAGGATATAATCTTTGGATCTTGGTCTTGAGTGCTTGCCTGAAAAAGAGTCTTTTATTTGTCTGAAGTTTTGGATTGTTTTCACTTTCCAGATTGTTTGTAGATTGAGAAACATTTTTCTTTGCATTTGACAAAGAGTTTTCTTATCTTTTTATTTTTGTCTGCATAGTGAGTTTGATTTGGGAACAAGGTTGTGAGTGTGTTAATTTTCTTGGATAACACTTTCTTCCTTGTCTTACATCTCTGATATGAATTGAGAAAGGAAGAAATGAAAATCATTTTCCTTTTAGTAATATTTTACAAAAAAAAAATTGCATTCAAATATTTATAAGAGAAAATTGGAAAATTTTGTAACTTTTTATTGTTTGGAATTTTGTTCATTAAAAAATTGAGAAATTGTGTTTCATATCTTTTGTACTTCAAAAATATACCTTCTCCCTACTGTAATTAGAGTTCATTGAATTGAAATATTTCACATTCATCTCTTATTTCATTTTATTGGGTCAAGGTCATACATATCATCAGTTTCATCCCCATCTCCTTTTTGAGTAAGCAACAACCTCTTAAAACACAAAGTAACATTAAAATTTATTAGCAACTTTTAATTTCTATAAATTATTTACACCAACATTAGCTAGGATAGAGCTTTGGAATACGTTGAAAGGAACACTCTCCAAAGAATCAAAACACACAATAGTATCTTGTGATAGGGAGAGTTTCAAATCCACTTGCTACATTTTGTCTTGGGAAGCCCTTCTCACACAAGGGTCAAACCTGAGGTCGCATTGAGAATGGCAGAGTTACTCACCCTACTTTGTTGGTCTTGGTGTAGATATTGTGCATATTATTGGGGGTCACTTGAGGGTATACCAACGATTATTTGTGGAAGCCTCTCGAGTTGATTTCAGGATTAGATACCCTACCTTTGCGTCTGGATCAAACTGTTGATTGTTTCCCCATGCATCATTGGAGTAATTGGTAACCTTAATGGCCTATCTCTTTAGGGTATTTACACAAGGTGACTATGGAGGTGAAAGTATTCACGGTACCTAGAATTGACATTGGCCAAACTCACTCGGGATCCTTGGAGGGTATACCCACGATTATGTGTGGGAGCTTGCACTAAGGTGTAAGTCCGTTAAGCAGGTCATCAACATAAATTTTCCACCCACTTATCCTAGCCCCTTCTTGTATTGATTTCATGACATTGGATTTCATCACCAAATAGCGACTTCAGAATAAGAAGGCTTGTTTTCTTGGTTTGATTTCTAAATTTTATTAGTGAGTGTTGTTTGTTTCTCTAGTTGGCCATAGATTTGTTTCATTATTTATTTGGTTCGACCAACATCGGCCTTCACCGTTCACGTAGGATGGAAGGGCTACCTCCAGAAGATCTAGAAGGTTAACTCACTTTGCTTCCTAACTCACCAGAAGGCTCTCTTGAGGGAACAATCAATAATGAATAGCCTCACAGCTTCAAATATCACACTCTTTAGAGGGATTCCAAATTGTTTTGGATTCTTTAGACGCATTCTAACTTCCCCCAAACCCATTATTGAGTATTGTGAATGATGCACATTTTCTCTAGATGAATTCATCAGGAGAAATTGTTGTTGTTAAGAATAATGAAGTACCTACTAGACCTAACATAGAATCTGGAGTAGATGATCCACTTTTTTAAAGTGAATCATTTAGAACCCCGACTCACACTGCTAGAATTTTCAATCCTAGATTTGCCCCTTCTTCAGTGCACGATATTTTTGGCACACCAGGAACAGGTTTTAATCAACCTATGGCATCACAAATGCCTTATTACCTATCAGTTACCTTTAGATCATTTTATTGGCACAAACAGTAATGTCGTCGTAGTTTCAAAATTGTTGGTTAGTTCTCACTCAATTCTTCCTCTCCAGATGGCCCATTCTACTATGGTCCCACAAGCTATGATTGTTTCTATAGGAAATGTGATTATCACTCAATCTCCTATTGGAACACCACTTATGCTTAGACCAAATCTGTCACTTCCCCCTAGGTACAACACTTTGAATGCATACATTGCTAATCCTTCCCAGAATCCAACCAGAGGATCAAATCTTTTCATTCCACCTGGGTATAATATTGTTGTTGGTTTTGTTCCTACACCTGCCCAGGTTCTCTCCGGAGGGCCGTACATTCCTCCTCCACCTTCACCTAGAGGAACTCATCGTTCTGCCCCTATGGTTCCAATCTAGTTGGAGGCACAAGTCATTTTGTCACTTTTGTTTTTCAGATTTCTGTTGGAGGTCAACCTCAAGTTGCGGGGGGAAACCTCAGATTGGGGGACAACCTCATTTTGGGGGGAAATATCAAGTTGGAGGCCATAACCCAGTTTACGGCCAAAGTATACCTGTGTTACAATATCAACCTTGGAATCTCCCTTTCTAATGGAATCCACAACTATTTGGGGGGAAACATCCTCAATTTAATTCTTTTGTACCCCCTAATCTCGGTCGACCGTATCCAGGTTCTATGAATCCTACTTGGGGTCCAAATTTGCAGTCCAATACTCCTTTTCAAGGAATCTTCCTTAATCAACCAACATTTTTTGGCTACGCGGCTCCAAACCCTCCACAACCGAATATGTCAGGACTATCTAACTATATACAGACTTCTTATGGTCCTACTAGTATACCTATGGGGTTGCCTCCTCAAAACTACCATTTTCCTCAAGTGAATAGACAATTTCCTTTTCTTGATACTTTGGATTTACCAGATTTGTCTAGGATTTTGAAGGATCCTATTTTTCACTCTCCTTACTAGCTCGTCATCCCAACCAAACTACCATCTCACATTCCTACGTTTGATGGTTGACCCAGAGAAGACTCGAATAATCACTTCGTGACTTTTCATCTTTGGTGTTCATCTAACTCATTGATGGATGAATATATAATATTGTGTCTTTTCCAACGAACTCTTACGGGTTCAGCAACTAAATGGTACATCGAGTTACCATGAGGTTTATTTAACGACTTCAATACTCTATCCATGGCCTTCTTAACACATTACCAATTTCCAATATGTTATGAGATAGGAACCGAAATTTTGAGTTATTTCAAACAATCCTCTTCCACTCACATTTCTGATCATATTCATGAATGGAGGAGGAGAAGACGCTTAATCAAAGTTACCCTTCTTGACCAGTTGTTGGTTGAGTGGTTTACTAAATCACTTATTGGTCTTATAGCCCATGATGTTGCCATAAGTGGTGTTTTCACTGAAGAATAGGGGATTAGTCATTCTCAGTAATTAGATCTTTTTTATTCACAAATAGGCACTCTGTATGACCTAATCCCTTATGCTCCTTGTCCGTCTACGAATCCTAACCTGACATCTCCAGTAGCTTCCCACATTGTTGATGGCGTGATTAGCACTTTTCATGCTGAGACTCAGTCCAAACAAGCCAGTCACCCCAATCCAAAATATAATACTTCTACTGTACAAAATTCTCCTAATCCGACTCCTTCCCCCGGTAAAACCTTCGATGTCAATTCAGTTCAATATACACCTACCGGTAAGAATCAAAATAAAAATAAAGGGAAGGGTAGGAATAAGGAATATAAAAATAATAATCCATAGTATGAAAAAACTAAATCCCAACCTGTTGATGATAAGTACAAATGCAAGCCTCATTATCCTTTCCTTATATGTGGTGACAATCACTACATGAAATATTGTCCATGATGTGCTGAAGTTATTAAGCTCTTGTAAGGAACTGGTACATATTCTACCCCTGTCATCTTGTCACAACCTTTCCCTTCTCTAAAGCAGGCCCAATTGGTCATTCATGACCAACCCTCTCCCTCTACCACGTCTTATGTTCTTATGTGTACTGGTGACTCCAAGAAGAATGATATTGCAATCGCAACTTGAACCAAAGATTATTCCTCTTCGAAGGAAAAAGTGGATGATACACCACCTACGTTGGTTCAACCTCCTCCACAAACTTCACCTCCAAATGGTCCTCTTCATCTTGAATGACTGAGCCTAGATATAGTCCTTCGTCATCATCCCAAGGGCGTTGTTTGAAATTCCTCCTTTAATCCTCACGCACGTGCTGCCCAAAATTACAGCATTGTAGAAGATCTTGTGCAAGCACCCTCTACAATGTCATCTCTCGAAGTCCTTCAAAGTTGTCCTTCTCAACGAAACGCATTGTTAAAGGATATTGGTGGAATTAATCCTACCGATACTAATTTGATAATATTTGATTTGGAATATCATGTTCCAAGGCTTCCTCCTCAGTTATCATTTCAAATCCAAGTGGTTGTGGAAAACAAGAATATTTGTCAAACCGTTATTGGTGAAGGAGCCTCGACCTGTGTTATGTCTGTTACTGGTTGGAAATCCATTGGCTCTCCTACCCTAACCAAGTCACACAATACTATTAAAGCCTTTAATGGTACATGATTCAAGCCTTATGGTGTTCTTCCTTTGTTATCTATTATGCTAGAACGTAAAGTGGTTAATGTCGAGGTTGAGGTCTTTGATGCACCTCTTGATTACAACCTTCTACTTGGTCGTAGATGGATTAATTCTATGTGTGCAGTTGTTTCTACCCGTTTTCGTGTGTTACATTTCCCACACCAAGGAAAGGTAATTACTGTTGATCAATTGTCCTTCTTTAACGTTGATTCACGTACTAGAAACATCCCTTTTATTTCGAAAACACCTCTTGGTTATGAGAATGTTGGTGTGGGTCTTCTTAAAGATTCAACATTAATGGGTACTTTCCCCATTCCTCCACCCAATATTCCTCCTCCTTTTGTCGCCTCAATCAATATGATATCAACTTCTGTTAGTGAAACTCTTGAGTCTTGTGTCCCTTGGATAGTATCTGATCCTAGTGATTTCCATCATTATGGGGACGTCATGCCTTTAAGTCTAGTGGAACTAGCTTATCAAGCTATTCACTCGACAACTTCTCCTTCTCTCTGTGATACGTCTCCCAATCCTTTTCATGTGATATTTACTACTGACAAGATGATCATGGAAGTCATTTCTATGGAAGAGACTCCATGGGACGATGGGCATCATCTTTCTATTCTCTTTTTGGAAACCGAGACCATAGAGAGCTATCAACAGATTTTGACACCGTCTACCGTTTTTGTTATTTACTATGTTCTTGAACCTACAAAAAATGTTTTGTATGAAGGGAACTTGAGTAATATTTCCCCTACCATCCCTCTTGAAATTTAAATCAAGCCCAGAGTCACGGAAAATGTTCATATCGATGCTTCATGTCCTATTGATGAAGTCCACACTTATAAACCCCTTTTCCAACAATTTTTTGACGTTTTTGCCTGGAGTTATGAGGAAATGTCTAGTATTGATCTTGATATCGTTGTGCATGATATTAAGACATACCCGTATGCTAAAATCATTCAAAAATGGCTTTTCCCAAGGCATCCATGCAAAGTTGTTGCGATTAAGCATGAGGTTGAAAAACTTCTTAACGTCGGTTTTCTCTATCCAGTGGCTTTAACGAATTGGGTGTCCAATCTTGTTCCCATTACGAAGAAGAAATCCACAATCCGTGTTTGCATTGATTATAGGGATATAAACAAATCTTGTCCTAAATACAATTATCCTAACCCCTTTGTTGACCAGATTGTCGACGACTACACCGTGAGTGAAATATTTTCTTTGATGGATGGTTTCTCCGGCTATAATCAAGTCAATATTTCGCTTGTGGATCAACACAAGAATTCTTTTATTTTCCCTTGGGGAACCTTCACCTATCAGAAACTACCCTTTGGTTTGAAAAACACTAGAGAGAATTTTCAACGAGCTATGTCTTATGATTTTCACGATATTAAGAATGTTGTACAAACATGTTTACATGATCTATCGGTGCATTCTATGCGTCGCCAAGATCACCTGGCACATCTACGGGCCATTTTCCTGTGTTGTCGTTATTATCACATACGTTTGAATCCTCGCAAATGTGTTTTTTGTTGGAATCTAGATGAATTATCAGTTTTATCATGTGGATACATGGGATTAGGGTAGACCCCTTAAAGGTTGACGCCATTCTTAATCTACCTCCTCCTTCCACACTGTGCCAACTCCAAAGTTTGTAAGGGAAGGCAATTTTTTTACGTCGATTCATTCCAAATTACGATGAATTAATGAAAGGATTTACTCGGCTTCGGAAGAAAGGTTACGATTTTGTGTGGGATGACACTACAAACAAATATTTTGAAGCTTTGAAACTCACCTTAACCTGTAAACCCCTATTGTTTCCTTGGGATTATAGTCAAGATTATTTCTTGTACTTAGTTGCTTTGGACTCTACCATAGCTATGGTTTTGGTCCAAGAGGATGATTCACGTGATGAACATGTGGTATACTATTTGATTGGGAGTCTCACGACCACCAAAACCAAATATCTACATGTGAAGAAAATGGCCTCGGCAGTTGTTCAAGTTGTTCAATGTTTTCGTCACTACATCTTATTATGCAAAACCACTTTTATTTCTGATTGCAACCCCATGCAACACATCCTTACATGACAATTGTTGGGGGGAAAATACTCTAAATGGATAGTTATTCTCCAAGAGTTCGACTTGGATTTTGAGCGTGCCAAGTCCAAGAAATCCTTGGTTTTTGTTGATTTGATTTGTGACCTTCCCTCTACTAAGACAGAAACTATGGCAGAGGATTCCTTACCTGACTAATCCCTCTTTCTAATAATTTCTGATGATGTATGGTACAAAGATATCATCATCTATATCCAAACCCAAACTTTTTGGCCCGATCTTTCTAGTACAGATCGTCGTCATATAAGGTATCAATCCCGTCAAAACATTATCCTTGGGGATACCCTTTACCTCCATGGTATTGATTCCATCTTTCGACAATGTATCACTTACGATGAATCTTAGAAATATTTAAATGAATGTCACTCTAGTGCATGTGGCAGTCATATGTCTGGGTATGCCACTGCCCAAAATATCTTGCGAGCTAGTTATTTTTGCCCTTCATTATTTAAGGATTGCATTATTGTTTTCCAGAAATGCCACGCTTGTCAAAATTACAACAACAATATCGGATATCACCCTGCTCCTCTCCACCCTGTAGTTTTCGTTGGTCCATTCACCAAATGGGGCATTAAATTCATGACATGTAACCCTCACTTGGTCGAGGGGCATGGATACATTATTGTAGTTGTGGATTATTTCACTAAATGGGCCGAGGCAATGCCTACATTTGATAACACTAGGAAAACTACAACATTATTCATATTCAATCATATCATTACTTGGTTTGGTGTCCCTCAATCTATCATTACTGATCACGGTAGTCATTTTCGTAACTTGATGATGTATGAACTTACTGAGAAGTTGGGTCTTCACCATGAAAACTCAACCCCCTATTATCCGCAGGCCAATGGCCCAGTTGAAGCAATCAACAAAGTCCTCACTACTATGCTTCGACGAATGGTATGAATTCATAACTCAAATTGACACATGATGTTGTTCTCAGCATGATGAGCCTATCGGAAATCCATTAAGTCTGCCATGGGATTCACACCTTTCCAGTTAGTTTATTGTATCGAAGCAATTTTTCCAATTGAATGTGAGATCCCATCTTTGAAACTAGCTATTGAACTTCTCCCTAACACCTCTACTGAAGAGGAATGCCTTTTGTATTTGATCCAATTAGACAAAAACCATCGTGATGCTACCTTAGTTATTGAAACTCAGATAAAACATGTTAAATCCCAATATGAAAATAATGTCAAGCCGCGTGTTTTTTCTGAAGGTGATATAGTTCTTCTTTACGAGAAAGATTATGATTTGCTAGGGTCGGTAAATTCGAGCCCATGTGGCGGGGTCCTTATATTGTGAAACGTGTGTTGGAGAAGGGAGATTATGAGCTGGTAGATTATGATGGAATGCCTTTGAGTGAACCCAGAAATGGGCTTTACTTGAAGAAGTGTTATTCCTAAATCATTTTTTGCATGAGTGTTGTGTATTTTTAGTGTATCATACTCTTGTGTGCTTTTTCATTGTTTGGATCCACCTTTCAACTACTTACCTTGAATTGTTCTTGGTTTCTAGATGTTGGTTTACTCACTACCCTACATTAGCTTCCCTGATGGAGCTAGTCGTAGTACTCAAAACATAGCATTTGTTGCTTGGGAAATCTATGCACCTACAGATGAATTAATTAGTATACATGGTGTTTGCCTTGGTCGTGCAACTAACAATATCACATAATACAGTGTCGTTATAGAGTTATTGACCGATGTTGTTTCACTTGGAATCTGTCATCTTGTTGTACAACTTGATTCATAGTTAGTGGTACTATAGTTGAGTAATGTTTATTCTATCCAAGTCCTACATTGTTAAGGGTATGTTTATGAATTGCCCTCTTGGAATGTCATTTCGATTACATTGAATATCAACACATTCCTAGATGTATAAATGCATTAATAAATGCATTGGTTAATTATGTGTTAGACATAAATTTGAGACATTTATAAAATCCAATCACAGTTTGTACATCAAACGAGTAAGCTGGTAGGAGCCTCATATTAATAATGATAAAAGTTTAAAAAAAGCATTTTTGTCCGAAGACTAAAATATCAAAAATGTGAAGCACATGGCTTCATATACAATAGAGCATCAAGGATGCTTCTCGCTATAACATGTGGCTTCCCATGCTACTCTATGAAGCAGTCGATCGATGTATGCAGACATGCCCACTGTGTGGTGTTGATAATGCCTAGGAATATCATCTATAGAGGCATCTGGGATGTTCACTGTAAGTCCCTCCATATTTTGTTCTATGGTATCTAAGTCAGAAGCATATATTCCTACTACGACACCTCTCTCCCCTCGCCTCTGGATAGGGGATGAACCTCGAGGAAGATAAGGTCCCACATTTGCATTTTCGAAGAGCATTTGATTAGTCATCGAATAAACAACATAAAAAACATTTTATATATTTAAAAATAACAAAAACATTATATAAACAAAATTTCCTTATTACCTATGTCCCCCCATTGGGAACCTTTTGGAAGATCTAGGTCCAGATCTCCACGAAAGTCTATCTTGTCATATGCATAATCGTCAACCATGAGCATTTGAGTTCTCAACCATTCGAAGAAGACAACATTATACTTAGCGATGTGACTACCTGCATGTCGAGCCATGAGGTCTACCCACCTCTTCATCCTAGGATCTTGTGGAGTAGGTATACCCCACTCTACCTGCAAGCTTAAAACTGGGACCCTCTCTAAGAAGAAGGATACCAAAATAGACCTATATCTGAATTGTTTCAACCCACCACTTTTGCACTTGGTAAGTTGTTTCTTCATACTTTTAAGGACCCCTTCACACCAATTGAAGACTCGGGGCTCCATACACTCCAATGCATACTGAAAATAAATATGCAGAGCCATGTGGAGAGAAACACTCCCTTCCATCTGAGCTATAGTATAGAGGATAGTCCAGAGAGGCAAGTCTCAAATATCCCTGATAGAGACCTTACCGCTATGTTTCTAGGTACCTAACACACAATTTTCACTGATGTAATGGTTCATAGGCTCACCACCACCCCTACTACATGTAAATGTCACCTGTGATCCAAGGCGAGATAGTCATGTTAGGAAATATATATCCTCGATATCTATGGTGAGTGTGTGGGAACCTGCATGAAATTCTTTCTCGTTCACATCCCACATGTGAACTAAGTACTCAAGTAGTCTCAGTTGGACCCTCATGCACTGAATCTTGAAGAATTTCAACAACCCGCACTGTTGGAGGGCCATGACTGTTCCGAGGTCATTTCTGACGAAGTAATATTCTTCTTTAAGTTCTCTCTCGCACCATTCCAACATATTGACCGTGGAATACCTGCCAAGGAACCATAAAAAGAGATTAGCAACATAATTTTATTTCCTGGGGGTTTTCCCTTTTTGGATTCATCTTTTGAAATTTTGGGCTGCAGTCATCGCAGGCCTATGCATTCGCACAGTGTAGAATCATCGCACCCTAGCTATAGGGCCACCTGTGGTGATCATATATGATCGCAGGTCCTGATATAGGGCACCTGCAACGACCACAACGCATGGGTAACCTCAAAAAATCAACTCGAAAGCATATTTTTAACCAATGAAAATCAAATTTTAACCCATGAAAAGATGAAGGAAATGGAGATTACCTTTTCTGTGGAGACGATTTATGAAATGATCCGTCGTGCACTCCACAATACGCAGTTGAAAATCGAGGTAAAAAGGGGGTTTGGAGCAAATGTTTGGGTGAAGTTACAATTGAAATAGCGAAATATGGTTTTTTACCTATTTTATTGATTTTAATTATTTTTCATTTGTATATTAAATTATTTTTTATGCTTCATACAAACCCTAAAGTCCTAACAACTTTACAAGTGATTGATTTTTGCAGATTAAAAAGTCTAAAGGTGAAACGTTGGAACAAGGGTCAACTTTTTTGGTTTGTTTTTATGTATTTGTCGCAAGTACAGATTCTTTTTAAGGTTTTTCAAGAAAAAACCCGAGCTTATTCTTTGTTCTTTCTCGTGCTTGTGAATCAATGAGAATGTAATTGAGTATACTTTTATCACTTTTTCATACTCGTAAAGGTTATACAAAAAAGGAAACCCCATGGAGTTCCCTTTAAGCTCTTTTCAGACTCTCTAAACATGAAAAGATAGTCGAGCGACCTTCTTATTTTCATGCTCGTAAAAGTATTTGAAGAAAACATGTGATGAGCATTAGGTTATCACTTTTTCAGTCTCGTCAGATTAGTTTACGAAAAATGACCTATTAGAGTTCTCTTTAAGTGTTTTTCAGACTCTCTAAAATTGAAAAACCCCTGAGTCTTCTTTCCTTGGACTCATTAAACAAACATTGAAAGACCCATATGGGATCAAACCACTCCTTCTTACGGTTCATTAAATATAATCTGAGGGACTCATCCAAATTATAAGCTTACATCAACAAGCATATGTTATCCTCCACAAGTTTGTGTAAAAATAAAGAGGTTCTCGCCAGAAATGGTGGGGAAAAATTGGGAAAGAAATGTGTCTTTGTATTCGTGTTAGTGGCAGTAATAGTCACTCTTGAACATGACACCCATTTCATCATTGCATCCGAGTTGTGAAATCCATTTGTCTCTCATTTGACCATCAACAAGTTCATATGTTGGGTCCTCCTTGATTCAATGTTTCCAAGACCACTGTCGTGTAGTTCATATGTTCAAGAGAATTCCAATCGAAACAAGCCTTCTATCAAGTTGGCCATCTGTAGTTACAAATATTCTACCATGTCGGCCATCCTTGTGTCATTTCTGAATCACTTCATACTTTGATCTACTTCAAATTTGTTACTTATTTTGTGTCATTGATGGGAGATACATCAAGGCCCTCCTATGATGAGTCTTTTCCTGTCGACTTCAACACATTATCTGGGAACAAGACCTAGAAATCATTTAGTACCTTAGAGCCTACATGCCTCAATGGAAGGTCTCTTCGCTTTCAAAAATGGGTTCATATCATTGACGCATGATTTTTGGATTCCATCGAGTGTTTGACTTCAACTCATTTATTCACATTCGTTGGATTTTACTAGGGTACCTTGGGATTCATTGACATCAATGGTGATTTCCCTCGCACTTGTTAACGGTTTTCATTATTGATCGGTAATAAAGTGGTTTCTACCATGTTCGACTTCGACACCTGTAATCACATGGTTATATTCATACATAAGGAAGATAGAATGAAGACCCTGGATATCATCATTCTGATCCAGGTTGCAATGGAGTATTCATGAATTAGTGCTGAAACATAGATCCATTGTGTATATCTTGTGGCTATGTCCAGATTTTGAATTCTTTAGAACATAGATCCACAGTGTATTCTTGGTGGCTATGTCGATTCATAATGACATGGATCCAAAGTGTATATTTAGTTTCCATGACTCATTAGATATTTTCAATCTGAGTATGGGAATGCTTACCTCGGAAAATGGTATATTATTATGTTGATGCTTGATTGTTTGTAGATTCCCGATCTATGTGCTCCTTGTTCAATACACACATTCTACAAAGCATTTCATCTATCATGAGTTCTAGCTGCATGCTTTGGGGGGAATTCTATTACAAATTATTTTGGTCAACCCAATGATCCATTGACGACATGTGTTCATGTTCCCGAAAAATATAAAAGGGTCTTTCACCACGAGGAAAGTGATTTTCTTTCCCTTCTCAAAAACCCTATTAATGAAGGTCGTCGCACCCTGCACAATGCATGGGGTGTGATGATGCTTGATCATCGCCCCCTATTCTAGAGCTGGATTGTGACATCTCCACAAGATGCAATATAAATAGGGTGTGACAATGCCAAAATCTAAGGAAAATTCAAACTTCATGAAAGTTCTAGAAGATAAGGTGGCCTTCGAATGGTCTGGATCTTACTCGCTTTTCTGATTTGGTGGGATCATCCTAATCTCCTCATCCATATCTCCTTCACACTATATAAGGAGGGATATCTCATGGAAAAGGATAAGGTTGAATAGGATAATATTTGTATGGATAAATTCTACCTCAGATTATTCTTGAGAGATTTTCTTTAGTTCTACAAGATAGATGGTGGATCTTCTTCATTCAAAGGATTTGGAGCAAAGGTGTGTATGTTAGAGAAAAGGGCCATTGAAAGGGGACCTTGCGACATCAAGGATTTGGTTGTATTCTCCACTTTCTATTTAATATGATACGACAATATGTTTCTTTCCCATAAAACCATTCTTGGTTTATTGTATGATTCCTTGATCACATACATAGGTTATTTTCTTGATTATTGCTTTCAATTTGTTGGCTTGTGTTCCTTTGCAGGTTCAATATTACATGAGCATTGGAATGGAGTGAGGATAGTAATGGAAAGAGTAAGTGACATTTAAAATGTATGTTGTCTATCTCTTGTTAGCTAGTAAACTCAATAATTAGGGCCTAGGGAAAGGTTTATATTCTATTTTGTTTTGTTCTAGTTCTGGGTGGTACTAGGGAGATCCATTTGTGTCTGAACTTATCGATTATTCTAGAAACACAAGCCTATAAAAATACAAAAATGGAACTCATGGTGCCCCCAGAGATCCCCCCCAGGTCCTTTGTCAACTGAAGGTGCCCCACCAGCTGGGGGTTCTCCAGGTCTAGGAGGAAGTCGACTAGTCATTATTTCCAATCATCGTTTCTTAGCAGATCAAGGTATGCCACTCTATTGGTACACCCACACATTTCTCTAGGAACCTCTTATCCTAGATGTGGGCCCACATTCCCTCCAACACACCCTGAAAAACCTCCTCTAACTGATGACGAAGATCCTCCATCCCCTTGAGGGTCCTGCGCTGGTCCAGCACCAGTGTCATGAAATATGCACCTCTGGCCTACCCTCGACTCATGTGTTGGCCCAACACCAACATCATCTCTCCTGCATCATGGCTCTTCCTGTAGTGGTCGCACTGGCCCCTCATGATTTGTGTCACTGACCATCTCAACCTCACGACCTCGGGGCCCCACATCTGCAAACACAAAAAACAAAAGGTAGAGTTAGCATCCATATATAGATAATTATATTCTACACTATCAAAATCACAAAACATAAATACACAATCATACCTCTCTGGTCTCAGACCTCCTCAGGAGGAAGACCCATGTCTGGGTCGTGTTGGTAATCCATCCCACCATATGGATATTGTAGTATCACCTATGGAATATGTCACCACACATGTGCCATAGTGGTAGTGAAGTAGTTTCCACCCTCTTCCCCCCCATGATGTTCCAACACCTAGTCCCACCACATCAATCACAGCTCCTACGGCCCTTAAGGCACTATAAAAATTATCGGGCACAATAGGGGCACTCTCTCCAGAAACCAAGCCACCAGGATGGACCCAAATGCAAAATCACCAGAGTCAGTGGTCCAACACCGGTGAATCTTCCCCATCATCTTGGAGTGCAGCAACAACCCTCAGGAAAAAAACTTCCAATCAAGGACCCTCTCTACAATCCTCAGTTGACTTCCCGTGATCCGTTGAGTATCCAAGGATCCATAGATCCTCACGACCATAGCCACAATGCACTGAGTCAAGATCTCATCCATCGCCTCAATACAAATAAAATATCCTGATATCAGGTCCATCCTTGAGCACATGGGGGTCAGTAGGAAGGGCCATGCCTCAGAAAGGGAGCCCCATCAGAAAATACACATCCTCCATAGCTGAGAGGGTCAGTTGTTGCCCCCTAAAAGTGAATCACTATAGATCAATTCTCCACATGGATATCATATACTGAAGCAGGAACTCCTGCGACCATATCAAAAGGAAAACAAAGAACTTGAGCAACCCGTAGGCTGCCAAGTGTCTCTGAATGCTTGGCGTCTCTCTCACCACCTCTAGGAGGTGCTCCCAGTCTCTCTCCCTCCATTGGAATGGAATAGTGACTCTGTTATCAAAAGTTGATCACCTACATCCACATAAAAACACTTGGTCAACCCTCATCGTTCATAAAAAACATCAAAATATTCAAAATTTCAACCACCTTTAGCTTCGCGTCTAGTGTGTGGCTTTCACCCCCACTGGTGTGCACATAGGTGCACCTATTCTTTGCACAACTGCACATTAATGCACAAATTTTGGAGAAACAGTTGCACATCAATGCGCAATTGTCACACCAATAGGTGTGCACACATGCACACTTGTTATCTACACAGTTGCGCACTGATGCGCAATTGTTTGAGAAACAGATGCGTATAGTGTGCAGTTTTAATTTTAACAGGCGTGCATCTCATGCGCACCTATTTTTCCCTCCCATGCACCCCTATGCATGGTTTTTTCAAGCACAACCACACATTATGCATGGGATATGGAATTATAACTATGCATCTGAGCGCGGGTATCCTTCCTTCTCCCGCGTGTTAGTGGGCCCACCCCTAAACCTACCCTTGTATGACCATCCATACGACCCCTAACTCAACCCTAGGAAATTCATACTGTGCACAAGGATGGGACCACTAACCTGATTCTCACACCTCCTGGATCGGTCGACTCAATCTCTCGTAATCTATGAAACTCCTCCAAATTCTTTTGTCAACTCACTATAGTAGCAGGTACAAATGATGTGGCACTATAGGCCCACCAGACATATATATTCCCTTTTTCCAAACTTCCACACTCAGTTACAGGAGCCCAAAGCCTCTATTTCTCGATCCTTCTTCAACCACGGTATCAGGGTCCCGCCATATACACAGTCACATTCCCCAACTCACCCTATGAACTTAACCTCGTGGGAGCATTTGTCTCACACCAAATCCTGGTATGCATGATCATGTTCAAAATTATCAAATGACTATTATATGTTCTTAATCATCAGATATTGTTCACGTCGGGTATTTGGCTTTTCATGTGTGTAGGTACTTGGTCATCACAAGAAGCACAACCCCTTAGATATATGTTCGACACTGGCATGTAAACATTCCCTCTGAATATCAATTGCATCTCCCAGTCACACCCTCTGACATTTACCTTTAGGGTCCTTACATCCGACTCTGCAATACCATCACCTCTATTGCACTTTGGTACTATCACCCAATGGCATTCTCCCCCACATGAGTTGACCCATTCATAGTTCCCCTTGACAATTTGACACTCATGCTTCTTTCACCCCTAGGGATGGGAGTCCCTATAGTCTTATGCACTTATGAGAATAAGCCACATACTTCATCTCATCATATTGCTAGCTTTACTAATGGGCTCCCAGGTTATCTCATCTTGTTTCTATTTTGACTGCACCTTTGCAGTATCATTAATCCTCCATTTCATCCACAATCAGTTTTCCCATCTATAGATTTCCCTCCATTCATTTACCTCATACAAAAACCCACCCATGGGGCTTCCACCAATTCTCTTCGCAACTTGTTCCCTCACAGGTAAAGCCATATTGCACTGGGGCACCTATTTCTGTATCTGTACACTCATCTCAAATTATTCTTTATTCATTTGATAATTGTAAAAAGCCTTTGTTTCCAACATTTACTTAGCTTTTTGTCATCACCCTTGATGACCTTCTTTTCCCAGCAACACAACCCATGTCGCCCTTGGTTGAGGCATCCACTCTCTTTTTCTCATTTCGACATCATTAATGAACCCCAAGTATCCCAAAGTCTATGTACCCCTGATCTCTAAGTTTGTCCACTTTTTCAAGCCTCTAGCACAATTAAACCCAATATCTAGTCATCCCCCTAACACTAGATACGGTTTTACAATTTTTTCCAATCACCCTTCAAACATACCCCCAACCAAGGGAAGTCTTGAGTCTCACCACACCTTGACTTCGTTCATGTTCCCTATCAGTACCTGATCTTACTATCGTGGATTTCATGAAGCCCTTTGCTTCTTGGAGTTGCGTCCCCCTTTCTGTCGACATCAACACAGTTTCCAGAAGGGAGACATTATCTTGA
>JZKD02S0055628.1:966352-991677 GCA_000966675.3 Picea glauca | reverse complement strand
AGTACCAACATGTTGAGAAGTTGGCCTTGGCTGCTGTCCAAGAAATTCAACGTTTTCGTCATTATATTCTCTCCAGGAAGACTACTGTGATTTCACACTGTAACCCCATGCAACAGATATTGACACGTCAATTGTTGGGGGGCAAGTACTCCAAGTGGATTTTTAGTATCAAGGAGTTCGAACGGGAATTCGATTGCGAAACGTCAAAGAAATCTCTAGTTTTCGCTGAGTTAATTTGTGATTTTCCCCACACTGCCACGGATTCTCTATGATTCCATTGACCCCCATAACATTTGAATTCAGCAAAATCTCATGTTGTCTTACTACACAACTATTGCAGTTGTTTTATACCAGCCGAAGACCTTTGAGTTTTTTAGGCCATCAATGCCTACGATTCATTGACCCTTCTTACATGCGTCCTTGCCTCTTTTCAGAGTATGTTCACCATTCAAAATTTTCATCTACCATTATCAAACAGCTTCGGAGGGTGGTGTAGTTATTTACATCAGCATACAACTTCAGTTATTTCCTTTCATTTTGAGTTACATGACATGAGCATGGGGCATGCCCGTCTCGTTTGTATACATATTTTTCTTTTTCTCCCTAGAGAAATATTTGGGTCCCACAGTTTCCCCTCTCCCCCCGACATATCGCTCTTGTCACTCCTCTAAACACTCTTCATTACAATCACACTCTCAGTAGAATAAACATTGATGTATTTCAGATATACGTATGCTCCTAACCTCACACATCAAGGGGAATCTGTTATCACTAAAATTTGATCCGCAACATTGCATGTAAATGGTTATAGAAATACAACAATGCCAACAACAATTAGTTCACCTGTAGCACCAAAATGCATTTTAAAAGGAAAAAACTATACAATTGGGAAAAATTTTACATGTGCAAACTCACTAAAGGAAGCGTGCACACAGTGCGTAGGCCAACGAAGCCCACAAAGCACACAATGCGCCATATGCATGACTTTGTACAATAAAAGCCACACATTTCTATGAACGACTCATTTATGGGTCTTGTCTACCCCCCAACCACTTATGGACCAGCTCCCAACTTGATTTGACCTCCAAATCTGAGAGAAATCTGAATGGGGGGCTGGTCAAGGACCAAAGGGTGCCCTAAAGGGACCCTTGTTCACACTAAGAACCAGTCGAATTTTTCCTTGAAGAAATGATATAAATGGAGGCCATGGGTGCACTAAGAAACCAAGATCTTCATAGTGTTGTTATGTTGCCTCAATTCTCCCTTGAGAGTCATGTTTTCTCCTAGGAGTATTCAAGTATCATTGCAATAGGCCATTCCAGTCATCTCTTGATGGAATAGGAATTGATTTTCTTCATCATTTTCCATTTTTCTTCCATTCTAAGAAGAGATCTCCATTAGGGAACTCAATATCCCTCCCAAGGAGGAAGATGGGACTCATAAGTCCTCATTTTTCTCTACTAATTTTTTCCAACTAATATAGTTATCCATTGATGGCATAATCATGGTCATTGGTTGATTGTTTATGGCTCTAAGTTTCTTATGCATTCTAGTTTTTATTTCCTTAGTTTTTTTAGTTTGTTTACTTGTTTATTTCATGTGTTTGGATTTTTTAATACACTCACTAACCTATGTCTTGTCTAGTAGGCCCAACTGGGCATGAAAGTGCCTTTGTTTTTCTCACCCAAGTGACGAAATGGGCACAACACTCACCTTAGCAAGACACTCATAAAAACATTCACCACGTGAAGACTCTCTATCACAACCATCTCTGCAACATCCTATGGTGCACCTCAAATGTTCCCACCACTATAGACTTCTTGTACCTTCGTTATTGTAGGATTTCACCAAGATAATATATATTTTGGTTCTTCCTCACACATTCCTCTAACAGAGCTACGTTTCTATACTTCCCCAAAACCTCCTATGTTATCCCACCCTTGACTACTTGTCTTCCATATTGGAAACTCTTCCTTAGTTTGTTGCCTCAGACTTGCCCTAGAAATGTTCTCCAAATGTCTTCCCAATATTCCTTGCCTTCCTTTAGTTGTGTGTCCTTTCTATTATAGGAACTCCAAGGGTCACTTGTGAGAAACATCATTTCTCTTGGATGTGTTGTGCCCCTTCATGAATCGTCACACTCAACTGAATCGTCATGTCCCTTCGTGGACCCAATGCATCCATCCAATATTTCAATCCCATCAATCGTCATGTCTCTTAAATTGGATCACGCTCCTCATCCTTGGGTACGCACCCCTTTGCTTCTGTGTTCTCTTGTGTCGATCATCATGACTCCTCATGGGTGTGTTGATGGGGTCGTCCAACCTCTCTGGTGCACCCATGTTTCCCAGGGAAGACCGGTCCACTCTTTGGGCATGCTCCCATGTTTCCCCACCCTTTCCCAAATGCAACCCAAGTCTATTTTCTAAGTAAATTAAGGTTTTTTATCCCTTAGTGTCACATGTCACCATCGTGCACCCAATGTGCTCCTTCGCACACACAAACGTCTTTGTTCGCTTCCTCCTTGTGCTCTTTTTTTGTTCCTTCATCGAATATACACAAGGAGTGCACACGCTCAGTGGGTGTCTTGGGATACCTTATAATGGTGATGATGATTATTAACGTATGATATTAGACCTTAATAAGGGTAAAGTATTACTTAGATTTCTTTAATATTTTATTTATTTATGTTCTTGAAAAGTATTGAGAGAAGTTTTCCAAGATCACCATAGTTTTGATGACTTAGAAGGTTAGAAAGGTTGGTTTTGTGACAAATTATATAACATTTTTTATTAATTAAAGATTAAATATTTGATAAAAAAATAAATTTATTTAATAATTGGATAGATCAAAATTAATCTCAATGAATAATAATCAACATATAATAAATTTAAATGAGATTTTAAATTTTATGTGTGTGTGTGTATGTGTGGAATAAATCTAGCAATTTTATTTATAAAAACAAAATTACAGTGGTAGACACTAAGAAGCATTCAAGTACAAAACACTCTCACATGTAGTTCCAAAGTTTTATTTCAGAAAGTAAATCCTCGACTAACAACTATACTAATGAAACATCATATACAATTCTTGTCAAAATTTTCATTAAAGCATAGTCTTCTTTATACGTTGAAAAAGTTCAACCAATATTTGTATCAGTACTCAACATGCCTTTCCATGGAGAGACACCAATCACATAGTTCTAAAGTAAGAAAAATAAACTCATAACCAAGGAACATGAATATATTTTGAGTGTGTAAAAGTGTTATCAATGTTCTTCTAGATCATATTTTCTAGTGCCACTCCATCCTTAGATAGCCTATTTGTTTCAGAGTTCCTATCCCTGTAAACATGCATAAAAGAGATGTGAGAGAAGGATGATTGTAGCAGTAGGATGTCTTGAAAAAGGGTTTATGGTTTGAAGTTGCACAAATTGAGTTATCCATTCATTAATTGAATCACAAGAAGAGAGTCTCCATATATTTGAATTTGAGAAATTCAATTTTCCTAAGCTAGCATTAAGGCCAGTTTTAGAGACACAAATTCACAAAAGTTGTTAGTGTCACTACCCAGTCTAGCCTTAAAATAGATATTGTGAGTGGGGGAGAGATGTAAAATTCCCCTAGCCCAATGTTTAGGGGGTGATCCCTGGGAGGATCCATAAAAAAAGTCCCATAACAAATATTTATTTATTTTTACTTCAAGTGAGTTCTTTGAGATGCATCCTTCCTGATGTTGATGAAATGCAAAGAGGATGTTCATAATTTGGATAACACACTTCAATGGTATGGTATCCTTATCTTCAAATATCTTAGAGTTTCAATCCAACTGGATTTTCTAGGCTATGGTTAGAGGGATACCTTTATCTGTCTTTGTGTCCTTGTTCATACACATGTTCTTGAGAGATTCTTTAATGGAGTTCCCCTTCCAAGAATTGTTCAAACCAGTCAGGTGATCAGATTCCTGCCATACTTATAGATTATAAGGATAGGTCATAATAAGGTGAGAGTTGGTATTAGAGTTAGATTTGCAAAGACAACACTGACTTGGTCCCTCATAGCTTCTTTTTTTAAGGATGTCCCATGTTAACACTTTATTGTTTAACAATAACCACATGATGATTTTTTATTTCGACGTGAATTTGAACTTCCAAAGAATCCTCAACCACAAAATTTTTGGGCTATCATTACCCTCAATAGCAAGGGATTTGTATCCTAGTTTGGGTTGATAGTTACTTATAGGATTCAAAGACCAAATGAGATGATCTTCTTGTTTATTCAGGTTTATGAAAAATATTCTTAGCTTTTGAGTATAACATCTCCATATTTTTGCATTCCCCTCTTGGAATGGAATCTCCCGCTAAGAAATCCACTGTTGTGGCCTATCCAAAGTTTAGACTCTTTGAGATACGTGTCTCATAATATGGTAGCCTTGTATTTTCAAGTACAAAATTAGTTTGGGTGGGATCATGTATGCTTCATTGCTACCAATCCAAGGATCCAAGCCAATTTGGACCTTTTTACCTCTACTGATTATCCACACCAACCATTTTCCTATCAATGGTAAGGTCATAACCACTTATTTCTATGTTATTGAAGCATTTTGGAAATGTCGAGCTTTCTTTCTGACCAATTACTCTATGGATTCAGGAGTAATATATTTATATTTAATTAGATATGCCTAGAGTCCACAACCTTGTATCAGTCTCCATAAATTTTCCCCTACAATATTCTTTGAAAAAGTGAATATGTTCTTTAGGCCCCATCCACACCAATATTTTTTCACAACCATGTTTTTCTAGGAGGATAGAACCATCCATTTTTTTCCTACCTCTCTAGAACAGATGAACTTGAAACTTAATTTCTTGATTTTTTCCCGTATTCCTTTTAGAATCCATGCCAAGGAAATCCAATAGACAAGGATGGGTTCCAAAACCAATTTGACAAGAACCAATTGGCCACCTCTATAAAGCCATCAATTGCACGTCCATGTGTTGAGTTTCTTATCTACCTTGGTTATTAGCTACTACCAGGCACCATTTTTATACCAATTTGATTTCAAATGAAATCCTAGGTATTTCATTCCATCATATGATGCAAAGGAAATACTTGGGAATACAAAAAAAAATTGTTCTTCGATATTCCCCAGTAGGATATTGTTGACTTTTCAATGTTAAGTACTTGTTTCCTCACATAAGAGATTAATGATCTCTCTAAGGTTTTCAACCATCCTTATGGTTCCTTCACAAAATACTAAAATGTCATCAACGAAGAGAAAATGGATGACATTGTGGGAAGTAGAAAACTGTATACCTTTTATGTTTCCAATTCTGGTGGCCTCCTTAAGAGATCTATTGAGGAATTATGCAATAATGATAAATGACATGGGGGAGAGAGGATTACCTTTTCTAATCCCTATTTCAACCTTAAATAAGGGAGAGGCTACACCATTGATTAGAAATACAAAATATATCGTGCTAATGAAACTCATTACATGTAAGACACCCAACCACCTAAGTACCCTTTTAAGGGATGGGGCATTAAATTTTTTCCTTTCTTGAACCTCCTTAAATTCATTTAAAAGGGACACCATCATTTTATACTCACGGAGATCTTTCTAATGACTATAAGTTTTCTCAAAACAAAGCTCTTGATCAAAATTTATGGCCTTTTAAATTTTAAGTCTCTATTCAAAAAATGTCTCCACGTCATCGTTTACGTCTGATGTGGCACTAACATGTGTTTTCTGCAGGGCATGGATGCTAACTATGCATCGACATGGCACTGGTGTGGTTCCTGCCACCTAACCATTGAACCCTCGACCTTTTCTGTGTTGAATGTAGAGCTCCACATCATATCTATATCCTCTGTCACTAACTAATTTTCACTAGCTAATTTAATCCATATTGATGTTGGTGACCTCCCACCTACTCCAATTGGTTCATTTTGGTAGTTTTCCAGTTTGGCAATTTTTTCCTAGTTTTTGGGTCCCCGACTTTCAGGGCCATTTTAAGGCCCTAAACAACGTTTTTAGGCTCACCATAGTTAGACAATAGAAAAACTTGGAATATGATGGAAACATGTGTAGTCCTCGGATAAACCTTTCAAATGGTATATCGTGTGCCTAAAACGAAGATTGTATGCAAAAGTTACGAGCCCAGAAAGTTGATGTACTAACTTACCCCAACGAGGCCCACGTGACTTTTGAAGCTTCATCTCCTAGAGTTAATTTTTTGGATGTCTATGGTTTTTGCATTCATTTTTATTATATAAATGCCTTTAGAGCCTCATTATACTCATGTTCTTGTGAATGAGCGCAGGCGTCACATCTCTTCCTAGAGATAAGCCGCCACCATTCTAGCAAGCTTGTTTTCTGCTCCATTTTACAGTTTCAACATATTTCCTTATTGAATGGAATCCAGTTTTACTGTATCTTTGTTATTTTGTGTTAATCATAATAATAATATGTATTCATTTTGTTCTTCTCATAAAATATTGATCATTGGTATGAGAGTGGTATTCTCCTTGTCGTTCTTAATGCATGTCATTGACGAGGTAAGGGTACAAAGAATTAGGTCTCAAGATTCTTTCTCTTGAGGACAAAATATCTCGCATTCCCAAGCGACCTCTCATGGTAGGAGAAAATAAATACACCAGGACATGAGATCCTTTCAAAATTTCACTTGAGGAATCCCTCATGCAACAGAGGAACGAGATGATGGATAGTTTTGCGCAAATCCTTCAGCAACTACCAACAGGCGATGCATATTCCTCAAGTGGAGGCGCTTCCCCCTTCAAGGTACAAATAAAATTTGATATTCCTATATTTTAAGGTTATATAGACGCAGATGTTGTAGAAAAATGGTTGAATCTACTAGAAGGGTAATTTTTTGTCCCTAACTTTTTGAATAGAGAAAAGAATACTTTTGTGCTCCTCAAAGCCATTCCCCATGTCAAATATTGGTGGGAAACTTTATATTGGAAAAAGGAGATAGAGGAACCCTCATTATTTACAGTCATGGTCACTTAGGAGTCCTTCAGGGATGCTATTAAGGAACAATACTACCTTGTCAGAAGTTATGATGACCTGTATACAAAATGAACCACATTGCGGTAGGAAAGAGACCAAGCAGTGTCGAAGTTCACAAATATCTTCTATACCTTGCGCACCAAGATGGGTATCAAAGATTCTGAGAAACATATAGTGCTCAAGTATCACAGTGGTATGCATAGATACATCTAAGCCAAAATGGAGTTTCTAGACAAATCATCCTTGGGCATGGCCTATTGATATGATGTCAAAATCGAGCAGAAGCTTAAACAAAAGACGTGGCAATTTGGGCCTGGGAACCCCTCACAAGAAAACTAAGGAAAGGGATACCCCAACCTGCAGAAAAAAGGACATAGAAAATATGGATATCCTCAGGACAACTATTCCAAGCCTTAAGCAAATAAGGACACCAAAAAGCCAAAGAAATATATCGAGAAGTGGTGCAACTTCCATAAGAGACCCTGGAATAACACTGTTGATTTCCACTCAAAGCAATGATTGGTGGCTGAGGTGAAAGCTTCTTAATCAGATGTGTTCTGACTCTAAGTCAGAACCAGAAAGGAGAATATCTATCATTGAAGTGGAACCTAGTGCCATCGGTGCTACTACCAAATAACATCTCGATGAACCAAACGAACCAAAGGAAGGAGAGTGCCTTTTTCATTCACAGATGTGGGTGAAAGTCACCCCACTACACTTCATCGTTGATAGCATTAGCTGGAAGAACCTCATCTCAGTATAGGTCATCAAGAGGCTAGCCTTGCCGATAATTCCACACCTACATCTATACACCATTGGATGGCTCCACCAAGTAATCGATCTCTGCATCAGCCAATAGTGTCACCAATCGTATGAAATAAAGCCCTTCAAAGATGAGGTATTTTGTGATGTTTCTCCTCTCAAAGTTTGTAATTTTCTTTTGGGCCAACCTTATTTATGGAAACATCATGTTGTATATGAGTCTAGGCCTCACAGTTTTATTATTACTTTGGAAATGAAATTGTATAGGATACCCAAGGCAGTCCCACCTAGTGTTATTTCCTTGATCTCTTCCAAGCAATGCTGGAAGGTCATCTCTCAAATCGGGAAATTTGTCTTCTTTGTGATTTGCTCTCAGAGTGAGCGAAATATCACAGCCACATCCAGGACCTTCATGGTCAACCTCTCCACACAGCAGAAGAAAGTGGATAAGGTCATGGAAGAATTCTCAGATATATTCTCCTCACCTACCAATGTACCTCTGCATTCTCAAGTCAAGCATCGCATTAATCTGACCCCTAACACACCACTACCTAATGGGTTAGTCTACCATCTCTTTCTATTAGAGAATGAGAATATCAAGAGGCAAATCCAAGAAATGCTCCATAAGGGGCACATCCATCCCAACTCATCTCCTTGTGGGAGACCAATCATGAAGGTGCAGAAGAAATATGGGACCTAGAAACTTTGCATTAATTACTAGGCCCTAAATAAAATCACAGTCTGGAATTGGTATCCGATTCCTTGAATCAATGACCTCCTTGATCAGCTCATGTGAGACAAATACTTCAGTAAGATTGATATGAAGTTTGGCTACCACCAGGTCCTAATAGAACACACATATGTATGGAAGACAACCTTCAAGTCAAAATAATGTCTTTTTGAATGGTTGGTCATGCCCTTTGGTTTGAAAAATGATGCAGGCACTTTCATGAGGATGATGGATGATATCCTGCGACCTTTCACAAATAATTTGTAGTGGTGTATCTAGATGACATCTTCATCTACAACAAGACTTGGGTGAAACAATTGCAACATAATCAACAGGTTCTGCACACTCTGTGGCAGCACAAGCTATATGCCAACTTGGAAAAATGCTCCTTCGGCATGGAGAGGGTCCTTTACCTAGGAAACATCGTTGATAAACATGGTGTGCATGTGAATCCATCCAAGATCCAAGTCATATGTGACTGTCCATCCCCAACCATACTCACTGAGCTTTGGACCTTCTTGGGCGTTGCCAATTTCTATCACAGGTTCATGTTGGGATTCTCCCATATTGCATGGGGCCTCAACCAAGTAACCACGGGTGGTGTTAAGGAAAAATTTGTGTGGGGCCTATCCCAACAAAAATAGTTTGATGATTTGAAGAAGTGATTTTGTTCATCCCCCACAATTTCATTACCAGACCTGTATCATCCCTTTGAGATCGAGACAAATTCTTCAGACTATGTTATGGGCGTCATTCTCACTCAGCACGACCATCCCATGGCTTATCATAGTGAGAAACTATCAGATGTTTTCTGTAAGTACCCTACTTATGGAAAAGAAATGTACTCCATTGTGTAAGCATACTTCCAGTGGAGACATTACATTCTTTGGAACAAGACAATCATCCACACTGATCATAAGCCAATGCAATTCATGCAGACACAAGGAAAATTATAGAATGATCACCATCAGAATGGTCCACATAATTGCAACAGATCCACCTCAACATCAAGTATAAAACATGAAGTACCAACCGAGTCATTATTTCCTTATCCAGCCTCTAGTAAAGACACTCACCACGTTGTTAAACTCTTGCAGCCACGAGACCTCTGGATGGTCGCATCTCTATGAGACAAACCTTGACTTTGCCACCACCTACCAAATGTTGGGCACAAACTCAGTTGTCACTAATTTCCATATTCAGGACAGGTTGTTGTGCCATCTGGGCCATCTCTGTGTTCCATCAAGTGAGAGAGAAAAACCTATTTGGGAATCCCACTACAGTTGGGTGGAAGGACACTTCGACGTCAAAAAGATAGTGGCAGTGTTGGAGAAACATTTCTACTGGTCAAAACATCGACAAGATGTCAACAAGTATATCAGGTCCTACACTTCCTGCATTATTCCCAAACCGACCACTAAGGAACAAGTCCTATACACCCCTTATCCTACTCCTTACAGGACATGGGAGTCCATCTCAATGGACTACATGTCGGGCCTTCCATTCACTAAGAGGGGAAATGACTGTGTTTTTGTGGTTGTTGATCACTTTTCCAAGATGGAAATTCTATCCGCCTGCAATAAGAGCATCACAACGGAGGCCATTGCCAAGCTATTCCTTGAATGAGTATGGGTACATTTTGGAATCCCACAAATCATTGTCTCAGATCAAGACAGTCAATTCCTCAACACATTCTAGTCTAGCCTTTGGTCAATGCTAGACACCAAAATCACCAAATCCACTGCCTTCCACCCTTAGAGAGATGGCCAAACTAAGGTCATCAATCGGATGATCGTGCATATCCTATGCATGTACAATTCCAAGCACCCCCACACATGGGATGAGAATATTCCCTATGTTCAACATAGCTACAACCAAGCCCTACTTAGCTCAACCAACCACAACCCCTTTCAGGTGGGGTTGGGATTTCAACCATTGGGTCCCATGGATGTTGCACTATCCATTGCGGCCACCCCGACTGACTCGTCACCCGCTCCAACTAAATCTGAAAAATCCACCTGTTTCATTGAGAATATCCATCACATCCACCAATAGGTTCAGGATATTTTACATAAGTCCAATGCCAAGTACAAGCAATGCCATCATGAACATCAGGTGCCACATAAGTTTCAGGTGGGAAACAAAGTTTGGTTGTACTTGTAGAAAGA
The DNA here is from genome assembly GCA_000966675.3 of Picea glauca. Classification (NCBI taxonomy): domain Eukaryota; kingdom Viridiplantae; phylum Streptophyta; class Pinopsida; order Pinales; family Pinaceae; genus Picea; species Picea glauca. The sequence continues at coordinate 980,988 of JZKD02S0055628.1, read as the reverse complement.
AAACCTTACAGGGCCCCATCGGAAGCTTCACCCACTCCATTATGGACCTTAAACCAACACCAACACTGTGGGTGACAATTCTCTTGATCTCAACATTTCCCCTTTCCTTGGCCTACACCCAGTCTTCAATGTAGCTTTCCTTCAACCATATTTCCCACCATTTTTGGAAACATCAGAGATAGCAGAATAGTTGACACCAACAGAGCTCAACCCTGATTACATGTAATGAGAATATCGTGATCATATTGTTTGCACAAAGGTCAAGGGAACTTGAAAACAAAGGATCCAGCTTTATCAAGTTGTCAAAGTAGGGCAACTCTTGCACCAAGGCAAGTGGCTCACATGGGGCCAAATTCAGCAGAAATTTTCGCATCTAATGGGGGAAATCAATGCAATGGATACCATTTATTCATAAGGGGGGAGGATTGATCCAGATGGATTTTGGTGGCCTCCCACCTATTCCAACTGGTTCATTTTGGAAGTTTTTCAGTTTGGCAGTTTTTTCCTAGTTTTCGGGTCCCCGATTTTCGGGGCCATTTTGAGGACCTAAACTACGTTTTTAGGGATTTCCACAGTCAAACTATAGAAGAAGTTAGATTCTGATGGCAACATGTGCATTCCTCGGATAGACCTTTCCAACAGGATATCGTGCGCCTAAAACAAAGATCGTATGCAAAAGTTATGACCCCAAGAAGTTGATGTAATAACTTACCCCAACAGAGCCCACATGACTTTTGGTGCTTCATCTCCTAGGGTTAGGTTTTTGGATGTCTAGGGTTTTGGAATTCATGTTAATTATAAAAATTCCTTCAGAGCCTCATTGTAGTCATCTTCTTGCGAATGAGCATAGGCATCACATCTCTTCTCAGAGATAAGCCACCACCATTCCAGCAAGCTTGTGTTCCGCTACATTTTACAGTTTTAGCATATTTCCTTATTGAATAGAAGCTATTTTTACTATATCTCTATTATTCTATGTTAAGCATAATAATAATTTGTATTCTTCTAATTAAATTTGGATCATGATGACACTTGTACACCAATCATCAGGATCGTAGGGCCTTAGAACCTAGGATCCCCGGATCCCAGGACCTCGTCCTTTTCACTATTTGCAAATCCCTAAAAATCCCAATTTGGGGTGAGTTGGCACCTCGAACATGCGACGTTACCAAAACATGCCACCTGGGAAGACACGTTACCACTAAATTCCACCTGGCATGACATGTGGTTACCATCACCTTGTGACACATGGAACTCCTTTTTTCCATGGAGCTATGTCTAAAAATACTGAAACCACTTGACATGTGGCATGCTCACCATATGACATGTGGACCTTCTACATTTTTTGACGTGAAATATACATCACCGTAGCACCCAAGGTTCACCCAACAAGTAATTAACACTTTTATACTTCCCGTTCATTTAATGACATCATCTGATGTCATCTTGGATCTACCAAGCATCGACCATCAACGCTTTTTCATAAGGCCTATTTTCCCAAAACCTCTCGGTGGTCTGCGATTTGGGATATAATTGACATCTTCAGGCACGTCACCCTATCTGGTCATGCCACCTAGTATGAAACATGGAACTTGTACCAATCAACACGTGTCACTCATTTTCCACTTGGACCTTTGTCCAAATGTGCCAAATCGATGTGACACATGGCATAGCCAATGTGTGCCATGTGGCCCTCCCACGTCACGACACATGGGCCATTCATAATGCAACACGTCACTGTTGGGGATTTCCAGGAATTGTAGTGGCCTAAATGATAGAACAATGGAGTTTGGATCATCAATTAACAAATCAATGATCCTCATCACCGTGGACCTCATATCTCAACACTTTCCTGTCTCCTGTAACCTAAAACTCCTGAGGTCCATTGTTCGGGAATTATAGGATAATTAAACAAGATAATCTCATGATTAATCAAGGTAATCACCAGATTACGAGGAACCTATGACACCAAGCATCTTGAATATTACAATATGTTTAATTAATGTAATCTCAATTATTACGATATTATTAACTAGTTTAATATTGGGATTACAACTCCTGACCCTTTACCGCAAGATCTATGACAAAGATCCTTCTATTTTGTCATATGTATATATTACAAAGATCCTTCTATGGAACCCCCACATGGGAACCCTTCCCACTAGATACCTCGAGTTGGTTATAGTTAGAGGTATGGAATCAGGGGATAGAACCTTGTTCCACAACTCCCATTCCGTTGATATGATCTACAGTTGGCATTCATTCCAACACAGATCCAATGAATACTGTAACTTGTTTTATTTACACGGGGAATTATAAAGGTTTGGGGAAATGTAACCAGGTTTTAGAACTCACACAACTCTCCCTTGAATCCACCTACAACAGGCGATAAACCTCTTACATATATTTTGTTCGAGGACTCAATTCCTCACAAACATTGTGTGTTCATGAGAAGGAAATATTACAGGGTTTATTGGCTTTCTTGGGTCCCTAAAACAAATACCTATCCATCCATGAAGCATTCACAAGATACACTCATTCAAACAGTTCCATCATCATTTAAGTACACAAACATGCAATGGACAACCAGTCTACAAGATTACATTTCCATGTATATAGTTAGAGACACAATCCTTTAATATTATTCATATTTACAAATACATAGGATACTTATCTTCTTACAAGTTGTAGCCTTCTAACTGATTGTGGGTGTTCGCCTTTCCACCCAACAATAAGGTCATATTAATTCACTCTTAGCACTCTCGCCACCCCCATGCCAAGCCATGATAGCACCAGGGAGTTCTGCACTCACTCGTGCATTTTTATTGCATTGATTCTATTTTCTTAGTTGGTCCCCAACTCAGAGCTCATCTCTCCTATTTGTCCTTCTTAATTCCTCTGCACAAATCCCTCTATTCCCCCTTCTTCCCTTTCATGCATCCACTACACATAACCCCTTGGGAAGGTTCTCAACCTATCTCCTTCCTTCTGTCATAAGGGACTCGAGTCAGCCTCATATGAAGAAATGGTACATGTGGTACCTTTGTATAAGAGTTTCAAATTTCCTAACCAGGTCTTCCATAGTTGTATTAATTGAGGTTGGTTTATTTCTCAACCACCAGCCCTTCCTCATTAACTGAATTGTCTTGAAATCTGGGATGAGGGAATTAATATGAATATCTCATAATCAAATATTATCAACAAGGAGGCTTGGGTCCTCTTTAGCATGATGAACCCCTCTCTAGGTTTCTTCACTCTTTCCCCTAGTGGTATCATGGCTAGTACTTTAAGGATTCACCCCCACAGTCATATTTTGGCATTTACAATAATACATTTACAATGTTTTTATGCAATGGCATGGAAACCATAAAACATGATTAATTACACATAATCATAGGTTTAGAAAGGGGGGTGTTACAATCCCCTCCCAATTCAAAGCAACACCATCCTTAGTGTTCTTTCTCAGTAACACCTGTCAGGCCTTTATCCTTTAGTTTCTTCAACATTATCTTTTTTTTGTCTCTCATAGTATGATCCTCACTCGGACTCTAGAATTTCAGAATTGATCCAGGAATTTATGCAAATCTTTCTCTACAAAAATTCTACGATGATGATCTTTTACTGATGCTTAATCACATGTGAACATGAGAAAAAAAAAATTAAGAATTGCATATGGATGTTATAAAAATTGTCATAATTATGTCTGTATATGTAATTAAATATCTACTTAATCAAGTGAGAATGTAATCAAAACTCACACATATAATTTGACACCCATGTGTTAACGGAGTTCACCAGACTCTGTTGACTACACCTCCGCATCCACTTGGAATACAAATCACTTTTTTATCCTTCCTTTAGAAAGGGTTGAAACCTTCTCACAAAATGTGGCGCATGCTCCTTATAGGGATAAAAAACCAGAGAAACATTTTCTTACACAAAGAACTTAAGGCTCTCAGATAAGTGACATTTCATCAGACACTAGAAGGACTACATTCCTCTCAATGCAAATCTCTCTCTCCAAGGGGCCTTAAGGTGGACTCCATTTACAATGCTTACAGAAGGAATTTATATAGTTTCCCTCTCTCCATAATTCAATGAGACAAGATCCACAATTTTAGGATCTAATAACAAATCAAGGGAAAAAATGAGAAAGCATCTCAACCAACCTTAAATTCCCCTTGAGACTAGGAAACCACTTGTGATAAAATGAGGAAGTATCCCAAACCAACTCATGAGACTCCCAACTTCCCCTTAAAATTATGAAACTAATTTGTGAGGTAGGATTCTCACATAACTAATTTTAATTTCATTTTTACAAATTAAATGAAAAATTCATGTGCACATTATGCTAAAAAATATTAATCATTTTTACAATATGAAGCATTAAACATTCCTTTTAAACTTTGTCACCTATCATAATCATTTTAATGATCTTCTCCATGATGTGAAAAGTATTGATACCTTAGGTGGAGATCCTCCTGGATCAAGAATCTCCCTACAACTACTTCAAACAAGAATCATATTAATTCCACTTTTATGCAAAACATTCTATTGTTGTCCATAACTCAAGATGAAAATTTACATTCAACATAATACTTATCTATGAATGTTCATGGATTTGCATCTGTGTGGCTGTCATATTTTCTTGGCTCATTGTTTTTCCTTGACATACCCTTTATGTGCATGATCCCAACCAATAATTTACAAGAATTATTGAAGTTTCCTCTTCCTTGCAGTCACCCACCCTCTAGGCCCAGGCTTAGGCATCCCCTTATCTACTATACAATCCCTCAAGTGATCCATCTTTCCTTTCCAAGTATTTCTTGCACAAGAATGATTTTCAATAATTCCTTGAGTCTTACAGTCGAGTCATCCCTCTAGCCTTTGTAACCACAACACATCATTTTATGGGGATCATGGCTTATCACTGAGCTATCATGTCATTCCAGTAACCATTTTTCGTGCCTTCCATCTTTGAAAACCATCATCCATATTCCATATAAATATCCTTCATTTCACTTGTATCACATGCATATAGTAACCATGAGATAACACATCAATTTCAATGAAGTTTCTTTCAAATCTGTTATCCATAGATTTCTAATTTTCACATTCCCATTTTCAGATTTGTTCCATATAGGAACTAGATTCCACAAGTATGAGATTTCCCTTATCATAATAGTTTGGCTCTTTCATAACCAATAGAAATTGATCTTTCTTATGGACTTACAAGACTACCATATCCAATACCCTTCTTCCTGCAATTTCGACTTCAATCATCCAAACAAATTGTTAGTTTCTCGTGCATAGATATTTTCATTGCACATTTACAATGGCATCGCAAACAATTCTTAATTTGTGTATTCTAACAATTGCATCACATTCTTCTATTTAATGTTATAAATTAAAAGAAAATATCATTCCTTACACATGCATCATCTCATCATGCCAACTTTTCCAAATTCCATCAATTCATTAAGTGAATTTAATCAATGTGCCAATTCCCATGACCACATTCCCACACAATACACCCTTGCATTGATTGCTAGATTACCACATTTCATATTAAGCACTCTCTCCATGGTGTGTTGGGTCTCAACCAACCTATCACCACATGGATTCTCTATCCACATTCATTATTATAGTATAATTATTCCTCCTTCTTTGAGCTAATCATAGCCTAAAATTATTACACATGAAAATAAAAGTTTCACATGAATGCCTTTAAGCATTATTTATTTACTAGTAACCAGGGTGCCAACACTCATGGTCACTCAATACCTTTCCTTACAATTGCTACATTCTAGTAGAATATTGGAAGATCCTTATTCCATAATGGGCAATCCATTTCCTTCCTTCTCATGCAAACATGAATTTCCTCAATGCATTAAGTCAATGTGTTGCTCACAAGCACTATTGTTCCCAATCATTCCCAATTGGTCAATGCATTCATAACATGTTAGTTCATGAATTTTCTTGCAAGGATAGCAATCATCCTTGATTTTCAAAGGTTCCTCCATTTTTCCTTCATGTATATCTTTCCTGAATCATACTCTTCTTGGATATTATTGGCATACAACAACCACTCTAAAACACATGCACATCATTAAAATAATAAATATTTCAAAACAAATTCTTACCGAATCCCTTTCAGTTCTCATGCCACACAAGCATGAATTCTTTATACATGTATTGGATGTCAGCACCCCTTTCTAACTTTACCTCATGAGTGATGCTTTATGGGAACTTCCAAAGTCCCTTCATTAATCATTTTAACAATATCGTTCTTATATTTATCCTCTACTTGAGGATGTAGATCATTGGAAACTATCATTTCCCAACAACTCCAATCATTTCCCACACATAACATGCATCATCACATTCACAATTTCCATATGCACTCCATCACATTGCCCTCAATATTTTCCTGAGTGCAAGCACACTCATTTTTTTCCAGTTATTTCTACATTCATACAACTGTCAACATTCGGATGCCAAAATAATTCACACACAACAACATATCAATTTCTCATCTCAAAAGGAAAACACAATAATTAACATGAAAGGATTTAAGAAACTCTTCCCTTTTTCCAACTCCTCCTACATAGTCTGGAATTTTTAGTTTAACTGAACTATTCCCAAACAAAAATCAGATTGGCCATCATTAATTTGCATAACTTTCACTCTTGCATTATATTTTAGCATGTAATCCAAGATTATTTTATAAATAGGATTTGCGGCCCGCTGCTTAATTTCTTAGCAGTCATTAGGGTTATGATTATCTTCTCCTGAAAAAATATTTTGATCCAGGTGGATATCATTGGCCACCCACCTCTTCTAGTTGTCTCACATACAACTTTCATGTTGGCAGTTATAGATTTTATCTTGGCAGTTTTTTTCTAGCCTTTCACTTCCTAAACTTTCAAGGTCATTTTGAGGCCCTAAACAATGTTTTTTAGGCCTTCCATAGTCAAACTGTAGAAAATGTCTGAGTGTGATGAAATAATGTGTATTCTTTGGATAAACCTTTCCAACGAGCTATCGCACATCTAAAATGAAGATCGTATGCAAAACTTATGACCCCGGGAAGTTGATGTACGAACTTACCCCATCAGGGCCCACATGACTTTTGTTGCTTCATCTCCTATAGTTAGGTTTTTGGATGTCTAGGGTTTTTTGTTTACTTTTGGATTCTAAAAACATCCTGGAAGCCTCATTGTAATGTTCTTAGAAAATGTGCATAGCCTCCACATCTCTTCTCAAAGATTAGCTACCACCATTCGAGCAAGATTGTTCTTATTCAACATTTTACAGTTTCAACAGATTTTTGATTTAATAGATGTTAACTTCCAATATATCTCTGTTATTGTTATTTGTAAATCTGTGTTGATTATATATACATGTGTTTTATTTCGTTCTACTCTTAAATCTATATCAGTGGCATCATAGTGGTCTGCTCTTCATTTGTTTCTTTGTGCATGTCCCCAACAAGGTTAGGGTATAAGCAATTGGGACTCAAAAAAGTTGAGGCTTTGCAAGATCAGCCTCACCGAACCCAACGACTTCCTAGGGGGAAGAAAAGAGAGATGATGAGGCATAAGATCCCTTTAAATGGTTTCTTGAGGAATCCCTCTCGCGACAAAGTAAGGAGATGATGGGTAAATTTTCACAAATCCTTCGACGACTGCCAATAGGCAACACATCTACCTCAAGTGGAGGCACCTCCCCCTTCAAGGTACAGATCAATTTTTATATTCCTATATTTGAAGTTAAAATAAATGTGGATATTGTAGAAAAATGGTTAAACCTTATAGAAGGGTATTTTTTTGTCCACAACTTTTTCGATAGAGAAAATATTACATGTGCGCTCCTCAAGGTTGTCCCCCATGTCAAATTTTGGTGGGAGAATTTCTATGAGAAAAAAGAAACAGAGGGATCTATATTATTTGTAGTTGCACCCACTTGAGGTTACTTTAGGAATTCTATTAAGGAAAAATACTACCCTATTGGATGTTATGAAAACTTATATACAGGATTGAACACACTGTGGCGGGAAAGGGACCAAACAGTTCCAGAGTTCACCAATATCTTCCATACCTGGTGCACCAAGTTGGGTATCAAATACTCTTAGTGACATTTGGTGCTCAAGTAACATGACGTTCTTCATATATAGATCCAGACATAAATGGCGTTTCTGGACATTTTTTCCTTAGGTGCAGCCTATCAATATGCTGTCAAAATCGAGTACAAGCCTAAATAGAAGACGTGACAATTTGGGCCTGCAAATCCTTCATAATAGAAGCAGAGCAAAGACTACCCCAACCCATAGAAAAAAGGGTAGAGCAAGGATGGACAACCTTAGGAAAACCATCCCAAACCGTAAAAAAAGAAGGACAATGGGAAGACAAAGAAAGAAATTGGGAAATGGTGAAAGATTCATAATATCCCTTGTCATAACACCGTTGAATGCCACTCAAAGTAGTTTTTGGTGGCTGAGGAGAAAGCCTATGAATCAGATGAAGGCTCTGAATTTGAGTTAGAACTAGAAAATTGGATATGGATCATTTATGGATAACCCAGTGCCACCATTGCTACCACCACCAAGGTCCATCCCGATGAACCTAATGAACCATAGGAAGGTGAGTGCCTCTTTCATTCATAAATGTGGGTGAAGGGTACTCTGTTGCACTTCATCATTGATAGCAGTAGACATAATAACCTCATATAAACAGAGTTCTTCAAGCAATTGGCTCAACCAACAACACCACACCCATAGATGTACACCATCAGATGGCTCCTCCAAGGGATCAATCTCCACATCAACCAAAAATGTTGCTTTGCCTACGACATCAAGCCCTTCAAAGATGAAGTATTGTGTGATGCCACCCCCCTCGAAGTTTGTGATGTTCTTTTGGGAAAACCTTATTTATGGAAATGTCATGTTGTATATAAGTCTAGGCCTTGTAGTGTTATTATTACTTTGGAAAATAAATTATACATGATACCCAAGGTAGTCCCATCTACCACCATTTCCTTGATCTCGGCTAAGAAATGTAGGAAGGTCATTTCTCAGACTGGGAAGTTTGTATTATTCATGATTCATGCTCAAAGTGAGCGAAAGGTTGCAGCCACATCCATGGCCTTTATGACAAGTCTCTCCACGCAATAGAAACAAGTGGATAAGGTCATGGAAGAATACAAATACATCTTCTCCTCATCCACTGGGGTCCCTCTACACTGTCAGGTCACACACTCAATCGATATGACCCCCAATGCACTACTACCCAATGGTCCAGTCTATCGCTTCTCTCTATCAAAAAATGAGGAAATTAAGATCCAAATCCAAGAGCTACTTGAAAAGGGACGCATACACCCAAGATCATCACCTTGTGGAAGCTTAATCATGCTTGTGAAGAAGAAATACAAGTACTGGAGACTTTGCATTGATTATCGGGCCCTAAATAAAATCGCAATCAGGAACCGATACCCAATTCCCTAAATTGACAATGTCCTTGACCAACTCAAGGGGTCCAACTACTTCAGTAAGATTGATCTGAAGTCTAGATACCACCAAGTCTCGATATAGAAGACTGATGTATGGAAGAAGGTATTTTTGAATGGATGGTCATTCCCTTTTGGCTTGACAAATGCCTCAAAACATTTCAGGAGGATGATGAACAATAATATCTTGAGGCCTTTCACCAATTATTTTGTGGTGGTGTATTTGGATGAAATCCTCATCTTCAACAAGAATTGGGTGAAACACTTGGAACACATTCAACAGGTTCTACAAACTCTGCGACAACACAATCTATACACAAATTTTGAAAAATTCTCCTTCAGCATGAACATGTTCTAGTACCTAGGCTACATTGTTGATGAGAATGGGGTGCATTTGAATCTAGCCAAGATCTAAGTCATCTGTGACTGGCTAGATCTGACCGCATTCATTGAGCTTCAAAGCTTCTTATGCCTTGCCAATTTCTATCGCAAGTTTGTGTTGGGATTTTCCCACTTTGCATGGGCTCTTAGCCAAGTGATCATGGGAGGTGGCGAGGAAAAATTCATGTGGAGCCAGTCGCAACAAAAAGAATTCAATGATTTGAAGAAACGCTTGTGCTCAACCCCAGTGCTGTCATTACCCAACCTGCAACAACCTTTTGAGATTGAGACAAATGATTTAGACTATGTTATGGGTGCAGTTATCACTCAACATGGACATCTTGTGGCCTATCATAGTGAGACGTTATCAGATATTGTTTGTAAGTACCCCACTTACAACAAAGAAATGTACTCCATTGTACAATCTTTCATCCATTGGAGGCATTACATTCTCGGGAAGGATACAGTCATGCAAATTGATCATAAGCCTTTGCAGTTCATGCAAACACAACGTAAATTATAGAATGACCTCCATCAAAAGTGGCAGCAATTCCATATCAACATCAAGTATAATATAGGGAGAACCAACCACATTGTTGACTAGCTCAACCGACATCTAGTTGTAGCACTAACCATGATGCTACACTCCTGCAGACATGAAACCTCTCGATGGCCCCAACTCTATGAGCAAGAAGTTGGGCTAAAACAAAAATGTCACTGATTTGTATTTGCAGGATGAGTTTTTGTGCTATCTGGGCCATCTCCGCGTTCCACCAAGAGAGGGAGTGAAGCTAATTTGGGAAGCTCACTAAAGTTGGATGGCAAGACACTTTAGCATAGAAAATACAATGGCAATGCTATAACACCATTTCTATTGGACAAAACTTTAACAGGATGTCACCAAGTAGATTAGGTCCTACATGCCCTGCACCATTTCCAAACCGGCCATTAAGAAAAAAGGCATGTACACTTCATTGCCTACTCCTGACAGGCCCTAGGAATCCATCTTGATGGACTACATGTCAGGTCTTTCTTCCACTAAGAAGGGAAATGACTTTGTTTTCATGGTGGTTGATCGATTTTCGCCTGGAAGAAGGGCATCACACTAGATCCCACTGCCAAGATCTTCTTCAAACGAGTGTGGGTACATTTTGGGATACCAAAAACTATCATCTCCAATCAGGACATCCAGTTCCTCAGCACATTCTGGTCGAGCCTATGGTCATGGATGGACACCAATATCACCTAATCCACGACCTTACACCCCCAAATGGAAGACCAACCCAAGGTCATCAACAATATGATCATGCATATATTGCGCATGTACAATTCCAAGCATCCACGCACATCGGATGAGATTCTTCCCTACGTTCAGCATAGTTACAATAGATCCATACATAGCTCAACCGACCACATCCCCTTTCAAGTGGGGTTGTGATTTTAACGATTGGGTCCCATGGATGTTGCACTACACTTGTGTCTGTACAAGAAGAATCATCCCATGCATAAACTGAAGCCAAAAAATACACTCGCTTCATTTAACAAATCTATCACATCCACCAACATATTCATGATATTTTGTAGAAGTCCAATGCCAAGTACAAGGATCTCCATGATCAACACCTAGTGCCACACAAGTTTGAGGTGGGAGATAAAGTTTGGTTGCACTTGCAGAAAGAACGCATTATAGGACCCCATTAGAAGATGTGTCCACTTCTCTATCTACCTTACACCATCACCAAGGATATGTGTGACAATTATTTTGAGATCAACATTCCCCCCTTCCTTGGCTTGCACCCAATGTTTAATGTGGACCTCCTTCGGCCATACTTTCCACCATTATTGGACACCTCCGAGATAACAGAACAATTGACACCAACAGAGATAAACCCCGACTACATGGAACAAGAATCCACTAATCAAATCATGGACACACAAGTCAAGTGCACTCACCAATATTCATATTTATCGGGTTGTCAAAGTGGGGCAACTCCTGCACCAAGGCAAGTGGCTCACCCAGGCCCAAATTCAACAAAAGTTTCCTCATCTGATGGGGGAAATCAAAGCAACGAATACCGTTTCTTCCTGAGGAGGGAGGATTGATCCAATTTTATATCAGTGGTGTTATAACCCTAAATTGCACCACACATGCTTACCTGGCATCAGGCCAACTCATATCCCTTCATTGCCAAAACATCTGCTAAAAAACCTCTGTGAAAATCCTCTTGGGTCAAGGCCCACGCACCCTAACCCACCACTGCACGCGTGTGCACGCTGTCAGGCCTACTACAGCCCGCGTGTACATAAAAAAACACAAAAATAGGAAAGTTGTCGACGGGACAAAAAGCTATGGGTCAGTTAACTGAAACTCCCAGACATGCATGGCCGAGAGTTCGTCCAAAACCCTAGCTCCTTCTAGCCTATAAAAGAAGGGGTAGGGGTACCATTTGGAGGGGGAAGAATATAGCGAAGAAACTCTGCCCATTTGCCGAATCCATTGTCCCAACCCTTTATCCTTTTCTCAAGCCAACGGAGAATTAACACAAAGCAGTTGGAGGACAAAAGAAGACGAGGAGCCCAGGATCAGGATCAAGGAGCGGTGGTTAGTCTCGACTTTGATTGTAAGTTGATTCATTTTGAAAATAATAAAAGAATACTTTTCCAGTCCCAATGCATGAGTTATCTATGATTTGTTTAATTTGTGCTTAATTTATAACCCTCAAGTAGAAAAGTAGCGTGCATGCATCGTCATTTGTTTTGATTGCAGGTTATCGTTGGAAGGAGAAACACCATCAAACAGACAAAAGTGCAATGGAGGATCTACACCAAACATCAGTAACAAGGTTGGTAGTTCCTTTCCATGTATGTATTGTGAAAGAGGGGTTTAAGTTTTGGGTGGTAGGTTAAAAAGTAATTTCTTTACGGTCAAAATCTGCATGCAAGTATGACCCTAGTTTGCTAGTCCGTAGGGTATTTTTCCCAACAACAGAGTTGGCGACCGTACTGGGGAAGATACTCTTTAGGGTTTTCGGATTTAGTTGAGTTTGTGGGTAGTTTAAAAGATTAGATTTCCGGTCTTTCTTTGTGTGTCTGTTTTCTGTTAGGTTTGAACTAGCAGGGATTCTGGTTCTTTATACTAGTTTTTCCTTGACTGTTGCTTGACGGTAATTATCGGGACACACAGAGGTACACGCGGCCTGCAGAAGGCCTGCACGCGTGTACCTATGCCCTAATCTCTTACAACCCATGTGTGAACGCTAGCTGTAGAGGTTTCAGTAGCGTGTAGGAGTTCAGAGAGCTTGAGAGGCAGTCCTCCTCTTCCCTGTCATAATTATACATTCTCAGGGGGTTTTCTGGATCCTATTTGAGTATTGTTGGTTCATAGTCTTGTCTCAGTTTGTCTTGTTGTGTTTTGTTATTCCTTGCAATTATTTTTATTTTCTGTTAGAAGAAGCATCCAAGCCTTCAAGAGACCCTGGTGATCAATACCAGAGGCCTCTTCCTGGTCTGGGCTGTCTTTTTTTATTGTTGTCTTAGAATTTATACATACATGTGGTCTGTACAAGACTAGACCACATGTACACGCTTCCTGTTTCAGCTCAGAATGCGTTCGCATGCGTGATGTTTCAGTGATAGTAGCATGCTTGACAGGCTGCTTTTCAATCAGGGTGGGGCAGTCATCCCATCCTGTGGTGAGAAGTGTTCCTATCAGGTGTTTGAGTCTAGGGTTGAACATTCAGTAGGTTAGGGCCTCTTACCCTTAGCCTGTTTTTTCTTAGTTGATAGTTGATAGAAAAGATAAAAAAGAAAAAAATTGTTTTATGGTTTTTAGACAAGCATAAGAGTTTGTGCTTTCTTGATTGTCATTGTGTGTCTTTGCTATGATTCTTTGTGATCTATGCTTTAAGCCATAATTTTGTTTTTTCTTGGTTTTAGGCTTGTCGGTATTTTCCCTTTGTTGCTTGATTAGCACATAAATAAAATAAAAAAGAAAAAAAAAAATCTTTTCATTTTCTTCTTTGTTTGAAGATTGTGTTTCTGCATCAAATAGCTAGGGAGAAGTCTTTTTGTTCATAATTTTTTTGCAGTGAATTTAGAGCATAAGTAGCTCGTAGTCGAGCGGATTTCCTTTATGTTTGCTGCATGAAATCTTAGAAAAATTGAAAAGAAAAAGAAGTCTTTCTTTGTGAAAAGTTGTTGATTTTTGCATTTAGTAAAAGTCTTTTGTTTCCATATTTTTTCATTCATTTTTGCTTTGAGTCTTTACACATCATCAGTTTCACCTTCATACCCCATGACGTAAAAAATCCCATAAAAGAAACGCTAATTTAAAATCTATTAGACTTTTTGTTTGTAGGGTTCACAAACTAGTTCAGGACCAGGGCCTTGGATTAGGTTGGAGAGGAAACTCTCCAAGGCCATTCAAAACCAAACATTGGAGTCTGTGATAGGGAGTGTAGAAGTCCAGTTTCATGGAAGTTATCCGGGACCCCCCTCTAACACAGGGGATAAGCATGAGGTCGCGTGAGGAAAGGTAGCGGAGATAACCCCTCCAAAGCCAGACCTAGCGTAGTGGAGAACACATATCGATGGCTTGTTTTGGGATTTCATCGTTTGCATTTGCCATGGGGCTTCATGGGTCTCGAATCCGTTTGAGGTCCTCAGTTGTCTTCCAGACCATTTTCTCTCCATACCCTTGACATGTTTTGGGCTTGATACCCTTCTCATTGTGGTCTACCTGACTTTCGACT
>JZKD02S0055628.1:929034-939695 GCA_000966675.3 Picea glauca | reverse complement strand
AGCACTTGCTCAGTTTTGCGTACAGCTGGTGTTCTCTCAACACCTGTAGCACCATTCTCAGGTGTTGTTCATGTTCTTCCTCTGTCTTGGAATACACCAAGATATCGTCTAAGAATACTATGACAAACTGGTCCAGATAATTTCTGAAAACTCCATTCATTAAGCACATGAAGACAGCAGGCGCGTTGGACAGTCCAAACAACACCACTGTAAATTCATAGTGACCATACCTTGTTCTAAAGGCGGTCTTGTTGATATCTTCATCGTTTATCCTCACTTGATGATATCCAGATCGAAGATCTATTTTCGAAAATACTTTCACATCCTTCAACTGATCAAAAAGATCATCAATCCTTGGTAGAGGATATTTGTTCTTGACAGTGACTTTATTCAACTGTCGAAAGTCAATGCACAGCCTCATCGTCCCATCTTTCTTCTTCACGAATAGAACTGGGGCTCCCCATGGTGACACGTTGGGATGAATGTAACCTTTCTTTAGTAGCTCTTCGAGCTGCATTTGCAACTCTTTCAGCTCTGGTGTGCTCATTCTATAAGGAGCCTTTGAGATTGGAGCTGCTCCAGGCATCAGATTTATAGAAAAATCGCTGTCCCTCTTCGGAGGTAGTCTAGGCACCTCCTGAAACACGTCCTCAAACTCTTTGAGCACCCTTTGGTCTTCCATATTCGAGACCACATTTTGGAATACTTCTTCCACCCAGGTTGCAAATAATTGACAGCCTTTCCGGTAACATTTCTTCAGCTGCATGGCTGACATTTCTCTAACAGCCATGGATCTGGGAATTCCTTGAACTGTTACATGATTTCCCTCTTCATCCAGACATGTGAATCTCTTGTTACGACAATCTAGAAGGGCATGGTGCTAGTCCAACCAATCCATCCCAATTAAGAAATCATATGAGCCTAAAGGCAGAATGTTCAATTCAGCCTTAGTGCTCATTCCTTTCATGTCCACCGAACAAGACTTAACCAATTCGGTGACCTTCCTCTTGGTCCCTGTGGCTAACTGCACTAACCAAGACTTCTCATGTTTTATCTTTGTTAGATGCAAACTTTCCACCACTCTAGGATCTACATAACTATGGCTAGCCCCTCAATCAATCAAAATAACAAGTGGTCGGTTGTTGATCATACCTTCCACTTCAACCATGTGCGATTGAAATTCCGCTTGCTTATTGTCCAGGGCTGCGTAGATCCTTGGCATTCTACTACCCATATCCTCCACTGTTTCAGCTTGCTGAACCGTATGTACAGTTTTTGCCTTACTATTTTTATGGGGACAATCTCTGTACTTGTGGTTTCCTTGACAGCCCCAACACTAAATGGGGGCCTGTCTCTGTCTTTGTGGTCTTTCTTCAGTCATTCTCGGCTCTCTAAACGATGGTTGTCCCTGAAGACTGTTTCTGAAAAAGGATGGATTGTCTCCCTTCTGCCTCTATTCTTTCTTAACCCTCCTCTGGTCATCCCAAGCCTTCCGAAAGGTAGGCTTTTCTCTTTGTTGTTCGTATAGGAATTTCGCCCTTCTTATGGTTTCTTCCATGGTCTTAGGATCATCATATTGAATCTTGTCACCAATGGAAGGTGGCAGTCCACTCAGATACCTCTGAATTTTGACAGCCTCGTCTTTGATGAATGGAACATACCTCAATAGTTCCAGAAAACTCCGTTCATACTCATCAATGGTCATACTGCCCAACTTGATTTCGAAGAACTCCTTCATCTTTCTGTCATAGTATCTTTTAGTCAGGTATTTCTTCTCGAAATATCTCTTAAATTCCTTCCAAGTGACCTCTTTCTCTCTGATGTGTTGCACTTGCACAAACTAATCCCACCACATGGATGCTTTTCCTTTCAGTTGGTACATTGCAATTCTTCCTTCTGCATGGGCAGAATAATTCTGCAGTTGGAAGTATTTCTTCATGCCAAGCAACCAGGTCTCGACATCTTCCTCCTTTTTATGTTCTCCATTAAATGTGGGAGGCTTAATCTTGTTCATTTCTCCTTTCAATTCCTCCTTTCCATATTTTCGATGTTTTCTAGTAGGGGATGGGCTTAAACTACTGTGTGTCTCCTTGCCAGAATGCTTCAGGGAGAGACGGTAATGTCTGTTACCACTCCTCGATCTCCTTCTCCCCTCAGGGGTTTTGACACTTCTTGATCTTCTTGTGTCACTCCCTTTTCCAATTTCTTTTCTATTCTTTCTAGGCTCTTCAACATTTTTAAATTGAATTCACCCTGCCGATCCTAGATTTTCATGAGCTTTCGGCTATCAGCTAGATGAGCCTGGGAATCTTTCTGCAATATTTCGATGAGTTGCATCATATGTTCTTCCTTACCCATCTCTTTTTCGTGCCCATTGGAGTTCGATCCTTCCACTCCCATATTGACATCCTTTCCTTCTCTTTCGTCTCCTATTTCGGAGGCAATCATCACCCTTTCCCATTCCATACTCAGCGTTGGTTAGCTGGAATCCTGATCTTTGTTGAACTTTTCACACACACTGTGCAATTAAATTCAAAGTTTGTCAGGCCATTACTCCTTCGGAATAATCTGTAACATTTATAATCCAATACGAACAAGAACGAAAGACATTTTGATTCAATTAAGTTCTTTGAGATCTCGTTTGGTTCTGCAATTTTTGTGTTTTCGAAACATTCATTTTTGGCACTTCGGGATTTTCGGGACTTCGGGTTTCGGTCCACGAAGATTCCACAGTTAGATATTCGTAACCAGAGTCACCCTTTTTCAACTCAAAATCTCACGAGTTCGTGAGTCGAAGACCCTCGACTCATTTCCTCTAACCGTCGATACCTGAGATGCGACACAGGTATGGCTCCCTCCTCTCTAGCGTCTGCTACGCATGACCATAGCCTAGGGCTGAGTGCTAGCACCCTTCTCTATTCACACCTTCGTGAGTTGTGGCACCCAACCGTGATAACCCCTTTTCACGAAACCCTGAGGAGCGATGTTGACTTCTCTCCTCTCGTTCTCGCTACTTCGCGACTTCGCGATTCTCAATTTCGAGCTCCCATGCCCTTATCTTGCAAGTTCCTGAAATCGCGAGTTACTTTATTTTGCAGGCCCACAACACAGTTGTCTTCGTTCACCACCGTGGCATGTGGTACATTTAGGAGGGTCCACATCACTTTTAATGATGTCATCGGGTCCCACCACTCTCACCTGTCTCCTTGACTCATTGAAACATGGTATGCATTCATGCGCCCACGTCCAATCCAAGCATGGAATCCAACAGTCAGATCCCCTCCTCGGATCAACGACGCAGATCCTTTCGATGTTTCAGGGTTTCCACCATGAAAAGTCCCGATCCCTTGTTCCAAGACTCCCGATATCGCGATTCCTGATTTCTCGAAATGGGAAATATCACGACATGTGTCCTCCGTCTTTCAGACGGTTTAGATCTATTTCGGAGCTTTCGCCCCTAGTTTCTGAGGTTTAACCTTCAGACACCTCCCGGCAGATCCACGGCTGTCGGGTTTTCTGGTCGAGATCTGACGGCTCAGACAATTTGTAACTAACTCGGGATTTCGTGTATCATGGTTTCCACACTCCTGTGCCATTTCCAAAGGAATTTTAATCCTTACGCACATTTTTCCAGATCCAACAGTCATGAGGGCTCGCCTTCCCTCCCGAACAGATCCTAAGGTTCTAACACCATTGGTGTAGAGACCTATCTCCCTGTGACCATAGACCACACCAGCCTGCGGTTTCATAGCATCGCTATACTTCCTGAGTTCTTAATAAAAACTCTCAAGTGTCTCCTTGACGCTTCGGAGCAAACCAGGGTCCGAAATTGGTCCTCCCGACTCAATTTCCCCTCGTGCTATCAGTCCAAATACCGCTCCACTGGCCCATCTAGGCTCAGCATTGAAACCTTGGCTTTGATACCAATTTGTAGTGTCACTTTTTGCAACCCAGAGCTTACTCATGCTCTGATACCAATTTGTAGTGTACCTTTACATAACACATACAATCCAGTATACACTCCACATGCAATTAACAGTACTTAAACACGTTTAAGTCTCAGAGTAAAAACATATAATTTTACTGCTACGATTAAACAATCCATAACATTCCATAATAATTCATATACATAGCGGAATCATGATAATATATACAGCACAATCATGTGGAAATGTGATAGGAATATAATTAGACACTTATCTTGTAACAATGGTGAATCCACCAACCAAGTGCAGGCTTCCACAAACCTCCCAGCCTTAGACCACACTTGTGGTGGATTTACATAAATACACTTGTGGTGGATTTACATAACACATACAATCCAGTATATACTCCGCATGCAATTAACAGTACTTAAACACATTTAAGTCTCAGAGTAAAAGCATATAATTTTACTGCTACGATTAAACAATCCATAACATTCCATAATAATTCATATACATAGCGGAATCATGATAATATATACAGCACAATCATGTGGAAATGTGATAGGAACATAATTAGACACTTATATTGTAACAATGGTGAATCCACCAACCAAGTGCAGGCCTTCCACAAACCTCCCAACCTTAGACCACACTACTCATCATCTCAACAGTGGGTCACCCCCGAGTTGGGACCAAGCTCCACCCCAAGGCAAGGAATCCTAGGCTAGGCTAAGGTTACAGGGAAAAAAACACAGAAATACCTGGAAGGATTCTTCCCAAAGATGCCATCTTACGCCCACTACTACCAGACTCTCATTCCCCACATGCTTGTTCCACCCAGGAGTATACACCTTCACACGCACAGTCCATCAATGCTAACCTCCCTCTCTGGGTCTCAACAACAGGCTGAATCAGGAAGTCTCAGAGCCCGTAGCTAGTGTTGGACACTCTCTGTAAGAAACCACTTCCCAGCAAACTCTTTCACCTGGAAAGAGTTGCTCACAGGCAAACAAGCCTCACGCAGCCCAGAACTGTGTGCCCAACAAACACAGGGAAAATAGACACAGACTTCCCAAGAATTGGTTCAGCAGCCACAGGATATTCTCACGGTCAAGATTTCTGAATGGGGTTCCACGCACAAGCTCGCTCAGCTTTTCCTGGGAAAACAAAGACTCTTTCCCGAAATCGACATCGACATGGCGTTCAGGGAATGCACACACTGGTTTTCTCTCACAGACAGACTCCACGGCTCTGAACAAGGGTAAACATGCATTTTTTAGCACCCAACAGAGGCTTCCTCTCTGTAACAGACATACATGAGGGCTCCTGCAGACTGGCTCCTACGGCTCCTGCTCAGGGCAGTCAGGTCGAATGGAATGTGAGAGATCTCCCCCCACCCCACGGCTATTCCATTCTGTTTTATTTGCATGCGTAAGGGTGAACATTTGTCACCCTAGGAACTGCATGCGTTCCATCTGCCTCCTCCTTGTACACGCCTTTCCTTTTTGGTAGGAACTTAGGAAAAAATAATATGCACATGGATTTTTAGGAAATAATATTAAAATATTATTCCAGGCCTAAGCCCCTAGGCTCAACACTCAGCCCCTTTCCCACCTTCCATCCCCTAGTTCCTTGCCCACTCTGTGGACGCTCAGTCCCCCTTCACTCATTCATCATGGTCGGTTTGCACCTGGCGGTGTTTATATTTTATTGATTATTCTGCATACATACAAGTACAACAACAGGCTCCTGGCCTTCAAACACTTAGGCTTCCTGGCCTAAGAAGCACATAAGCCTTCCGGCTTATACAAAACTCGGCTCACCAGCCTATAGAACACATTTACAATTCATTATATATATCATGATCTGTAACGGGGCTCGGCCTTGGGGACACTACACAAATTATCACTAGACCTTGGCTAGTCCAGTCCCCACTAAAAAATGATTCCCAATACTCCAACCTATCATAGTAAGGGCCATATATGTGTATACATGTGATTTATTTTCCCATGTCTAGGGAGAAAGGGAAGTTCACATCACTTATACAAAATTCAAGGATTTAGATATGGAGAATGATCCTTTTTTCCAACCTATGATATCACCCCTAGATCTTCCTAAAGCATCAGTAAAAGAAAAATATCAACCCTTTAAAATTATTGAAAAGTCATTAATAATGTTATGCTCGTTTGTCATAATATCTTGCAAGAAAATGATTGAAGGGTTGTGAACTTAAATTAAAATATTAAGGGCCAATTTATTTTTAGGAATGGACCAGTACTTTGTAGTTAGGGGTTAGATGAATCATTTGGGAAAATACTTGGGTGCATTTTCTCTAAGGGCCCCAATCAAGGGAAGTTGTCTTCCATTTCTAAGTTGAGAGTTATCTTGCTTATGTGCCAGGAAAATGAGGGATTTTGACCTATATAGGAGGGTTTGGAGTCAATTGTTTCCATGCTCCCCAATCCTCCTTTTATTCCTCTAAACAAATAGGGGCTCATATGGTTCTATACCTGAGATTATGTTTAAAATTCTTGGAGGCTTGAGACCCATTGTGGGTATCCTTTTTGAGTGATAGACTAGGATATTTATCAAGGATTTTAGGTACCTAAAGTTGTGGCCTTCCAAAACCATCCAAGGGAATGAAGGGATGAGGTGAGGCCCCTTTAATTCTAGATAAATTATGGAGGAATTCACTGGTATGTTCACAGTTTAGCTCTTTTGACCCTACCTCCTAGGACCCAAAATACAAGTTATCATTCATTGAGTGTAATGATGCCAAGCCATTATGCAAGGATCATCATTGTTTTGGTGTCTTTTTAAAACTTTTTCTGAGTGAGGTATTTCGTCAAACACTTTGTTGATCTACTTTTTAGATGTGTTTATATGTGTGTATGCAACAAATAATAGAAAGAGATAACCATGGAACATACCTCAACCATATGCAATAAGATAGACAAGCCAAAACATCTCAATTCTTATTTATTCATAAAATAGAGAAACCTGCTACAATGAAGATTTCGATCTGGAATGCTCAACAGATGGCCAAGAAGATAGACAATAGATAAGAGCTGCTACAAAATTCTCCCGCTAATACAAAATATGCCTCCAAAGTCTGAATAAGAAATGAAGATCAATACAAGCAGATCTGGATGTCAAACTCTCCAGCGGAAGAATGTCACTCTCTAATAGAAGGCTGAAACCCTCAATAACTTGACCCTACTACCAAAAGTGTCCAATCACCCTAATAAATATGCCAACTGATAGATCGGGTGATGGTAAGACCAACCCAGGTGCCCGAATCTCCAAGATCCCTATCAATCTCTGTAGATCTGAATATCCCCCACTGAATGGTGCGCCCCACTAGGTGACTGAAGCCCTAGATAATTCGGCCCTGTTGAAGGAGGCCTCCAAATCCTATGAAACTCTCTAGAAATATAGATCGGGACACTGCAAGTCACTAGGTGAAGTCTCAGGGTCAGATCTGAAGTGTAACCCCTCCAAACGGACTAGATCTCGATCTCAGAAACACCTTCCTTCTCTTCAATTCGCCCCACTACTCAAGAAATAATCTGAGCCATAAAACTATCTCAGAAATCACTAGATATGATGTCCAAGGCCCTATAATGAAAACCCAAGTGATATAATCCTCAACGGCCTTGCCAATCTCCTACAGTGAATCTCTCTCCAAGGATGGTGCGCCCCCCTTGTTGGAAACCCCCAATGGTGCGCCCTCCTCCTCTTCCTGTGCCTATGACTGTGTAGAACCTCCTGCACTGATGTAGATTTGACTAGAATGGTGTGGGAGAGTATTTCATCTTCGAGACCAATCTTGGGACAAGCTAGGTGGAATCTTTCACCACTGAATCGTCCTCTAGGGTTTGTTAAGTCAAAACCCTCAAAACCCCCAATGTTGGGCTCACTAGCTAGAAGCCAGAAATCAAAATAAGATCATACACGAATGAATGAGAAGAGGCCCTTGCCTTTCCTTTATAATTTTTGTCTCACCTTGTCCCTCTAAAGTGACTTTCATTTTATTAATATTTAATTAATTAATTAAATCACTTTAATTAATTAATTAACCTTTTAACCTTTGAAAATATCCTTTTCTCTCTTTGTGGCTTCCCTGACCACGGAAAGTCACTTCTATCCATCCCATCCTATAGTGTTTCTCCTCCTGATTCCAATGAGCTATTACACTAGAGGTTCCTCCAAGTAATGTGCCCAAAATGACCACTTCAGTGAATTCCATTGACTTATAGCTCAAAATAGTCAAAATCATGGAAATCGTTGGAATGCAAAGAAACCAAAGCCAACCTATGCGGAATGGATCATAATGATGGAATATGATCATCAATGCAAGCTGGACCCCACAATGCCTCTCAAATACCACTGTACTCACTATAGCATCCATCTGGCTACTCTAGTCATCATAAATCTTTGCCCTGTGATGATGTCCCAAAGTGGGGACATTATAGTCCTCCCTACTAGAAAATTGCTTTTCCTCGAGAAATAACCAAATCATCTCAAATAAAATACCAAGATCCCATGTCCACCTGTGGGTTGTATATTATAACCCATCAGAAGATGAACAATCACATATGTTGCCCCCTGGGTCCCATATCAAGTCATGAACTACTAGCCCCTGGGATGCATAATCCTGAAATACACCAACTCTGTGAGTCTCATGTACCTGACACATGGCCTCATCTCATAGTGATTCCATCCTCCTAGTCTCTACCAAGATCCACACGGCCTCCATCAACTGCACATACTGATGCCAGAATGAGGTACTGCAAAACCTCCGTGAGACACCCTCAAGCGTTGTGATCCCCTCAACACTAACGCTAAATGGAAAGTTAGAATAACTTTCCCCTGCAATGGTCCACTCTCCCCTGTCATCCAATGAACTTCTCAATCCTGCAATCCTTGGGTCCCATGCTAACCTCTATCGAAGATCCTCATGCTAACACTACACTACTCCGACCATGACTGTTTTCCCTCTGCATACATCTTGAACCCTCCTCTCCTGGGTCCTCCTGCTAAAATACCTGTGACCATTGGACCTGTTGCCCAGAAACTGTATCAGTGAAGATACCTCTGTAGCAGAATTACCTTTCCAAACATCTACATGCCCTATCATGATGATCAAGTGGAAGAAAAGATCTCTCCCCATAAGACAAGTACCTTTAGACCCACTCCAAACCAAACCAAGGTGGAGTGTGTGACTCTCTGGTGCACCCTGCGTCATCATGTAGTCAGACATCCTGCTAGCCAAATGAACACCATGATCCCATGGTAAAGTTGGAAGTTTATCACTTCCAGTTTCCAATGGCTTCTCTTGTGCTGGACTGATCATTGTTTGAATCCCTCTACACTCATATGTCATCGCCTGGTCTATGATGCTCACCGTCACATACCAAGTCTCAACTGTCTGCCTAACACAGTCCACCTCTGACCTACTGTATGTCTTAAAAGTACTCATGTCATGTAGTCTCGGCCTACTCACTCTCCATGCCCTCAACCATAGCCTATCCCTCCTCATGCTGTTGTCTATGATAAAAGTGCCAGGACAGGCTAATAGAAACATCACCAACTGACTGTAGGACTGGAAGGCGTCACATGCTTTGGTCAATCCCAAGGATTTGACCAGAAGCTCATCCATCGGTATCCATGATATTTGCTCGCCTGTAGTCCTCACTAACTCCCAATCATCAGGTACAATCGGAAGCAACTCCTCCAACTGCTGGTAAACCAACCTCCATCTCTCATCTCCCATGCAACTACTGAAATGGTGAAGGTGATCTCTCATAACTAGGTGTTGTTGCAAAGGATTGACATATGCATGCTTCCCTAGGTGTGTCTCCTCCCTGCAAGGCACTATAACCCTATGAATTCCACCATACATCTCGGAATGAATCTGTGAACTATCCCTCATCATCGTACGCTCTGACATACTCATTTCATCTCCTGCAGACTCATGTTGTATCATCGATCCTGGGCGTGTTGTTGGATCAATCTCTATATGGAGATCAACCACTCCCAAGACACAAATGGAAGTGTCTCCCAACAACTGGTGCTCCTCTTCTAGATCATCAACATCCTCTATCAACGTGACTAGTTGATACATCTGAGTGTCCACTAAGACAGATGAAGTGGATCTCTGATGGATCTCCTCAAGAGACTCATCTGTTCTAGACTCCGATTCTAAAAGGGTAGTCTGTGTGCCTCTCAAGAATCCTCAAGTTCTCTCCAACTCCTGAGTGATTCGGTTGATCTAGGTGGATATCGGTGGCCACCCACCTTTTCCAAATGGCTCAAAACAGTTTTCTGGCCATTTTGGCAATTTATTATTTTTAGCAGGTTATAACTTCCGGGGCCATTTTGAGGGTCCAAATGAATGTTTTTCAAGATAGAGGTTCTCAATGATAGCCAAAGGAACAATTGATCCCCTAAAATGAATCTCCTCGACGATACCTTTCCAACGAGCTATCACACACCTAAAACGGAGATCGTATGCAAAAGTCACGACCCCGGGAAGTTGATGTACTCACTTACCCAAACGAGGCCCACATGACTTTTGGTGTTTCATCTCCTAGGGTTAGGTTTTTGGATGTTTAGGAATTTTGGCATTCCTGTTTATTGTAAAAGGGCCTTCAGAGCCTCATTGTAATCATCTTCTTTTGAATGCGAGTAGCCGTCACATCTCTTCTCAGAGATAAGCTGCCACCATTCTAG
>JZKD02S0055628.1:849670-902489 GCA_000966675.3 Picea glauca | reverse complement strand
TAATGAATAAATGTTGAATGCTAATTGATGAGTTTTTGTGCAAGAGGGAAGTTTTGGGAAAAAGAACCCCACACTCATTCACCCCCCCTCTAAGTGTGGTAGGTGTGTCCAATAGCCAATGCATATCAGACATGCAGACATTAATTCATGGTTGGAATACACTAGTAATTACTACAACCAACAAGCAATGGCTTATTCCTCGACAATTCATGCCCATGTCCCAACCAATAGCAAGAATGAATGAGGAATTATAAATGAGCAGCAATGAATTAAAGAGTGAAAGAGTTAATGGAGAAGAACAAAATGAAGAGTGTGAACCCCCAAACAACCCAAATATGGGTTTATATATTTACTTATAAATCAAGAACCACATGACCTTCCCCAATAATTTCATGTAACCAATTCTCTCAATTAAAACAATTATGGGTAAATGAAATATAATAAAATACTTAGCCCCTTAACCCCCCTCTCTCATGGAATCATATCATGTTATAACTCTTGTTCTTGTATGTCTTGCAGCCAACGATGTATTTTATTATTAATAATGATCAAAGCATTACATTTCCTAAGAAATTCAACCTCTTTTAATTGTTTTGTCACTTTGTCCTTTCATAAAATAACAAAGTACATTATTTAATCTGGAGACTCAAAACCAGGGTATTACAAAAACCTTAACTCTAGGAGACAAAGTTCCAAAAAGGATTGTGGGCCCTAAGGTGACTAGTTGATACACCAACATCCATTGAAACTTTTGCATACAATCTCCATTTGAGGTGAACAATAGTTCATTGGAAAGATATAACTAAGAGTTACAATTTTTGGTATGCCTAAGAAATCCATGGCCACTCTAGGCCCCTAAATGGCCAAGAAACATCATTTAAGGCCTCAAAACAACCCCAAAAGTTTGGGACTTCAAAAATTGTAGATTAAAAAAATGCCAATATGGAGAACCATGTTGAGTCAGTGGAAGAGGTGGGTGGCCACCGATGTCCACCTGGATTATTCCTCCCCCCTTAGAAATAAATGTTCCCCATTGTATCAATTTCACTCATTATATGTGGAAATGTTTGTTGAATATGACTCCCGGTGGGCCACTTTCCTTGGTCAAGCAGTTGTCCTGCTTTGACAAACTGATAGAGTTGTATGTTCTACTAGAAGGTGCCCTTTGTCTTGGTGTCCATGATATGATCTAATCTATCCCATTCAATGCAGTTAGGATTGATTTTTTTAGGGAGAAAATGCTCATCCACCTATAAAGTGTCCAATAGGGGTGGAAAATATGGTCGAAGCAGCTCCACTTTAAATACTAGGTGCAAGCCAAAGAAACATAGAATACACAATTTAAAATCATTCTCACCCACAAAATTTGTGATGGTGTAAGGCCCATATTAGAGTTGTCTGATCTTCCTATGGGGGCTTGTGAGTTGATCTTTCTGCAAATGCAACCACATCTTATCACCAACCTGAAACTTGTGTGTAACATGATGCTAGTCACATTGCTACTTGTACTTGGCGTTGGATTTCTACAAGATATCATGAGCCTATTGTTGGATGTGCTAGACCCATTCAACAAATTTGGCTACTTTTTCTACCTTATTCTGAGCATGGGAGGACTCTTCTTTTGAATATGAAATGGGAATAGCTACATCAATGGGGGATAATTAATGGAATTAGAAACACACCTAGAAAGGGTTGTAGAAAATAGAGCTATGGAGGGATATGGTGTATCTATGTTGAATATATGGAAGGCTTTCATCCGATGTACATGGATTCTTGTATTTAAACATGCACAAGATATGAAAAATCATTGTATTGACCACTTATGTTTGCCCATTTGTTTGAGGGTGGAAGGAAGTTAATTTGATCAACTTGGTATCCATTAAAGAGCATAGGATAGAACAAAAGGTATTATGGAACCTATTGTCCCTACATCAAATAATGGTCCATGGTATAGCCCAAAATTAACCCAAACACACACAAAGAAGAGATTATTAGTGGATTCAATTGTGACACTCTTCTTACATGATGCCAAAATGGCCATCTTGGTGAATTGATCAACAACCACAAAGACACAATTATTACCATGCTTGGTGGAGGGAAAACCTAACATGTAATCCATGGAGACTGACTCCTATGGATTTTGTAGGGTAGGTATAGGAGTGTATATATCATGCTTCTTAATGGAAGGTTTAGAAATGGCATAGGAAATGTATAATTTGATATGCATGTTGATGTCCTATCATATCTTTGGCTAGTATAAATACTTATGTAGTACTACTACTCTCTCCTCCACATAGAAGTGTCTTGCCTCCCGACTATAATGTGCCTCCCAAATTATCTTTTCACATTTTCTTGAAGGAACACAAAGATGGAATAGATAGTATAAAACTGCATCCTGGAGGTGAAAGTTTGGAACTTTTTTACCTACACTCAATGTATGATATGTGGTATTGAAATCATGGTTGTTTTCATACAATTGGGGGTGCCCGAAGGTATTCTACCCATAGGAGTCAAGAACTGTGGTTAGCACCAAAATCGAGGGCTGATCGAGGCACTCTACAACATAGTTGTTGCTCCCATTATTGTACTTAATGTTCAAGTGGAATTGTTGCAAGTATGTGAACCACCTTTGAAGGTGTTCATTATGTAACTTTCCTTGTGTTTGCATGAATTGGAGAGGCTTGTGACTAGTGTGGATGATCATTTCCTTTGTCAAAATATAATTTTTCCATTATCAAAATGCCTACAAAATGGAGTACATTTCCTTGTCATAGGTGGGATACCTATGAATATTATTAGAGAGTGTCTCATTGTGATAGGAAACTACATTTCCATGCTTGATGATGACTACATCTATAACATAGTTAGAGGCATCTATCTCAATCTCAAATTGTTGTTGCAGGTGTGGAGAAGTGAGGACTAGTGTCGAGAAATACCGTCTTTCATATCCTCAAATGATTTCTATTGTGGATTGAACTATGAAAAAATGACTTTAGCTCCAGCCTTGGTCACTTTTCTTAAGGGCCAAACGATATGAGATAACCAAAACACAGACATACAATAGAAGTTTTCAAGTCCCTAGAATTTACAGATCTCTATCAGAGTCGACAGGGCTATCCAATCACGAATGAATTGGATCTTAGTTGGGTCCACATGCACCCTATGTTCATCCATGATGTATCCTAGATATTGAATTTTCTACATGCCAATTGATCATTTCTTGATATTGGCATATAAATTTTGTTGTTGCAGAGTGCTTAGGATCTACTAAATCCATTACAAATGTTTTTCCCAAGTTCTGTTGAATATGAGAATTTCATCCAAATATATGACCACAAAATAGTTTGTGAACGGCTACAATAGATCATCCATCATCCTCATGAATTTTTCCAAAGCAATATTTAAGCCAAAAGGCACGACCAACCACTAATAAAGGCCTTATTTACACTTGAAGGTCATCTTCCATACATTAGTTTGTTCAATCAGGACCTGGCGGTAACCTGACTTCAGATCGATTTTACTAGATAACTTGTCACCCTTAAGATGATCAAGAAGATCTCTAATCTAGGGGATTGCGTATTAGTTCTTAAGGGTGATTTTTTTTAGGGATTTTTAATCAATATAGAGTCACCATATCCCATCCTTCTTCTTAACCAATACAATTGTGCTCCCACAAGATGAGGAGCGTTGTCAAATGTGGCCCTTTTGGATGATCTCATGAATTCGATGTTTTATTTCTTCATTCTCCAAAAGACAGAACCATCAGGAAAAGGGGAACTAGGTAAAAATTCAATTAAATGTTTGACCTAGAAGTGCAGAGGTACCCCCTTAGGGGAAGTGAATATATCTCTATATTCTTCTACATTGTCCACTTGATTTTTTTGTGTAGAGAGGCCTTGCGCTGAGGTGGTGGTGGTCATAATGACCTTACATTCACCTTCCAACTAAACCATGAAGAGGAAAAAATGGTCTAAGATATTACCTTTCGACATATATTTTCTCGGATCAAGGAAATTGCAGTAGTTGGAACTACCTTTGGTACTAAAAATTACACTACGAGGCTTGGACTCATAAATAGCATTGTTTCCACATACAGGGTTGCTCTAAAATAACATCAAAAACTTCAAGTGGGGAAACATTACATAATAACTCATCTTTGAATGGATTGATTCCATATGATAGGAAACATTGATAGCTGACATAAAGGTCTCATCCCTGGCTCAACCAATCGATGGTGTATGGTTGGGGGTGTGGCATTGTTGACAACTTCAATCCCTTGATGACCTATGTTTATATTAGGTTATTTTGGCTACTTCTTTTAACAATGGAATGTAGTGGAGTCCCCTTCACCCACATCTATGAATGGAAGAGGCACTCCCCCTCCTCGAGCTCCTCTCACTCTATTGTATTGATCTTTGTAGTTACAATGATAGCATTGGGTTCTGCATAAATGATCTACTTTCCCTTATCCTTCTCTGAATCAAAGTTTGAGCCAAAGTTCGATTATTTTTCTTTTATGTTGGATAACAATTATTGTTTCGAGTGACATTCATCAATGTTGTACTAGGGGATTTTTTAGAATTCACACCACTTTCTAGTGTCCTTCTTTGACTTCGTGTTACCCCTCTTTTCTTATGGCTTGGATTGGTTGTATTGAGGTTGGATATCCTTTCTTTTTCCTTTGTTCTATTAGTTTGTACCACCTTTACCATGCTTTTGTTGTGGTGTATTTGTAGACCCAAACTCCTTATTACTTGACTTGAATTTTTGCTTGATTTTGACAACATATCAATAAGTAGATCCTAGTGAGGATATGTCCAAGAAATACATATTTGTTTGGATTTTCCTATGTAGGCTGATATGCTTCAAAACTAGGTGCCACTCAGGGTCTCTGATACCCACCTTTGAGTGCAAGGTATGGAAGATATTGGTTTTCTCCAACACCTTCTAGTCTCTTTCCTAATGCAAAGTTGTCCATCTTGTGTACTGGTCATCATAGCTTTCGATAGGGTAGAATTCCTCCTTGAGGGAATATACAATATTTTCCCAAGTGGGTTCTATCCTAAATGTTGTAGAATCATATCTATCATGGCTCTCCCAACAACTTTCCCACCAATATTTGACATGGGGAAGGGTCTTAAGAGGTGAAAAGGTGATCTTTTTGATGTCCAATTTTTTTTTAATAGAGTAATAACCCTCTAACAGATTTAACCATTTATCCAAATCATTTTCATCTATATTTCCTTCAAATAAAGGAATGTCAAAGTTAACTTGTACCTTGACGAGTTTCACACCTCCAAAATGGTTGCTTGTTGAATATGTCTTGGACATTGTTCACATTCATCGAAGGATCTAGGTGAAATTTTACACCATCTCATTTCTCTATCATGCAAAGTATTCCTTGAGAAACAAACTTATAGGATCTTATGCTCCATCATATTTATTTTCATCCTCCATGGGAGGCTTCTTAGGATAGAACGATTCGTCTTCCCAAATCGAATTAGCTCGAGACCCAACTGTCTATATCCTTACCTCGTAAGGGACATGCATTAAGAAACAACACAGAACATATTGCTTTGATACCACTGATCTATATTGTATAGATAATAGAATGAAAAGAAGGAATATAAAAGGAAACACACACACAAAAATATAACAGACAACACAATAATATAGTGAATCCAAAGTTCTATTAATGAATGAAATAAGAAAAGACTATAAAATGCAAATAAATACAACCTAGCTAGAATGGTGGTAGCTTATTTATGAAGAGAGAGGTGTTGTCTACATTCATTCACAATTAGACATTACAAGAGGATAAAATGGACCTTTTAACATAAATCACTAAACCCTAAGAGGAAGCGCGAAAAAGGATTATGGACCCCAAGGTGGCTAGTTGATACACCAACTAACTAGTGGTGCAACTTTTTCATACAATATCCATTTGGGGAAAACCATATATCATTGGAACTTTCTAATTGATAAGTAAAATTGTTGGTATACCTAGGTAGGCCATGGCCACCCCATGCCCCGAAATGGCCAAGAAAAATCACTTAAGGCCTCAAAATAGTTGTTATAGCAAGATTTGGCTCACCTTATGAAATCTTGCATAGAAGGCCTTTTTCCATTTCCCTATACAGACTTATCATCCCTATTTCTAAAATCCCAGAGCCAAAAATAAATATTTTCCACATGTATGCACCTTTCCTACTATATATCATGCGTATATGTAGGTTGCACCACTACAGCCCGCTTACATCGGGATTTGTGCCCAAAAATGAAAATTAATGTCTGGTTTCCATGTCATGACATGAGATCTATGATCCTTGGCCTTCCATATACTGGAAACATTCCAAATCGACCCTTTAGTTCCATTTGAAGGCTATAAATGGGCCAATTCTGAGCTATGGAAAAGAGGAGAAAGAATTCAACTTTGAGACGAAAGTTACTTTGGAGAAATTTTTTACTTCATATTGAGTCTGCATACCTTTGTCCTTTAAGTCTGAACACAGTGTTCAACCCCCAAGATCTTCCCTTGTTGATTAAGAACCTCATTGTTTCTCTTTTATGAGCTTGCCTTTGGTGGAGGATTGAAGTGGTAGAGGCCCAACTGGAAGGAACTTGGTTTCTCAGTTTCGAACTGTGACAACATGAAAGTCTGTAACATTTTCACTTATGTTGATCATATATTAATAGTAATACTCTTTTCTCGTCCAATTGATATTTTGCAAGTATTTGAATTATTATTCCATGGGTGTATTTTTCATGTTTATTAATGGATTATGCTATTGAATGTGCTAACATCATTTATTATCACCACATGCTTGATTTGCTTGGTTGTTGAGGAATAGTTGCAGGTATATTGTTGTGGGTCAAGTGCTCAACGATGGACTTCATCGAACATCTGGACAAGGTAGGCCTTTTATCTTGTCTTTATAGCATATTTGTTTACATAGAATACTTGAGAAGAGAGTTGATTTATGCATTCATTTCCATTTATTGTGGTTTACCCTAGAAATAGAGAGATTTTCCTCTTAACAAAATTGACAACCATACTGGGGATTGGATATTCTTTCTTAGGGTTTGGAGTACTTTTCTCCTTAGATTGATCTCATTCCTATTGTGTTTCTTGTCGTATCATTGCTTGACAGCCTCTATTCACTCTGGGTCTGAGTTTTTCATCCTTCTTCCTTGCCTGGATTTGTTTTTTAAACATATACGCAGTTTTTGGCTTGACAGACGCGTATATACGCAGGCTATCCCTATGAAAGTTGTGTACATATGCTATGTCTCCTCAAAAAATCGTGTACATCAGCCTCCTTTGCTTGTTTACTGGGTCTGGTGGTTGTTGGGTGGGATTTGATGTTTGTTGAGTCTTCTTGGGTGTCTGTGGTGCCTGTTAAGTGCTTGTGGGATGACTAGAAACCTGTCTGGGATTGAATTTTTGGGCGGAGTCTTTCTTATCACCTTTTCATTTTGATTTTCCTTGTACATTGGGTTGGGTGTCTTGTTGCTTGGTATCCTACTTGAGTTGTCTGTTTCTATACATAGTAGAGTTTTATATATCAAGTTTTTGTTTAGCCCATGCATTTTCACTTTCCTTATATTGAAAATACAAAAATATTAGGCATTTTGCATTGCTTGGCATTTTGGTCTTTTGAGTCTTTTTCATTAGCTTAGAGTATACACTGAAATATTGCATTTGTACTTCATAATTGTTGAGTTGAAATTGAAAATTGCATTTGTTATTAGAAGCATATCATTCATTGAAAATTGAAGTTAGGACTTTGCATTATATTCATATTTACTTTTCTTGTTGAGTAATAACATCATGAGTTTCACTACCATACCTTTTTGAGTAATCATGGCTACTAAAATTAATGCCATAATTTAAAATTGATTAGTCACAATTTTATTTTCTAGGGTGCACAAACTAGCTTAGGATTTAGTGCCTTGGAATAGGATCTTGTGAGTAAACTTCTCCAAGGCAAATAAATCAACATATGTGTCTGACAAAGGGAGTGGATAAATCCATTGTATAATTGGTAATATCAGGAGGCTCCTCTCACACCAGATTTAATCATGAGGTCGCGCGAGGTTGGTTGAAGGGATATTCCCCTGATACCTTCTTAACATCAGAGATATTTCTGGGGATCTATTCGTATCTGGGGATCTTGCTAGTTCCTTTACCTCCATGAGAGGCAGTACTTTCAAGGTTTCGAGCTTTACTACCGTGCCCATACGATGGACCTGACTTACAAATTCTCGTCTGTGCGTCAGTTATACATTGGTTCATTAGCTTCTTGACTTAGGTGCCACATAGGTTACTTGCAGGGGTTATTCTGTAGGTACCTTGTGTCAAATAAGGGTCAGACAACACACACCCTTTATGGAGGATTACCTCTCCGGGGGGATTTGACCGACTGGTTGTTAATCCCATGAGGGCCCTTATAATTGATTTTGTTACCTCTGATATTTAGCAAGAAGCCTCAAGCCCCTCTTAGGTGATACATACCTTATTTAGGGAGGGAGGCCACTTTCAACCACTTCACCCCGTTTGTGTCCATATTGGTCGTTTGACTTTTGGTGTGATATTTGATTACTAGTTGGCTTTAGGAGCTTTTACTGAGTTTTCATTATCATGGATAGTGGAGTCCCTTTGGTTTCCTCATTTAATTCTAACCCCCCCCCACAATGTTCACTCATTTTATGGGGGAAAATCTGTCTACATTTCATAATGGTATGCAGAGCTATGATGCTCAGTCTGCACCTTGGGTCTCTAGTCATTTTCCTATTGATATGCCTTCACCTTTTCAATCCTCTCCCTGGCCCACTTATATGAATCCTAGCATTGGATATGGGGGCACCATGGCACCGATTCCTACATATTTGTTTGATATGAGTCATGTTCGTCAACCAACTCTCACTTTGGGAGGTCAGAACCTCCCCTCTTATAGATACAGTCCTATATATGATCTATAAAGAGCCAGTACTCAAATGGGTGCTTATTCTACTTATTAAACCCCATCCGTGTATCCTTCGTCCTCCATGCCTTCTCCTTCGAAAAAAATTCACATGACGGGTCCACATATGTCCCCAGGTCTTTCATATGAGGAGCATCAGTTTTACGGTTTGAGCTACCCTCTTCATGAAAACCCTTCATAAGGGGGAAACATATATCCTCACTTGAATAGTGCCTATCATACTTTTGTCTCTTCATGGACTTCAGTGATGATGCCTGTACATAACTCTTTGGACCAGTTAGGCAAAGGATACTACCTTTCCAGACAGGGATAGGGGGGTAAACTAGGACCCTTCCTGGCCTGCTATGTTTCAAAGCCAATCTTTCCCTGGACCTTGGTATTAAATGCCACAACCCACCGCTAGTCCAGTCACTTCCATTCATATTCGAGCTCCATCACCAACCTCTTCCAGTCATGTTGGAGATGGGTCGACAACCTCTGCAAGTCATGTTGACAACCCACACCAAGTCACTTCTAGTCATGCTCAGGGCATCACTTTAGTCACCACGATTCATATCAATGTCACATCTCCAACCTCTGTACATCATGTAGGATATGAATCTCTAACCTCTGTTAGTCATGGTGAGAGCATGTCACCAGCCATTGGGAACGACACTAGGGGCATCAAGAAGCCTAGATGTCTCAAATGTAAGCCTAAATTCCTTTGTAGGAATTGCGAAGGAAATCACCTTACTCGTTTGTGTCCAGCCACTGCTAGGATACCATAAGCATGGGGCTCACCTAAGTGCCCTTTGAATTTTGAGGCATCTGTGATTTCCCCACACAATGTTTCTCCTTTGATTGGCATGGCAGTAATTTCATTGCAATCTTCTCCTGACCACATCCCCGTTGTCGAGGGTGATGTGTCCCCTACCCCTGTTATCGCACATCCTCTTCAACCTAGAATTGAATAGGTGATCTTACCAGTTCAACCTCTAGTCAATCCTACTCCCCTTGTGGAGGGTGATGCATCCTTCAACCATGTCATCAACATTCTTGATCTTGCACCTTCTAAATGAGAGAGATTTTTTCTCTCCCCAAGTTCTCTCCCTCCAAGTCTTGAGGAGATCCCCTTCGATTGGGATTGTCTTGTGGGGTATTGTTGGAGGTAGGACAAAGTGGAAAAGCAAGTTGTTTTTGGGAAAGAAAGCATGCACGAGGAAAGAGACAGTTGGAAGGAAGACCAACACACGTGCATATGAGGGAAAACCTAACGAGGGTAGGGTTAGGGTTTTGGTAAGTTATTGTAAAGGGATGAAGAGCCATAAATGTATAAAATATAGATACTCAGGTCATAAGGGGTGGGGTCGGAGATATACTTAGGTATCATTCGGATTATTAGAGTGATTGTTTTAGCCAGGCATGAGTTGATGCGATATGTAATGTTTTGTTGTATAATCCATTTTTGTATAAGTTGTTGAGATAGAGACGACAAAAGAGGGTAGATCTTGAGGGTTAGATTGCAGGCTGAGGAGCCTAGTGCTATCTAGTCTGCCTCATAGTGATCTTACTCGACTGAGAAGAGTTGTACGTGCATGACGTTGTAGATGCAGAAATACTATAACAAAAGAACTGAGAGCCAAATATTTGTGGACGTAGTCCAGGGGGTTTAAACCAATGTAACATATGTATTATGTGATGAATGTGTGCATATATTTCTTGATTTCAACAGTTATTATTATGTTGAATGAATTAGTTGTTATATTTCCTTATTTTTCGTCGATAATGAGTATATTGTGTTTACAAGTAATAATAAATGGTTCAATATATAGCTCTCTTATCCCATACTCAATCCTAGGATATAAACACTTGAGTCTTACAACCACCCATTAAAGCTATCTCAGGTGAGACTACGCAACACATTCTGTGGCAGTGTTGCCTTCTAGTTTACCAGGAGGACCGATAGTTTTAGAGGCTTTGTTGGAAACCCGAACAGACATGAACCCTGGGTCAATAAAATCAGACAGTATAGAAGAAGAGTAACCAACAAATGGTTCCATTGTCATTGGTAGGAACATGATAGGATTGAGTAGAGGAGATAAGTCGAAGATCTGTCGGAGGTCGATCAAGAAAATATTAGGGCAGAGAGCAATGAGCCATTAGAAGGGAATGTTGAGACCATGGAATCCCACAAAAGAAGAGAGAAAAACTTGGCTAATAACTAAGGAGCTAGAGTTTGCACAGAAAGACAATAGAAACCCTATACTAATACCTCGCAAATACCTTAAGAAATACATGTTTATTGATTTACACGAAGTCTTTTTCTAAGATTTTCCACATCTATTGCAGGAGTGGATACTAAGGTTGAAGGATAACCATGAAACGAACTGGATTCGAGAACTAGAGTGAACCCCAATATAGATTGAACAATTACATAAGGTGAACAACAAGTTCACCCATGTAGTAGATTTTTGGCTTGACAGTATTGTGGCAGGTTTTATAACAGAGTTTGCAGTCGACACAGTGAATTCGTACAACTCAGCGGAGCAAGAGTTTCTATGAGTACCTCAAGGAAGGTACATTCTATCGTTGTATACTTCTATTAAGATATTGTTGTATAACAAAGGAGTACTGACAATGGAGTCAGATAGCTAAACTTCCCTGCGTGCATGGGGGAAGGGGGGAAGCACTGACATAAAGAAGATAAATGGAAGGAGGAAAAGATAAGGGAAAGAAGGAGGAACCCTTGGACCCAATCACGATGGACGACGACTAGATCAAGAAAATAATGGCGAAAGTTGGAAAGACATGTATCAAAGTACCCTACCAATACAAGGTGAATACCAAGAAGAGAAGCGTAGCCACGAGGGAAGGCTTGGTGAGTGATGAGGAAGAGGTAGAGGATCTCCGAGATGTGGAGAAGATTGAGGAAATCCTACACATAACATATGAGAGGAAGATAAGAGGCCCAAGAACAGAAAGAGAAGGAAACAATATGATCCATATTAATGTCAGTGTGGAACCCATAAACCCATGTGCAACTAATACACTAAAGAGAACACCATCGTTTAGACAACCGATGTTCAGAAGAAGTCAGACAACATGAAGTACATCTACACAAGGAACAACAACTGGAGGAGTCAATTCAGGCAGCACTAGTCAGGTATCTACACCGCGCAGAGGTAGTAGTTCAACATTCATAATGGAAGGACACGAACCCACCATCAATTTACCAGAATTTTGAGGAGAAGCAACAAAAGACCCTAAGAAACACTTGTTCATTTGTGCAAAGATCTGGGAAGAAAAACATATCATTGATGAAGATACCAAACTTGTGCAGCTAGCGATTATGCTAATAGATCACGCATTAAACTGGTACATGAGTTTAGATTCAAACAGTGCATCGGGGACAACAAGGACACTGACAAACATTAAGAAGTTACTGATAAATGATTTCCAGAAGATGAAATCAGAGGATCAATACATGAATGAGATGATAGAAATATGACAGAAACTAGGAGAATATGTATGGGAGATTGACCAGAGATTCAAGCGACTAAAGGGAAAGTTAAAATATCTCATGACTGATATGCAACATCGACACTTGTTTGTCAATTCACTTCTCCCACACTTAAAATATCCATTGCGACAACAGAAGCTCCAGACACAGGAAGAGGCTCTGCAGGAAACCTTTCAACTGGAAGAAAACCAGTACCAACAGATAGACCCAGTTATTGAAGAGTTGAAGGAGGACTTGAATAATTTAATGTTTCAGCTGAACTAGAATAAGAGTAAGGAAAAACGAGAAGTTGTTTGGTGTATCGCATGCAGGATAGAAGGACACCACAAAAATGAATGTCCAACATTCTCACAGTATATGGAAGCAGGAATTCCAAACCCATTACCCACAAGAGGACCATGGTGTGAAGTCTATAAGAAACAGGGTCATGACCCCTATCACTGCTCGATGATGCATAAATACCAGACAATCCCAAATAATTCATATTGCACCATTTGCAAGTCAGTATAAAGGACATCAGATGCATATAGAGTGCAGGCGGAAATGATGATGGGGAATCCGCGCCACAATTTAATCCAATTCCAACTCCATATAACACTGCACAACAGCAGTATAATACTGTGCAACAATAGTATAATACTGCGCAACAGCCATACAATAACATGCAACCACAATACAATGCAACACAACCTCAGTACAATATTGCGTAGTATAACCAGTCGTTGCGGTATAATGCATCGAGAGGATATAGAGAAGGCTACAGAGGTGGAGGATGAGCAAGAGGAGGTGGAGGATGAGGTAGAGTACCAATGGTGTGTCACAATTGTCAACAACTGGAACATTCTGCAAGATAATTTCCACTTCCACCAACAATTTGTATGTATTGTCACGCATCGGACCATGATACAGAAGAATGTTCGATACTACTAGTAAATATCCAGGAAAAGAGGAACCAGAACAACCAGAATGTTCAGTGGATTTCTTCCAAATCAAGGGATGAAGGATAGAACATCAATATAGTTACTCATGGAAGAGCCAAAACATGGGATGATACTGTTCAACAAGAGCCAGCACAAAATTAATGGGTGTAAAAGAACACTGAACCAAGGAAGCAGTTTGACGCGTAGAAGGAAAAGGAGATATTTAAGTAAGCTCGATAAGAATTTTAGAAGGAAGCTATTGTGACGACTTCAACTATGCAACAAAGTAAGGGAGCACCAGAATACAAAATGCCTCTGTTATTGGATCATACCAGCGAAATACATTCCATGGGACAAGTAATTACAATCAAATGATTTTTACAATCATGTGTAAAAGTATTAAGTGATCCATCATCTGTGAAAATATTGCAAAACATACTAGAAAAATGTAGCATCAATACGGAAGGAAAATTAGAACCAAAAATAGTTAATCACCTACACACAAGAAGAAGAACAAGTAGGGAGTTTAGACCGAATGCCAACATTGGAGATTTCAATATGGGAGACATCATACTAGATCTAGGATCTTAAGTTAATGTATTACCAAAGAAGACATGGCAATTCATGGGAGATCCCACATTAGGATACTCACCTATTCAATTAAAACTGGAAAACCAACACAGAGTCCTACCAATCGGTAGACTAAAAGGAGTGATAGTAGACCTAGATGGAGTGCGCACTAAAGAATATTTTGAAGTTATTGAAATAGTGGATGGCACAACACCTTACCCAGTGCTTCTTGGTCTAGATTGGGCGTTTGACAACCAGGCCATAATCAACCTGAAGAACAGGAAAATGACATTTGAGTTAGGAGAATACAGGGTCATCGTGCCATTGGATCCATCAAAAGAGGAGAGGTTCATAGAACCCACTTGCCTAGACTTAGAGGAAATCGACCAGTTGTACATAACAGTTGCACGTGATGAGGATTATGTAAACCCAACTGTAGACGGAATACTCATTTTGCGTAGCATTACTTCATGTGCAACAGACTCAGACACTGGTTTAGAGAACTGGCAACAAAGAATACATGAAGTGTCCACAATAATATGTGCAAGAATAGACCGTGCATTAAGATGGGTAGGCACAAAAATAAGAGAACCACCCAGTTTCCACAGAATCAATGACTTGGAAACATTATTAGCATAGTATGAAGACGAATTATTAGAGAACCAGAGACTGTTAGCACTTGATCTAGCACTTAAGGCCACACCTGCAAGATCATGGGCTACACACAAAGAGACAATCACAGATTGGTACCAATGTAAGTGGTTAATGTGCATAAGGTTTGGCACAGAACAAAAAAACAACAAACAACTGAAGTATGATGTACAAGGGGCACCATCAGAACACTTGGAAGAGTGTAGAACGTTGTGGAAAATGACACCCTGAGAGGAATGGCCTCACCATTTTATACACACTCTAAAGTGCATACCAGCCAACTGGTATACAAAACAGGAATTGCAAAATGGAACTGCAGCATGGACGACATTGCAACCAAATTTTGTAGTCCCTTTATCATTCGAACATGAGAACCCCAACATATATGCATCTCTCAAACAAATAAGAGGAGTAATATTCATCAAAGAACCAGAAGTAGAACTTATCACCGAAGAGAAACAATGGAATAAAAAAATAGTCAAGGAATTGTTGTCATGTTACCATGTACAAGATGAAGCGTCGGATGAAGATGATCTGCATGATATTCAGATTGAAGAAGCAGAAGGAGAAAGAGATGTGGAAGTTCCACCCATAGAATCAGAATTCATTTTCGCTCCTATCAAAGTAAATAAAGTCAACATTGGGACAGAAGAGCATCCCAAAATGGACAACATCGGAAACCACTGGAATGAGAAAACAATGGAAATCATAACAGAGTTATTGCACGAATACAACGACTTGTTTCCCACAACATTTACAGAGATGAAGGGTGTAGACGGGGAGTTAGGATAGATGAAGATGCCACTCAGAACTAAAGCAAGATCGATCAGACAACGACCATATAGAGTGAACCCAATATACAAGCATAAATTCAAAGCTGAGATCGACAGGATGTTCGAAGCCAACATCATAGAACCGGTTGAAGAATCAAAATGGATAAGCCCAATGGTAGTATAGAACAAGAAATAAGGAGGGATAAGGATATGTAT
This sequence comes from Picea glauca, assembly GCA_000966675.3. Taxonomy (NCBI): domain Eukaryota; kingdom Viridiplantae; phylum Streptophyta; class Pinopsida; order Pinales; family Pinaceae; genus Picea; species Picea glauca. The sequence goes on along the minus strand of JZKD02S0055628.1, from coordinate 886,876 downwards.
CGACTTGACGAAGTTGAACGATGCATGCCTACACGACCTATTCCCTATACCTTTCACGGACAAAGTGTTAGAAACGTAGGCAGACACGAAGCCTACTCATTCACTGATTTATTCTCATGCTACCATCAGATCAAGATAGCACAAGAAGACAGATACAATACTACGTTCACGATAGAATGGGTATCTTATCAGTACATAGTCATGCCTTTTGGACTGAAGAATTCACCAACAATCTTTTCTAGAGTAGTCATTGTTGCATTTAAGGAATTCATCCACTAGTTTCTCGAAGTATACCTAGATGATTGGACAGTCTACAGTTTGTTGAAAGAACATGTAGAAGTCTTATGGCTAATGTTGGAAAGATGCAGACAGTGTTAGATATCATTGAACATAAAGAAATACATATTTGGAACACCTTTTGGGATACTACTGGGCCATATAGTATGCAAACAAGGTTTACTCATAGATCCTGCAAAGATTGCAGTAATTGTTAACTTACCACCACCAAAAATAGTTCGTCGGCTAAGATCAATGTTGAGACACACAGGATACTACAAGAAGTTTATCAAAGGGTACACGCAGATTACTGCACCAATGAAAAATATGCTAAGAAAGGACACAAAGTTTCAGTGGAACGACAGGTGTCAACACGATCTAGATACCCTAAAGAAAAATATGGTCACCGCACCAATATTAGTCTTTCCAGATTGGGAGAAGACATTCCACGTCCATGTATACACATCAACCATAGCACTTGGAGCTATATTGGTATAGCCAGGAGTGGGGGACTTGGATCACCCGATAGCATTTGCGAGCAGGAAGCTATCAGACTCATAACAAAACTATAACACGATAGAAAGAGAAGGCCTAGCTATGGTCTACACATTGCAAAAGTTCAGACATTACTTATTGGGGAAACACTTCAAGATGTTCACAGATCACTCAAACTTGAAATATCTAGTCAACAAGCTAGTGTTCGGGGGGAGAATATGCCGATGGTTACTCCTATTTCAAGAATTTGACTTTGAAGTAATCGTCAAGATAGGGAAATTGAACGTAGGACCTGACCACCTATCAAGGGTCACAAATGGAGAAGAACCTACAAATTTAGAAGACAACTTTCCAAATGCACAGTTATTCTCAGTCTAGATCATTGATGAATACTTCACAGATATCATTCAGTACTTAAGCACAGGTACTGCGCCGCAAGAGTATAACACCGCACAGAAGAAAAACCTGGTTTTCACACTGCCGACTATAAATTAATTACAGGAAACCTATACAAAATGGGCGCATATAGCATCTTGTGAAGGTATGTGTTAGAACACAAAAGACCATGAGTTTTAGAAGAATACCATGAGGGAATAGTAGGAGGACATTACACAGGTAAAGCTACCATGCAGAAGGTATTGTGCGCAGGACTATGGTGGCCAACGATTCACAGAGACTGGAAAGAGTACTGTCAAAGATGTGATGTTTGTCAAAGGGTAGGAAAACCCAACATAAGGGATGAGATGCCATTACGACCACAGGTAACATTGCAAGAATTCAATAAGTGGGCAATAGACTTTGTGGGACCAATAAACCCACCAACAAAAAGAACAGGAGCTAGGTACATTATCATCGCGACGGAATACCTAACAAGATGGGCGGAAGACGCACCAGTGAAGGATTGCAGCGCATAAACAACAACACATTTTTTATTTGAGAAAGTAATTACTTGATTTTGATGCCCAAGAATTTTGATGAGCGACCAAGCACACACTTCATAAACAACACCATCAATGCTATGACTAAAGAGTTTGAACTCCATCATCAGAAGAGCACACCATATCACCCACAAGCAAATGGCACAGTGGAAGCATTCAATAGAATCCTAGAGAACGTGCTAACAAAGATCTATAATGTCAACAGAGATGAATGGGACCTCAAAGTACCAGTAGTATTATGGGCATACAGGACTACTTGTAAAACGTTGACAGGGCACATGCCATTTAAACTGGTTTATGGCCAAGAAGAAGTGGTGCCATTACAGTTTTTAGTACCAATATTGAACGTAGAAGCAATTACACAAATGACAGAACGAGGCACAGTACAGGAGAGACTGAATCAGTTAATGACCATGGAGGAAGATCGTATCTTGGTAGGATTTCACCAACAAGTTCAGAAATCAAGGGACAAATCTTGGCATGATAGACACATAAAGAATAAAACTTTCAAGGAAGGAGATTTAGTACTGATGTATGAAAGAAAATCGTTTCAACACCCAGGAAAGCTCAGAATGCATTGGTTAGGACTGTATGAGGTAAAATTTGTCACAGATGGAGGAGTTGTACAGTTAAGAGACTTATCAAGTGCAGAACTCAGATGGATAATCAATGGGAGCTGACTAAAGTTGTACAAGGACAGTCGACCACCCACCGCATAGTAAAAAAAAAAAAAATTGTAATTACTACCAACAGAGGTGCAGTGCGCTGGAAGAAAAAAAGGCACACACACTTAGGAACAAAAACTCAGTGAGGACAAGGACAATGGTCACATACAAAGGGACACAAGAGAGAAAAGTAAAGTCGGCAAAAGCAGTATGACATGATATCACTAGGTGGAATTAAAGGACGACAAGGACCGATGGGACTCCATATTAATCGTGCCAGTTGGAGATGGAAAGGCTGAGTAATTCCAAGTAAGAAAATGTAGGAGGTGCATTGAACCCATAATTAAGGTGCATTAAACCTATAATTAAGGAATCGTCCTCGACAAGCTTCATGGGAACCCCATACAACACATGGACGCGGGAGAAAACAGTCTATTCGCAAAAAGAGAGTAGACAGAGAGTGATAGAGGTTAAAGAGCACAGAGCGAGTTCACAGAGATCACAGAGACCATTCAAATTCAACAAACATTTGACATTCACCACCATGGCACCGCCCAAGAAAGAAGAAGCGAGCCAGACCACCAGAAAAACCAGAGTTCAGACCAAATCATGAGTACAGGTGGAAGAAGATGAACAACATCCATTGGAGATCATCAATGTCGATGAAATCCCATCTCCAGACACAAAACCTATGAACCCTACACCGATAGTGGAATAAAACCAACATCCCGCACCAGAGGGCACAAGTATCAATATACCGACAGAGGTACAGGAGCAGCCGAACTAGGACACAAAAACCCTGAAGGAGGTGCAACCAGAGAACACCGAAGAAGATCCAAAATTCAATGGAATGACGTTGAATATGGAAGCAGCAATCGAGCCAGATGAGTCTCAAACGACCATATCAGACCACCCATCGGAAGGAACAGTAGAATATGTCATGGGTTGGTCGGAATGGTATACCAAGGAACAACTGAAAGCCACTGGAACTTCGAGCCAACCACCACCACCAAAGAAAGACAAGATACAAATACCCAGGTCACCTCACAAGAAACCTACTACAGAAATCGTTCTATCGTGTATACCATATGGGGTACAGGTAGGACCAGATCTACTGGGTCATATAGGGAAGCTCAAATACCTGGACCATGATATAGAAGACGAAGACAAGTTTCTAGAACTTGCAAAGAGAGTGTACATGGAGACAGTGGGCATGAATTAGTTTGGGGAATTGATTAATAAGCCAACCCAATGGGAAACTGAGTTGGAGAAGACAGGCATTTTAGGACTGATAGACCTACCACATTTTGGCAGACGTCAATACGTAACTGTGTGAGTCAAACAATTTTTAGCAGTCATGCATGGAGGGGACATCTGGTTGCATAATATTGTCTCAATAGACATAGATCTTATTGCAAACATAACAGGATTGTCATCCCGGGGAATGGATCCCACGCAGTTTCTGGATAACAAAGCCAGGGAGAAATCGATAGAAGAAGAGATGAAGAAAAAGTATGTGACCAAAATGGGGACAAGAGGGATCATTATCAAGAGGATCAACGATGTCGAAACACAATTGGGCGCGAAAATATTAGCCTGCAAGCTGCTAAGAAAATTTCGCAGGGAGGACGTCTCAGTGCGCAGAAGGCACCACAGTGAGATGGGCACCATATCTCTTGAACTTATTCCTATATGACTGCAAGGATGCACATGATCTAGGAACAAAGTTTCACTATTCATGGTTGATCACATTAATAGCCTTCATGGGATGGAAAGAGCCAAGGTATGTATTTTTTGTATCAGACCCAACCCGAATCAAGGAGCGAGATATTTTTTTGTCAGAGCTAGGCTAGATGATAGGAGAAAAAGGACGAATGGGTCCAACTTTGAAGGATACCTACGCAACCTACAGGAAGCCATCTCCAAAAGGTGGAGAATAACACCAGAGGTCGTCACACAGTATAAAGACATCGCCAACTTCCATGCCACATGACATACAATATGGATACAGGAGAGGAAGGATCATGATCAACAGTAGCTACATATGCACTACTGTATCACAGAGGGCTTCATCGACATGGTAATCAATGAATGGGATGACTAGTGGAGGATTCTAGTCCTCACCCAGGATTTTCCATAAAAAACAACAGAAGCAGAGGCAGGGCAGGGAAGTGCCCAAGAGACAAAGAATGGGCCAGGGAAAAACAACATATAAAAATGAAGGGCCAACGAAGACAGAGACCCAAAAAGGGAAGAAGGATAAGACACAGTCAGCCAAGGAGTAGAAGAAACAAGCCGAGCCCACACAAGAGACCACAACAAGTCCCAACTCATAGGAACTAGGGTGAACCAAGAGGCCAGCCACATAGACAGGAGGCACGTGCAAGAAAACGAAGGCACAAAGAACGTTTCCAAAGTATATGATCACAAATGACAATGGAGAAATGTAGCCTGAATGGTCTAAGATTGTCTATCTGAATATTTTGACCATGTTTCACACCACAGGGATAGGAATCAAGAGGAACTGGCAGACATGTGAAATCTCCTCAAGAAAATCGAGGAAGGGCAGACAACAAGTAGCAGTGGAACCGAACCATCAACATTGCAGACAGAAGCAAGAGTGCACAAAGAAGAACGAGATCTAGTCCAGGAAATACTATAGTTGAACGTAACATTCCACATCACCCGTAGTATTTTATGCATGGACGAAATTGTGAGGAAGACACCCTTGAAGGACTTAAGCCAAATCCAACTGGTGTTGATGAGGATACCATCCAGGGCACTACACAAGTTGCAGGTTAGCGTAAACCACGAGGTACAATCTCGTTCACACAAATACTTAGCCGAATTGAAGCATGCAACAAATAGATGGGATGTGCTGGAAATAGTCTATGAGCAGGCTAAATCTGAGACCCAGGAGGAAAGGGAGCGCATAAAAGGATTGGAGCAGAAAGTGGAAGGAACTTACAAGAATATTCCATAGGCTGCGTAGAGAGATGAAATTACAACAACAGAAAATATTGATCAGATTGCGTAGGTAATTGATCAATATCAAAAGGAGATCTAGAATCTCTGAGAACGGCTCATACCAACCACTCCACCAGCAGTAAAGGAGCAAAGGAAGCAGGAAGAAATAGTGCAGTTTCACGAGATAGAGAAGCAGGTCAGCACAAAAACTGACTTGTTTGATAAAGGAGTGCATTTGTAGATGATTTTAGAGGAGGATCAACAGGTCCAAAAGTGGGACAAGGAAGAAGAAAGGATCAATGCCATGATAAAATACCTCAATCAGAGGAAGAAGACAATGTCTATCACATAACACATCAAAGGGGTGCAGGACATGAAGAGATTGCAGGCAGACCTAACTACTGCGCAAACAAAGAAAAAGGAGCGTTAGGCTCAAATGGAACCATTGCATGAGAGGGTAGCAGAAGTCCTGGCACAAGCAGAGGAAGCCAAGGCACAGATAGCACAGACCCAGGCAAAGTGTGTGGAATTAATCAGTGATGAAATTGCAGTCCAGATAGTGGACACACTCAAGGGGAAGACTGTGCAAGCACAGACACAGGCAACAGAGCTCAAGGAAAATTTCCATACAATCACTAGGAGATTGAGGAAGCACACAAAGTTTAGGTGGCTCGGGACGAGCCACATGTCAGTGTTGGGGGCCTGTTGGAGGTAGGCCAAAGTGAAAAATAAAGGTGTTTTTGGGAAAGAGAGCATGCACAAGGAAAGAAACAGCTAGAAGGAAGAATAGCATGCACACATGTGAGGGAAGACCTAACGACGGTAGGGTTAGGGTTATGGTAAGGTATTGTAAATGGATGAAGAGCTAGAATTGTATAAAATATAGATACTTAGGTATCATAAGGGGTGGGGTCGGAGATATACTTAGGTGTCGTTTAGATTATTCGAGTGATTGTTTTAGCCAGGCATGAGTTGATGTGATATGTAATGTTTTTATGTATAATCCATTTTTGTATAATTTCTTTAGATAGAGAGGATGAAGGAGGGTTAGATCACACACTGAGGAGCCTGGTGCAATCTAGTCTGCCTCATATCGATCTTACCCGACTGAGAAGAGTTGTAAGCGCACAACGCTGTAGATGTGAAAGTACTATAATAAAAGCGCTGAGAGTCAAATATTTGTGGACATAGCCCAGGGGGGTGAACCACGGTAGCATCTGTTTTATGTGATGAATGCGTGCATATCTTTATTGTCTTCACCAGTTGTTATTATGTTGAATGAATGAATTGTTATATTTCCTTCTTGTTCATCAATAATGAGTATACTATGTTTACAAGTAATAATAAATTGTTCAATATATATCTCTCTTATCCCATACTCAATCCTAGGCTGTAAACACCTAAGTCTTACAACCACCCATTAAATCTATCTTGGGTGAGACTGTGCAGCACATTCTGTGGGTTGTGTTGCCTTCTGGTTTACTAGGAGGGCCAATAGTTTTAGAGGCTTTGTTGGAAACCCAAACAGACATGAACCCTGGGTCAATAAACTTATATACTATAGAAGAATAGTAACCAAAAGGTATCCAATGCCCCCTCCTATGTCATTTCCTGTAAGAGACATTATCTGATATATCGCGGAGACGATATCCTCCGCTAGTGCTTTATCCTCCTAGACTTCGCGAGCTTTGGGTTTTCCCAAGATTATGCCGGCTATTCGTAAGATGATGACATTCCACAGAAGCCTAGAACAAGAGCCTTGGCCTCCCCCATGACATGCCACCTAGAAACCTCTTAATGAGTCCAATTTGATCTCTTTTCTGACTCCTCTAAAAAGAGAAAACATTGTCGAGTGATTTGTCCCTTTTACTCTCGTTAAATTGGACTTGAAAGTTCATGAGTCTTAATTAAGCTCTTTTCTGACTCATTTTCAAAAAGAGAAAATATTTTCGAGTGAAATTGTCTCTTTCACACTCATAAATTGGATTTTAAAGGACGTCTATTTGGCACAAGTTAATCCCTTTTTTACACCAAGTAGACTAAATGTCATGAAAAAGTTCATTTTTTGGTGTTAATTTGTGATTTCATCTCATGCCCTTTCTTGCAGTATTGATCCTTTATTCGTTTCTCTCTTTGCGTTATAAATCGTTTTCCTTGACAGTTTTTACATCCTCAACCAAGCAGAGCCTCGTTTATATCCTTCACAATTTGACACCCTATAACTAGGAGGGAAATTTCCCCCGAGTGTCCATCTTCCACATGCATCTCCTTGCATTAAGCATAGGTATGTTCCACTGCTGCAACTAGTTTTTCTTACTTATGACACTTGTTTCCTCCTTTGTATCATAGCATTCATTTGTCTATGAAAAAAAAAAAAAAGATGGGCAAGAAGGGAGTATTATCTTATATTAGCAGCAGTCGTGTCGCCTTTGAACATAGCACAAATTTATTGAGTCCATTTGTCATCATAATTTTGGATTTAGCATGGCCTTAGGAAGTTGATCTCGTTACAGAGTCTTCTCTATCGAATGGTTACTCTTCTAGTCTCTATAGAGAATATCATTGATCCCTCCTGCATATCATGGTTTCATCATTGATTCTATGTTGTCGAAATCTTCCATATGTCTCATGCTCTTATTCAAAGGAAGTCTATCAACCTATGTCGACCACTTCTCAGAACTCTTGACTTTGCATGTCGGACATAACCTCAGTTCGTCTCAGAGTCACATGATATTGTAGTCCTATCATGCACCCTGGTCCTACATTCATTATTGGTAGGTAACCTTGAACCCAGCAGTTGACATTTCATCATTGGTCATTGACTAGGTAGTTTCCCTTGTGTTCAATGGCAAGACATCTATTCACACATTGGGATTCATGTTGTGTCTTGGATGCCATTATCCTTATTGGTGGTTTCCTCACCTTTGTCAGTAGTTTTCCTCATTGGTTTCTATTCACAGGGTTTTTTTCGTGTACCGCTTGCACTTGGCACATGTGAAATACACATAGGGTCATTGGTTCGTGAACATGTTATTCGTCCAATTTCCTCCAAATCATGAAGCTCTTGCTTTGTACCTCGTGTTGACTGATGAGAGATTTCTTAATAATATCCTTTCAACAGGTCTCCTTCCATCAAATTCAACTCATCTATTATGGAAACAAGACCTAGAGTCTTATTAGTACCTTAACGCTTCCAATCATCAATGGCAAGTTCTCTCGCCATCAACAGTTGGGAATACATAAATGTCTCCTGATTGATGGATTCTTCAGGTGTTCAACACCTACTCCTTTATTCACACTTCTAAGAATGTACTCAGTGCCTTGATACCTACTTTCATTATAGGTAGGTTGTCTTGTGTTTTTTAATGGTATACCTCAATGACCAGTCATAAAACGATGTTTCATTGTGTTCGACCTCAACTCCTTTATTCACATGATGTAGAATTGCACCCTTGGTAGATTGTGTAGAAGACTTTAAGACATGAGTATGTGGCCATAGCTTTCATGAGTTGTTGATTTCTTTTCATTGGACCAGTACCTATATGACTTCAGTGATCATGGGAGATCAGATTTTACTTCATTGTATACAGATATTTTCAGATTGATTTTGAGAATGGTTCTACTGGGCCTTTTTCATGACTATGATAGCCTTTGGCATGTAACCACATTTTTATTTTCCTATTCACGGCCACAGACAGTTGTTTGTTATATTTTCACATGGATCTGCAGTGTAATTCTATTGGCAGGCATGTATGAAAAGTTAGTGTAGAATGTAATGAGCAACTAGTTATTCTAGTTGTTTCCCCATCACTCCACTTATGGGTTGTTTATAATTTACTTCGTCCATTGCAAATACTCCTCTGACCTCACACATTAGGGGGCATCTGTTATAGCAAGATTTGCCTCACCCTATGCAATCTTGCACAGAAGACCTTTTTCCATTTCCCTATGTAGACTTATCATCCCTGTTTGTAAAATACCAGAGATAAAAATACATATTTTTCCACATGTACACACCTTGCCTACTATACAACATGTGTATATGCAGGCTACACCACTACAACCCGCGTACATCAGGATTTGTGCCCAAAAATGAAAATTAATGTCAGGTTTCCATGTCACGACAGAAGATCTATGATCCTTGGCCTTCCATATACTGGAAACATTCTGACTCGACCCTTCAGTTCCATTTGAAGGCTATAAATGGGCCAATTCTGAGCTATGGAAAAGAGGAGAAAGAATTCAACTTTGAGAGAAAAGTTACTCTGGAGAAATTTTTTACTTCATATTAGTCTGCATCCCTTTGTCCTTTAAGTTTGAACACAATGTTCAGCCCCCAAGCTCTTCCCTTATTGATTGAGAACCTCATTATTTCTCTTTTATGAGATTGCCTTTGGTGGAGGATTGATGTGGTGGAGGCCCAACTGGAAGGTACTTAGTTTCTCAGTTTCGAACCGTGCCGACATGGAATTCTGTAACATTTTCACTTATGTTGGTCATATATTAATATAAATACTCTTTTCCCATCCAATTGATATCTTGCAAATATTTGAATTATTATTCCATGGGCGTATTTGTCATGTTTATTAATGGATTATGCTATTGAATGTGATAACATCATATATTATCACTGTATGCTTGTTTTTCTTGGTTTTTGAGGACTAGTTGTAGGTATATTTCTTTGGGACAAGTGCTCAACAGTGGACTTCATAGAACATCTGGACAAGGTAGGCCTTTTATCTTGTCCTACTAGCATATTTGTTTACATAGCATACTTGATAAGAGACTTGATTTTTTTAGTCATTTCCGTCTGTTGTGGTTTACCCTAGCCATAGAGAGATTTTCCTCATAACAATGGCCCCATAAGTTTAGAACCTAAAACATTGTAGATAAAAAAACTGTCAAGACGGAGAATCATGTTGAGTGAATGGAAGAGGTGAGTGACCACTGATGTCCACTGGATCATCATAGTGTCCGAAAAAAATAGGAGAGATTTTCTTATTCAAGTCAATCTTGAATTCATATCAATTCTCTAGTGGGTTCTCCAATCTCTAAACTTTTTCCTTTGATGGTAATCCCAATGAAGTTATCCTTTGGCAAGATTTTAGGGGGAGCCTTTGAAGAAGATTTGTTTCCTAGATTATGAGGGGTGCTATTGTACTCTTTAGAATTTTTTTGAACCAAGACCTTCCATTTATTGGGAAGAGGACATTCCTTCACCAAATTCCAATATATTTGAAATATTCCACATTGGAATGGGATTCCATCATAGTCCAAGGGTTGATAGTGTTGGAATACTGAGAGGGGGATGGATCAGTATTAGTAATTTTATCACTTTTAACCACATTATATAAAATTCAACTTAATCAACAATATATCATCAATATATCATGATCACATAAACATAAGCATCACATCAAATACACAATACAACAAAATTTACGTGGAAACCCAAATGGGAGAAAACCACAAAATGATTTCTTATATATCAAATATTACATTCATTGGAAGAAACAACTTCTCAATTCTCCAACTACAATTGGAAGGTGGATATGACCCCCTATTTATAGGCTCCAACATGAAGGAAGATACAAATCCCTGAATTCTCTGCCTCCAACCAGAATGAGGCTACAACCCCCTAATTCTCAAGATCCAACAAGAAGGAAGATCCAACTCCCTGTGTTCTCCAACATCAACCAAAAAGATGCTACAACCCCCTTTCCTTTCCCCATCCTACTGCCCTGAAATATAAATATAGACAAACTATCACGGCCACTATCACTATCACTACCTTTGTCATTTTCACTATCTCTGTCACATCAACCTGTAACCTATCAACTTGTCATTGTATCTGACCTATCACTATCACTATACCATCAACCTATATTTGTCATTGTATAATCAACCTTCTATACCAAAACTTGTACCATACATGCATCAATTGTGTACCAATAAATGGAGTATAACATGCATCAATCATGTACCATAAGATATGTCAGCTATATATACCATAACATCATATAATATGTACTAGAGCATAAACCACATATAAAACCAATACCATATACCATATCAATCATCTATATATATGTACCATATCATCAATGAAGTGCCTCAAAGAACCCAAACATATGCCTCATCCATATACCACCATATATCAAGTGTATACCTCAACCATACATCCACATCTCAAAATTGAACCATAGCAATCATACCATAATAACCAAATACAATAATATACCTCTATCAACCATGTATCCAAGATGTACCTCAACCATGTGTCAAGCCAAACATACATCAAGCATGTATCATACCATAACCATGTATAACCATCACAACAAGTACATAAGCATACCAATACCTATGTAGCTAACCTGATGCATAATAGATCTAACCTGTAAGCTCACTTCTTACTTATGAGACTTGGTATCATCATAACCCCCAAAATTGTCTTGTCCTCGTGGGACTAAGACATCATGTCACATGAGGCCTTGCATGATGAGACCTAAGCAACCTGAAGGGGTGCCTCACAGGACACTAGTGGTCTAACCCACAGGGGCCTAACTAACTAGGGTTTCCTCATCAAAATTCTCTCTCCTCTACAACCTCGAAACTCCCACGGTCCTTTCTTGTCACTACCTCAGATTTCTTTGTCGCTAACTTGAAAAATATATCACTATTTCATTAGAATATGTTCAATAGAATGAGTGAGTGAATGTGTTTGTGAATGACTCCTTGAGGTGTATTTATACTTTTTCTAATTAATCTCTCACCTTAAACTTAGGGGCTTCTATAATTTATTGTTACAACTACTTTACCCTTTCATTAAATACTTGTAACCAACTAGGGGCTTCTTGACCATTCTTTGGGGATTCTAACTTCACAAGGCCATAAATCCTCAACTGTGAGGAACTACGTGGCATACCACCTATCACCATAAATGAAATGATGAGGAATATACATTCATGAGTGAGTTACCTATATTTACACCATCCTTGGTGACCATATTCCTCAACCAACTTCGGGTCCCATAACCATGCCTTTGGGGTTAGCAGAATTCATTACCAGACTTCTTCAATGGTTGAAATCAATGACAACTAATCTTTCAACAATATCACCCTTTGGAATTGATGGAAACACTGATGGCACGGTAACACTCATGCTCCTCTTCATTCTCCCCATGTGACCATTTATTATGACCATCACTCCCCCTGTTACCATTGCTCCCCCTTTCTTCATGCATCTATTCTTTGTTTCCATGCCTTTGTTATCTCTCTCCATTTCACATCAATGGTAAAGTGTAATTCTCATTTGTTATCTCTCTCCCCATATCTACAAGCCTTTGATTTTTCTTCATGTTGCTTCCTTGTTTAAATATTTTATGTATATAAAAAACATTCAAACTATTATTTACTTGTATTCTTCAAGTCTTTTGCATATCTCCCCTTGTATTACTGTGTCAGATGTTGTGTGGTTCATTAAGGGGAAGAAACTACTCCAAGTTTTTGTCGAAGATAATCAAAGGTCTCCCTTAGAAGGGGTTTGGTGAAGATGTATGTGATATGCTCTTTTGTCCCAATGTATTCTAGATTGATGTTCTTCTTTTTAACCTCTTCCCGTAGAAAGTGAAACTTGATCGGAATATGCTTTTTCTTGGAATGTATCAATGGATTCTTAGAGATACTGATAGAACTGGTGTTATCACATAGTATTGAAATGGGTTCATCGTACTTCACTTGTATATCCTGCAATGTTTTCTTCATCCAAAAGAAATTGCGTGCAACATGGTGTCGATATACTTTGTTTCTACTGTGGAAAAAGATATTGATGATTGTTTCTTGCTCATCCATGATACCAGAAAATCACCTAATTAGAATTTTTCTCCACTTGTACTTCTTCTATCGTCAATACAACCTGCCCAATTTGCATCTGTGTAAGCTACCAAAGATAAATAATTCCCTTTTGGATACTATAATCCGAACTCTTCTTTCCCTTTGATATATTTGAATATCCCCTTTACTTCCATAACATGTGTTTCCTTTGGTGCTTCCTGAAACCTTACAACCTTTCCAAATTCCTGCATCATGTCCAGTATAAATGATGTCACATAGAGTAATCTTCCAATCATCGATATATAGAGCCTCTGATCTACATCCTTAGAATCATCATCCTTTCTTAACTTGCAATTGGTTTACATAGGAGTACTCACCGGTTTACAATATTCCATTCCAAAGTTCTTTAGCATTTCTCTGATATACTTGGTACAAGAGATGAAAATACCTTTATTACGCTGACATGTCTATAATCCCAAAAATAAAGTCAACTCACCAAGAAGAGACATCGTGAACTCATTTTGCATGTCTTTGGAAAAATTTTGACTCATCCTGTCATCGTCACTTCCAAATATAATGCCATCTACATAAAATTCAATGATCAATATATTGTCTTGATCCACCTTTATGTAGAAGTTGTTGTTTGTATTACCCTTCTTGAATCCTTTTTTCCGAAGATACCTTCTTATTCTTGAACACCATGCTCTAGGGGGCTGCTTAAGTCCATACACTACTTTCTTCAGCTTGCACACGTATTATTTCTTATTTGATAGTATAAATCCTTCTGGTTATTCGATGTAGACTTCTTCTTCTAGTTCTCCATTAAGAAGGGTTGATTTAAAATCCATATGATACACCTTGACTCTTTTGGAACATGCATATGCTAATATCAATCTGATTGCTTCCATCTTGGAAACTGGGGAAAATGTTTCTTCAAAATCTATGCCTTCAATGTGAGTATATCCTATTCATACTAGTCTTTCTTTGTTTCTGGTTACCTGTCCATCTTCGTTCAATTTGTTTCTGAATACCCACTTTGTGCCTATCACGTTCTTGTTCTTTGGCCTTGGAACTGGTTTCCATGTATCATTCTTATTTATCTTAGCCAACTCTATATCCATATCCTTAATCCAATGTTCATCTTTGATGGATTCTTCAAAACTGCTTGGTTCGACTGTGGATAGTAGTGCTAGGTGTCTTGGGTGGTATCTTTTTCTCATCTTCCTCTTCATTTGCTTCTAGTTTCTCTTCTTCTTCTTCCGCTTCTTCTACTTCTTCTTCTTTTAGATATTTTTCTTCATTATACTCTTGTGAATCTTTGCTTCCTTACTTGATCTTTTGTACATATTTCTTTTCAATCATTACATTAATTTTTTCCACAATTCTACCGAGTCTCATATTGAAGAATTAATATTCTCTGCTCTTTCTTGAGTACCCAACAAATATGTCCTTGTCAACTCGGGAGTCAAATTTCACAATCCTTCCATATTCTCTTTTGATGTAGCACTTTCTTCCAAATACTCTGAAATGATTCACATTTTTTTGTCTTCCTTTCCATAGATCGTAGGGATTATTATCATTGTTTCTTCTTAGAATTCCTCTATTCTAAATATGAACTAATATATGAACTGCATGTACCCAAAATACATCACCCAACTTGGAATATTTCAACATGGTTCTGACCATTTCCTATATTGTTATTTTCTTTCTTTCATCAAATCCATTTTTTTCGGTGTCCTAGCTGTTGAGAATTTCCTTCTTATTTCATGTTCTCCATAGGAATATGTAAATTATTTTGATTTAAACTCTCCAAAATTATCTAATCTTAAATATTTTATTTTCACATATGTCTCAGTTTCAACCATTTCTTTCTATATCTTGAAGTTTTTGAATTCCTCTCACTTCTTAAGAAAGTTGACTGCAGTCATCCTTATGTAGTCATCAACTAGTACCATAAATTATTGTTCACCATTCAATCCCTTTGTTCTCATTGGTCCTCATAGGTTGGTATGCACAATTTCCAATGGTTTTGACGTAGAGTATTATTTTTTCTTGAAATCGGTCCTGGTTCATTTTCCCTGTAGACAATACTTGCATAGAGTGTTTTTTGGCCTTGAAATATCAGGAATTTCTCTTAATTCTTCCTTTTTGCTAACTTTGAACAGATTATCAAAGTTCATGTGACCCATACTTATGTGTCAGAGACAACTTTCATTTTCCTTTCCTAAACAACATTTTTCTTTTCTGATTTCATTCAGGACATATATGTTGTGTGGGGTTCTCATATATGTAGCCACCAACTTGTTTGATCCTTCTTTCCTTATCTCACATTTTTCTGAGTCAATTTTTTTTTTGTCCCTGATCATACATATGACTTACACTGAGTATATTGTGCTTCATATCTTCAACTAGAATAACATTTTATTCCTTTTCATCCTTGCTTCCAACCTTGATCGTGCCTCTTCCTAAAATTCTATTTGAGTTATCATTTCCAAATGACACTGATCCATCTCGTTCCTTCTTCAAGATAAGGAACCTATTCATGTCACCTTTCATATGCTTTGAACACCCACTATAAACATACCATATGATTCTATTGTGTTTATCTTGTAGAGAAAGTGAGCATTCTTCAGTGTTGAATTGGTTCTTCTTTATTATCCATATCCTTTGTGGTTCCTATTTTTGACTGCTTGTATTTTGTCTTGATTCTCTTGGGGGAACAATCAATATACAATATTTTTCCATGTGTCCAAATTTGTTTCATTTGTAACATTCCACTTCATTACTCAATTATCCAAAACCTTTTTAGTTTTTGTTCTGTGTTTCATAAGGCCTTCTTGGATAACTATTATTTGAGTAGGCTTCATAGTTTCTTTTGTTCTTTCCATTTGCTCTGTTGTTCACAACTTTGTCCCCAAAATTATACATGAATAACATAAGTGAAGAAAAAGAGTTTGATACATGAAGGTGGAAGGTATTTTGAATGGTGTTGCTCTTATGAAGCATTCCTCTTATTGAGGTATTGATGGTTGTTGTTGATTAAGAACTCTGTATATCCTAAATGGTGCAATTTCTTTATGAGTCTCTTCTTGGGTCCTTTTGTCTTATTCCTTATTAATATAACCTCTGATGACTTCTGCACAACTTCTTTATCCTGCTTCCTGTTCTACTGACTTCAATCTTGAACCTTTCTCAGTCTACATTTGGTTGTATCCTAGCTCGGTCCTGTCATAGTATGGTCTTTGATTACTTATAATCGCATCCAATATTTTAGTGCTATTCTGTTGCATATCTTTCTTCTCGAGATATTTTCTAAGAGTGACTATTTACGCTTCCAAGCTTTCAATCACCTTTTATTATTCTTCCAATTGATTTATGAGTGCTTCTTCAATCCTTTTTTCTTCTTCTACCTGGATTTTAAACTTTTTGATCATTTGCTTGACTTATTTTGAGTTGGAATTATGATATCCTTCTTTCATCTTTAGTTCTTCATTGAGTGACTTGTTTCTCTTTCTTTCTTTCCTTAGTTCTTCTAAGGAACTCATTAGTTCTTCTCTAAGATTGACTTTTCCTTATTCTTCAGAATATTCTTCATCATCTTCTATGGCTATGAAGAGTACTCTTTTTGAATTACTGTCACTATCATCATCCTCATCTTATGATGAACTTTCTTCCCTTGAGTAGAAACGTTTCTTGAAATATTTATTTGTTTTTCTTCTCTGATCTACCTTTTGAATTTTATTTTTCTTCTTAGGATCATCTTCTTCATCGCCATTTTTATTCTTAGCATAAGGAAATTTAGAAGAAAAATTATTGATACCACCACAATTAAACATTTTCAATGGAAGCATACCTTTGTACTTGCCAGTTCCTTTTTTCAACTTCCTTACAAAGTTTTCCATTTCTTCATCTTCCTCTACATGATCATTGCAGCTGCAATCTGACTTTGAATTTAGCTTGTTTTTCTTCTTTACTTTTCTGGATGCCTTGAATGTTGCTTACTTTGTGACTGAGTTGTCTTTATCTATCCTCATTTCATAGGCTTTGAGTATCCCATGTATCTCGTCCATTATTAATGTAGATAAATATACTCTTTCTTCCAGGGATAAAATCTTCAATTCATATCTCATCGGTAGAGACCTCAACACTTTTTGAACAATGACTAGTTCCTTCATTTCTTCTCCTAAACCTTTAATGGCATTGACTATCTCATCAACTCATAGAAAGTACGTGACGATGTCTTCATCTTCCTTTATTTTCAATTGTTTGAACTTGGATCTAAAGTTTTGAAGTTTATCTCCCTTGACTTTGGCATCACCTTCATAGATATTCTAAAGTTAATCCCACACTTCATTTGAGGAATCACAGTGTATAACTTTGACATATACTAATTTAGTTAGACCATTCAGAATGTCATTCTTGTCCCTTGAATTGTTCTCTTCAAGTTTATTTCCATCCTTTTCTATTGGTGGAGTGGTTGGTGCATTGTATCCATCAACTATTGATATCTAGACATCAATTCCATGTGCCTCACATATGTTTTCATACTTATGCTCCAGAAGAAATAGTTTTGGATGTCAAACTGTGGTACTCCAATGTTAGCGTATTCCATGATATTATTCTAGTGGTTATGTTTTCTCTCGAAGGACATTCTTTGATACCAATTGTTGGAATAATGAGAGGGGGTGAATCAATATTAGTACTTTTATCACTTTTAACCACAGTATATAAAATCCAACTTAATCAAAAATATATCATCAATGTATCAGTCAATAGTATATCATCAATGTATCATGAGAACATAAACTTAAGCATCACATCAAAAACACAATACACCATAATTTACTTGGAAACACAAATGGGATAAAACCACATAATTATTTCTTATATATCAAATATTACATTCATTGGAAGCACCAACTTCCCAATTCTCCATCTACAACTGGAAGGAGGCTTTGACCCCCTATTTACATGCTCCAACCTGAAGGAAGCTACAACTCCCTGAATTCTTTGGCTTCAACCAGAAGGAAGCTACAACCACCTAATTCTCAGGCTCCAACCTGAAGGAAGCCACAAATCCCTGTGTTCTCCGACACCAATTAGAAGGAGGCTACAACCCCATTTCCTTTCCCTATACTTCCACCCTAAAATATAAATGTAGACCAACTGTCAGTACCACTATCACTTCCATTATCACTGTCACTTCCTCTGTCACTGTCATTATCTCTGTCACTGTCATTTCCACTGCCTCTATCACATCAACCTGTAAGCTATCGACCTATCACTGTATTGGACATGTTACTTTCATTATACCAACAACCTATAGATGTCACTATATCATCATCATGTTATACCAAAACTTGTACCATACATGCATCAATTATGTACTAGCAAATGGAGTATAACATGCATCAATCATGTACCATATGATATCCCAACTGTAGATACCATAACATCATATAACATGTACTAGAGAATCAACTGCATATAAAACCAATACCATATACCATATCAATCATGTATAGGTCTGTACCATGTCATTAATGAAATGCCTCAAATAACTCAAACATATGCCTCATCCATATACCACCATACATCAAGTGTATACCTCAACCATACATCCACATGTCAAAGATGAACCATAACTGTCATACCATAACCAGATACAATAATATGCTTGTATCAACCATGTAGCCAAGATGTACCTCAATCATGTGCTAAACCAAACATACCTCAAACATGTATCATACCATAACCATGTATAACCATCACAACAAGTACATAAGCATATGGATACCTCTGTAGTTTACCTTATGCATAATATATTTGACCTGTAAGCTCATTTTTGAATTATGGGACCTGGTATCAACATAAACCGCAAAATTGTCTCATCCTCGTAGGACTAAGACATCATGTCATGTGTGGCCTTGTGTGACGGTCCCTAACCAACCTGAGGGGGTGCCTCATGGGACACTAGTGGTCTAACCCATGGGAGCCTACCAAAATAGAGTTTCCTCAACAAAATTCCCTCTCCTCTACAACCCTGAAACTCCCACACTCCTTTCTTATCGCTACCTCATATTTCTTCATCAATAACTTGAAAATATATCACTACTTCAGTAGAAGATGTTTAATATAATGAGTGAGTGAATGGGTTTGTGAATGAATGCTTGAGTTGTATTTATACTTTTTCTATGTAACATCTCTCCTTAGATTTAGGGGATTCCAAAATTTCTTCTTACAACTACTTTACCCTTTCATTAAAGACTTGTAACCAACTAGGGGCTTCTTGACCATTCTTGGGGGATTCTAAATTCACAAGGCCATAACTCCTCAACCGTAAGGAACTATTTGGTGTACCACCTATCACCGGAAATGAAACTACGTGAACTATCCATTCATGAGTGAGTTACCTTTATTTACACCATCCTTTGTGACCATATTCCTAAATCAACTTTAGGTCCCATAACCATGCATTTGGGGCTACCGGACTTCTTCAAGGGTTGACATCAATGATGACCAATATTTCAATAGATAGAAAATGGGTGGTCCTTTTCTTATAATTATGGAGTTGGCAAAACCTTTTGTGAGGTATAATCCAATGAGAAATCTAGCCATTCCTGTATTCCTCATTTCTATATAAGTATAATTTATCATCTTCGTAGAAAATACCTAGGGAATTACCAATTTCATTGAAGACTTCATATGACCATAAAATCATAGGTAGAATCTATATCCTAACCCAAATTGTATAGTACTCCATATGGGATGAATTGACATCAAATTATGAGTGCTAGTTATTTAGAAAGGTAAATTGTGAACCCCATTTCTATCTTTCCTAAAGAATTTTATTAGCATTCATCTTATACTAAGGATATAGATCATCCAACCATTTCCTAGTACCATATTGCAAGGGTACTAACCTAGCATCACAGTGAGGGTTTCTTTTTTCCATACTGTTGTGAGAAATTCACCCTACGGACATGTTGAACTCTCCTTAGATCAAATTATGATCTAAGATAGACTCGAAACAAATGGTTACTACTTTCCTTTTAGATTTAACTTTTTAACCAATAGCTAGAAGGAGAGAGACTTACTTGTTTACCGAATTTTTTCCTCATTGCTCTGCCCTTTGACCTCATTTGTCCAATCTTTTTCAACGATCAAAGAGATCTGAAAAACAAGAAGAAAACCTTTCTACTTCTACTAGATCTTGTTAGGAAAGAACTAAATCTATCTTTACCCAGTTTAACTTAATCATATACACTATCATGAACAACATAGTGAAAGGAATAGGCCAAGTGTATATTGAAAATATGGAAACTTACATAGGGATGGCTCCAGTCCTCCAAGCGTCATCCCTTCCAACCCTTGGATGCACAAAATGGTATTCTATTCTTTCTCTTAAGATCAAAGGCTTCATACTCAACATAACCCCCCCCTTTACTCATGAATGGCCCTGCTTATATAGAACTTGAGATGCTTAACCACCATAACAATTCAAGGGAATGGTTTAGATATTCACTCCTTAGATTAGGATTTAGTACCCAAAATGGAGGTAATATGGATGACTCTATTTCATGAGTCATCCCTCGAACACAACCACTCAAGAGTATCTTGGGATTGGCCCATAGAAAAAGGCGGGTTAACTCTAACTTCCCAAAAAATACTAATGCTCCCCCAATAATTTACAAAGGGAATTACTAATTCTCCTATAAAATTGACTATTGAGCGTTAATGCTCCCTATACAGGGGTGGTGGGGAGTTAGTGCTCAAACAAGGCTTAAAAATTAGGGAAATGGGTTGAATTTCGACACGTTCTCAATGTTTTCCCATTCACCATGTCCTAGGGAACAAAACCATCATCTATCCATGGTGTCAAACTTCATGACACTTGAGTGAGACACTAGGCATGACAAAATTATTTGTAACACATACTTTTAAGGATTCTCCATTCATATGTTTTCCTGAGAATTTTTCCATAATGGGTGCGTCCTCAAGCTCCATGACTTCATTTAGTTTGATATTATCTCCAAAATGTAGGTTTACCACCTTGGACTTTTTTTTAATTCACTTTCACCTCTTCCTGAATTTCCCCAATCCTAAACTCTCTTGGTTGGATGCCAAGGGTTCAGAAATGGGAATTATGCTTATTAAATCTATTGTCAGCATACATCTAATGAAACCTTTATTCCTTTCCAATAAATGAAGAGTGTGAAGAGGCTAGAAATAGGTCTAAATGATTTTCCATCTAGGGACTTAATGATAGAGGTAGAATATGAGGTGGTGAGTATGAATGTTCATCAGAGTATACACTAAGGGAATAAAATACCTATCCTTTCAAATCCTCCGCCCATTACCTTCCAATATCACCTAGTAGGTTGACATGATGGATTAAAAAATTCTCTGACATAATGGTGCACAATCTCAATGAGTTGGAATTCCATCCACTGGATTGTTCTCTTTCTAGAACACCTTKAATTTATGTGGTTTCTTMTTGCAGTGATATTACTCTAGTTTTGATGCTTCTRAGTGGAGGGGGTTCATATCTAAGATTGATATTCATTGGATTGGGCTACATTTGTTGGACCTCTAGTGGATCTTCACAGAAATCCACAATTTCATTCTCCATRCYGTGAAAAAACCTTAGTTCGACACAAACCCTAAACCCTCATMTTRAAGTCACAAAAGTTATMTAATTCTCATTGGAAGTCAATATAATAATAAAACCCCTAAAGTAATTAYATGATGGTGATGAATAAATTCTCTATCTAATGTTTCATRATATTGTGGTGTAGTTGAATCCCAACMTCTTGTGGCATGACCCTAGAGATATATCATAGTGGATTTGTGKTGTAATGGTGGAGTAGAAAAAAAGGTGKCTAAAYAAAAACCATATCCATATTTCCCTAGGTCATAGGACAAATTTYATTCTCCTTCAAAAATTCAACATTAATACCATATATATTGTCTAAATGACTTCAATCCTACCATAACCCTAGATACAAAGATAAAATCCTAGTTGCAACATTTTTGCAGTGATATTTTTTTTGTTGGGTGTTCTTTTTCATTGGTTACCTCACCAACCAACCCACCCTCCTATAAGAGGCCATACAAAGCATAAAAATCGATTTTTCTTGTTGTAAGGTCATTTTCTTTGTTTTTTTTCTACACTACTCCATTTTTTGACATTTTGCAGATGTTAGGCGCCGATATTCATTTTTGGAGGTCGATTTGCATCTCTAAGGGTGCATTTTCCTTCTTTGAGGGGTCAATTTGATTGCTCGAAGGATAATTTTCATAGTGGGTGGTTGATTTGACTACCAGGTGGATGGTTTACCCTGATGGGAATCCATTTACCCTTCACACATGTCGTACAACCACATTATTTTTTAACAAGGGTTTCTTGGTGTAGAAGAGGGAAGATCTGTGGGTTTTCACTCATATACACAATATATCCATGGATTCTCTCAAATTTCTAAGGTGTACGGATGTGTTTCACTTAGATATGCAGTGATTTCTCTATTTGGGGGGAAGATCTTTCTTTGGGTACACTGATTTGTCTCTTTTATGGAAGATTTGTCTTTGAGAGATGATTTGACCTTGTTTTGTGTAGCACTTTTTCTGTGCAAGAGAGTGGATTGTGGATTTTCCTAACGTTGTATCAGTTATGGTCTCTACCATGAAGTTATTACATTATATTCCGATGGAAACCATTGCGTTGATCTCTCTCAACTAGAACCATTCATATCTATGGGTGGTCCTCCCAACAAGAAGCTCACATGCACCAAACAAAGATTCTCAGAGGGCCTTACCTAAGAAGCAGTGAAACCTTTATAGATATGTGGGTGTTTATACCCATGGAAGTGGATTTTTTTCTTTTGTTATTTAGGGTACATAGTTTTTGAGCATTCCTTGTCGTTGGAGATCATGAGACAAAGGCAATTTCTTGATGGTAGATGTTTGTGTATGAACATGTTTATTTTGATGTTTGTTTCTTTCTATAGGTAGTTTCTATTGTGGATTTTACAATCTGGGAGATAATATAGGTTAAGTTACTTACTACATTCTTCACAGGTAAGAACAATTTCAGTTTATTCATCTTTACTTATCATTAGCTTCTTGTCTTTTTGCATGAGTTTATTGTTTCTTAGTTTTTCTCATCATTTTTGCAGAGATTGTATCTTGTTTATGATTTTGTGTCACCAACCTTCTTCCGTGGAAGATATTTTTGACTTTTTGAGGGGCATGTATCTCTAATACTATCTCATGGTGTTAATGAGAAACCATCCAATTCTTAAGGCTTAGTTGCTAATGGCTAGATTTTTAAGTGATATCTTCTTTTTGTTTAATCATATTGTGCTCTCTATTTATATGTTGTTGTTGACCCTTGTTGTTTAAAATCATTTTTTATTATGGGATTATCATGATCATTATATTATTCAATCTTGGAAGTTAGTGTGGGTATATTATCTCTTTGTTTGCTTCACTTTCTCCACAGGGGATTTTTTGTGAAGAGTTGTGGGATAGCTTGGTTATGTAGATTGTTCCTATCTGGAGTTTCTAAGAATATTGATATTTTCATTCAACATTGATTCTTGATAGTTGTAAGTGTCTCGTTATTACACTTTATTAAGGATATGATTGTAGTTGTAATGTCTTCCTTCATTATTCCTCCCTTCATCTTATCCTTGTCAACATCAAATATTGAAACTATTTTCCTCTTTTTCTGGGATGTTTGAAGTTGTAATAAAGAGGAATGTAATGTAATGAAATGAAATGTAATGAAATTTCGTTTCATATCACCATATTCTAGTAATAATGTAATGTAATGAAGTGTCTTATTCTACTATAAATTCATGATGATTATCTGTGAGGCTTATTTTTCGATGGATAGACCATTGGGGTCTTATATTCACAATGTAATATTTAGTAGAGTTCTTTGGTTGTGAACACTATCTGCTGGAAACATTTTGATGTATAGATCTGGGGTTCTTGTATTCATAATATGGTATACTGAAGTATTATTTCACATGTAATCTTGGTTGGGACAACTATGTGCTTACCACATGTTCTATTGTATTGGCCATATGAGGTTTATGTACACTATTGTGGTGTTTTGCAAGAGTTCTTTCAACTATCAGTTGAGTTATCGTTGCAATGATTGTTTTCTATCCATGTGTTTTGTTGTATTGGCCATTTGAGGTTTTTATACAATGTTTTGGTGTTCTCCAAGATTTCATCGTACAACTTGGTTTGGGCACAATTTCATGATTAATTTAAATGAGGTTTTTATCTTCATCAAATCCATGAGGCGAAGTGTGTTATTATTTTCATCTTATGGGAAATTCTAGAAGTTATCATTTAGAGGGGATGTTAATGTAATTCCATCTTCCTCTAGAAGGTATTATCTTTCTTATTCGTGTAGAGAATGTTGGAAGGTATTTTAATGCCATCTTCCTCCATAATTGTTCCTTCTCCCTAGTCATTATTAAGGGGGAGTGTTGGAATATGTAATAATGACTTGTGTGGTATTGTTGGAATGTATTAATTTGGAAGGTAATAATGTATACTCTTATGTAAAAGAGTTATCCCACATGCATCATGAAGTAATATAATATTGTTACCATTCATTATATAAAGAGGTGAAATTACATTTATCCCACATGTATTTTGGGATGTAATTCCTCCATATCTCTTGGTATACAATAGAGGTAAGAGAGACCCATGAGGTACATTGAAAGGTGGGATCACATAGTGATCATATACATTGGAATGATGTGAAGATGGAGTGTGATGTGTGGAACATCAATTGTAATATTGGATATTTTCGAAGAACAAAGAAGAGAATACCTTCCCATGGATGTTCCCCCTTTTGGGGGTTTTACCACGTATATCTGGTGTACTCTCCCCTTTTTCTCTTGTCACTTTCTTATTGTGATTATATGTTTTTGTATGGATATAAGGATACACTATTAATGTTCATTGTTTTATATTGTTTCATATTTATTCATATGTCTCAATATCCTAACATTTATCTCATTAAATCCTAAAATAATGTCTCTCATAACTTATGCACTCATAGCACAACATGTTCATCTCATTAAACCAGATTCCAAGAAATGACTAGATTTGATCATATGTTGGTGATAATTATGACATATATTTATAATCAACAGTGATGGCTATCTTTGTCCCAATAAGAGAAAAATTCCTATGAATACTACAAATAAAGTAGTTAATTCCCTTCTTCGAAGTAATCCTATTGTTTCTAGAGTTGTGGCACCTCAAAATCTCTACATTGTAGCTTATATATATATATTTCAAATGACGGTCTTCAGATACTAGGTTTTCTGCAGTTTTCATATGATTTTAGGAGATGACATCCTAATGGGGTGTATTCTTTTCACAAGGACAAGACATAATGGCTTATGGGGACGATGACCTTTTGGAAATTTCATAGGACCCACTTCTCGGTGTAAATGTTGTGTTATTTATATGTCGTTAATAAACCCTTTACTTGTCAATCCAGTTTGTAAACTTGTGAGAAACATACACAGTATGAGTAGGTAAAATATTGAGTTCCAAACTATTCTAACTTCATAGGAGACAATAAAATCACACTCCAATCCAATATTAAATATAAATCCAATCAAAACACAAAGAACATGATGGGATAGAAATCCTAGACAACTTCACTTTGTCTTCAAGACTAATCTTTAGCATGAGTAGAAGTCAATAACTATGTAGGTCATGTACAAATCATTGATCTATGCATGAACATATATATGATCTATTCTCCTCTTGGTTATAAATCAACAGATGTTTAAACTATCAATTAAAACATTGATAGACAATTCAAATTCAATGACCAGTGACTAGTTCTCTATTCCAAATCTCCTTCCAAGATCTAGGGGTGCAATATTTAACTTACTAATTCAAGTGTCCATGCTACCATATGCGAGGTTAGATTTAAATAAAAGATATTTCCAGTTACTGTGCACAACTAATTGTAATATTCTATTTAAATATAACAAATTTTTACCCAATCTAGTATTGAAATGAGTTAGCAAACAAGTTACTTAAAGCCTCTTGTGTGAGCTATTGATCTAAAAATGAATTTACCAACTCAAGAGTAAAATCCATAGATCACACTCAATCAACAATAACAGTTTTAAACATGCATTCACAATTGATATATTAAGTATGACAAGCATGTATATGGTGGCATTGCACTTTTTCATCCATATAATCAATCTACGTGGAACTATGACTCATGTCAGATCTTATCATTCAACTTAACATATTCATTTTCTCATGAAAAAGTGATAAAAATTCTAATGGAGATAGTTACCAGGTTCTCAATATTTGTCCTCACAAGAGGGCACAAAATACATTATTTCACCTTATTGGTGTTTTTGTATTTCATACTAGTGATTGGATAAATTCTTCAGAAAAGACAATAATTGTGATTAATCCAAGACTATGTAAATTTACATTGACAGAAAAATAAATGAAATATTAAAACAACAAAACATTGGAAGTCCAAATATTTGTCCACTGAGATGTGATAAAATGTTAATGATTATCTTCAAAGACAAAACAAGCTACATATTACAAAACAATGTACATGTTAAATTACCCATGAAATGCTTCAAATTATGAACCATAAAACTTATACGTAGACATGCAGTTTGTACTCTAGCTTTACAGGATATAATGAAAGAAAAAACATTAAACTAATTGATAAAAATACAGAGCAACTATGCATTCCATATGGTGGGACCTTTCTAACTGGTAGCATGCTTAAAAAAACTTACAATAAAGGAATTAAGAGAATGATGTAGATCTAAACTAAGATTTTGTATTAAAATAGAAATCCAAGTTTATAGAGTACACTTCAATACATGCATTGATTTTGGATAACAACAACAACAAATCGTGGATGCTTACAACTCCAAATTGATAGTCACAATATCACTAAATTTTCATTACATCATAAATTACATATAAAGAAAAATCCCTAAGGAAAATGATGGGAACATCCCTGGACTCTCGTAAACTAGAGTATCCATATTAGCAAATGTAACAAGCATATAAGCTATCTTTGGTTCCATATGATCCATATGAACAAACATAGCAAATATGGAGAATCGGTTTCAATCCATATGCTATTTGTATGACATGGAATGCATACAAATAGAAATTTTGTTATCTATAGGATCTCACCAACGTTCTAGATGTTGGAAGACTTTGAAGTTATGTTTGATCGGGGCCTTGTGCTCATATGGAAGATATTGGATTTGAACCAAAGGACACAAACCATGTTGGGGGTTAGGTATTCAAAACGCATGTGACCATTTTCCACCTGGGTGCATGCACATATATGAACCTACAAACTTAGGTACTAGAACTCCATATCAGTGCAAGAACTGAACTGAAATTCTTAATTAGTAAATGTTCAAAAAATCATTAAAATATATCAAGAACTTAGGAAATACATTAAAATAAGAAATCATTACCTTTAAATGCTTGTTACAAGGTTTAATGGATTAGAAGCAAAGATTTCTAGGATAATAGGGCCATGCATAAGTATAAAATTGGAATGGTAGTGGAAAAACAAGTGTCTAATTATGGAAAAATGGGATGCCAACATCTCCCCCAACCTATTTACTTGCAATTTTTCATGCAAAAAGAATCCTCATAAAATTGACCACAAAACAGAAGCATCCATGAATGGATATGAGATCCCAGCTGCATTGATCAAAATGTTGAGACCCCCTTTTGTTCTGGTTATCTGCTCATTGCACCTCCTCTATTCTGGACTAATAGAAACCATGAGTTTCTTATGCATCTTTCTATTCTCATAGTGTAACGTATTGATTTCCTCTTTTTCATTCTAGTTCTTTTCTTTTAGTTTCTCATTCTCCTTTTGTATACACCTATTGAGTATTGTTATCTCTTGTACTTCTTGCTTCAACTTTTTAATATTTAGATTATTTATCTTTACCTTACCCACTGATTCATATGATGATGGATTAGGTTCGTTATGTCTAATAGATAAATTATCATAGGGTTTAGTAGGTGTTTTCTCTAGAGTATTTGAAGCCATACTCCTATGTTTCTTTGCAACTTTAAAAATGTCTGCTAATGTTTTGTCATCCTCTCCTTCAATATCTAAAGAAATTGGGAATTGTTTTTCTTCCTGATATTGAAAAGAGGAGGGTGTCACATGAGTGTCTTGATGAATGGAGGCCAAGACTTGAATATTTTGGTGAACAAAGGTTCCATATGAGTATCAATCCTCTATTTGGACATATTTATGGAGATTCTATGGAGAGGAAGTGTTCTAAACAACGGTTCTACTAATGGAATGGACTTCACAACTTTTCTCTTTCGTTGGCTCTTTAGAGGAGAGATGAATCCCTTGGATCCAGGGGAGCTAAGGTATTCATAAAAATAACTTTTTTTTTGTCAACATCCTGTGTTGCTTGGTCCTCTGCCACCACCTCATTAGGTTGTACATTAAATTTACTTTGACTAATAAAATTTTCCCATGAATTGATACTCCTACGTAGCTCTTATTCAATCAATATTTTCACTAGAAAATGATGATACCAAATTTGATCAGGGTTTTTACTATTCTTTATCACTTGAATCAACATCTTAAATAGGCTCTTCCATAGATAATAGGTAAAATTTAGCTATTGATCAAACTCAAAGTGAAACAAGATTCTAATATGATACTGGAAAGTAAAATCATACCATACATCACATGTCAAGTAATTCTTTAAGACCATCGAAGGCGCATGTCATTCATCCTTAATCCAAGCTCGAGGCATTCCCTTTTCCCAATTTTCATTCTAGAACTCTAGCTTCAAAAATTGATTGCAAATGTCTTATCTCGTAGGCCGGTTTTTGAACCATTTTTCTCCTTCTCTCGGAAATCATGTGGTGTGAGAAATTTTCTTTTGTGACACCTCCATTAACAATTCTCCAATCCAAGCTACATGTCCATTGAGACCCCTAGAAAACTGTAATGTTACCTTGTCATTGAAACCTTGGAATTCGGCAAAAAATATGTGTCGCCATGCTGCCCTAAGCATCCTTTGACACACATTATACTCAGGCAGAGCCTCCAGATGTTGCATGGATGTCATCTCATGATGGTCTACCAAAACTTTCTACAACAACTACTTAAATGAGGAGAAAACCCTGACTGTCACCTTTAGAATTATAATGGGCAATGGTCATATGGGAGAATGTTTGAATGGTCAATGGTTTTGGAGACTCTTACAATTTAACTATGGGAGATATAAATGTAACTCACTTGGAATCTCTTCAGTGATTCCAAATGATTCACAATGGTCAAATTCACAAGTAATTTCATACAAGTTTATGGAAAATCATATAACAATCGACCTTATCTATGTAATGAGAGGATGGTCGGACCTACATGTACAAGCTTAGTGGATAATGATGTTTAGTTCTAGAAGTATCATTCAAATGAAAGTGTAAGGGTATCATGAATATCATATGGTCGATAAGTTTCATGCCACATGATTGATATGTCATAAGGATTCCATATGGTCAATGTATAAAGTATGTGACATAGTTGAAAGGTGGTATATAATGTATACATGCATGCAATATAACTAATGGAAGAATCATCAACATAAACAAGTATAATGGGTAATGTTCCCTAAGGATAAGGTAAAATGTAGGTGAAAAGTAAATCTAACATATAATGTGAAGATAAAGGTGTTATGGGAATATTTCTCACATGGATCTCACTAAATGATCAACAATATATCCCTAAGATTAGCCTAGAAATCCTAGATAGGAATGGGATATATTTCCTATGGTTCTCCTAGATCTAGAAGGAAAGCAATCCCTTTTACACACAAGAGAGGTACATAGGCATACCTTTGTTCGGTGTTTATTCATGTATGTCATGTCTGGTGTAGATATGCAGCTCCAACTCCAATCACCTTCTTCCTTCACACAAGTAAAAAATACTACCAACCCTTTTTCTCTCTAGAGATAGGAATAGTCAAAATCGTTTAGATATAAATTGATTAACCATTTATGCAATCAAATCCAATTCATTTATGAGAAAGACACAAATAAAATATGGTAAAACCAAATGTTCTATTAACAAAATATAGAGAATACATATCAATTCATACTTCAACTTGATGAAGATGCATCCTCCTTTAGCCTCCTTGCTCCTTTCCTCTCCTTGTAGCTCCTTGGTCAGGCTAGGCTTCATTGAATTATGGTTGTAGTAGATGGATACCTCTAGAGTTGGACAATGTAACAATGCTATTCAATTCTTCCCTCCTTTCCCAAGGCTTTCATTTGTTATATATCTCTTGGAGGAGGCTTGGGAGAGGCTTCTAGATCGACCACTAGATACTCGAATGATGTGAGCTCCTAGGCCCTTGACACGAATATCCAAATCATCCCTCTCCTATCACCTCGTAACTCCATGATTATAGAATTTTGATAGTGCCTAATTTGTTGGATAATATTGTCAAGTGAGGGCCTCACTTGTTGTCTACTATGTGTCCTGCGAGGATGCCTAAAAAGGATCTAAAAGGGTTCAAACCTTAGGAAAAAGATGTATTTTTTCCTTTATCCTCTGATGGATTCCTCTCTAACCTATAGGGTGGAAATTAAGACTATAACAGATGCCCCCTAGTGTGTGAGGTTAGGAAAGGAGTTGATGGCTGAAATACATTACAATAATGTCCATGTGAGGTAGTGCAAGGAGAGAGAAAAGGAGGTTTGGAAACAAAATAAGTCTTGCAATAAAATACCAAGGATTAGAGCATATATAGACCAATCCCATAGGTAGACATACGTAGACTCTGAATGAGCATGGACACCAAACAATACACTTCATATCCATGATATGAAATTTTGTACCATGGCCATGAAAGGATACATAATGGATCCACGTAATCAATAATACCATAAGCATGAGACAATACAATGTGGATATATGTCATGAACTCAATCATAGCACCAAAAAATACAATTTGGATCTATGTTAGGAATGTAATCATAGCCACCAATAGATACAATGTGGATCCATGACACTATGTATAGATGTTAGGAAGACAACAAGCACTAAGGAGAGTGCCCCCCAAAGTTTTCATATACAAGTGATATACTCCACCACAACTTGGGAGGGGATGTTGTAAAGGAATGATGTGGCCCCAAAACCAAGGTCTTCATCCCAAACCCTGATGGTATGAATCTACATCATGTGAATAGATGAGATGATGTCGAGCATGGTAGAAACCATAATATTACCGTTCATTGATATATACAATTAACAAATGAGAGGAGACCCACTGATGATCAAGATGGACCCCAATGTACCTAGTACAATCTATCTAGTGTGAATAGAGGATCTAATGTCGAACACTCATAGATTCAATCGATTAAGAGTCAATGATGTAAAATCACTACTGATCATGAGGAGGCCTTCCACTAAGGAATGAAAGCTCCAAGGTACTAGTTGGTTCCTAGATCTCACTCCTAGATGATGTGTTGAAGTCGATAGGAAGAGATCTGTCGAAGGAGGGACTTTATGTATCCCCTATCAATCAGAACAAAACATACGTCGAGAGATGATGTGAAGAGAGAGTATCACTAAGTATAACTGAAACAAGTATGGATGACTCGGAAATCAACAAAACAACAAATGGATGACTCGGGCTTAAAATTCCCTTGAGCATATAAAATAAAAAAATGGTGATTTGGAAACAAGACACAAGAGTTGGATTAATATAGTGCAACAATGCAAGAGGCATTGAAGTAGTCTCCACGATGACTGAAAGAGTAACCAGTCGAAGGAGTATCTTTGACTCGTATTACTAGGATGGATCCTAGGAAAGCTAAAAACCATCTGTATGATGAGGACTCAAACAGATGCCATGTTCAAGGGCACTTGAATGACACTTCCATTTTCAAAATAGACCAATGGTGAAAAACCCTCTCTTATTTTTTTATTTTTTTGTATTTTTCATCTCCTGCATTGTTTAACGAGCATGAAAGAATCAAACAAGTATGCTCGGTCTCCTTCATGATTTAACAAACACAAAATAATGATGCAAGTAAGATCAACACCTTTTTTGTTTCCTTTTACGAGTCCAAAAATGAGATAAAATTCCACATAGGGAGGAATTTATGCATACGAAGATACTCATTACGAGTAGTCTTGCAATTCAGGGAATCAACTTAATGGAATCCATCAAGACATGAAGGAAGTAAAAGAAATGAATCTTTGAGGGAAGGGAAAGCAAATAATTCGGTGGCAAGTTCTAAAAAATAAGTCCAAGGTGGAAAAAGGCCAAGACTGGGAGGGATACCAAATGCCCCAACAAATGCCCTCTATCTTGGATCAAAACCCATCATGTCAACTCTCGTATATTTTGAATAAGGGAGGATGGATTTTTTATGATTCCCATCTTCCCTGGGATTATCAATGGAAGCCATGACTTTCAATATGGCCTCTTCTGAAGGAAACTCAAAATCAGGGGGGTCATGTGAACTGAGTGAGTCAACAACCTGTTCAAGAAAAGTAGGTGGATTACACTCCAGATGAGGATGGAGTGGTGGACCAATATCAACGGATGTTGATGGGATTGTTGGATCGACAATCTCGACTGTGGTGAGTAGAATGGATGCTCCATATGATTTTACATCTTAAGGATGAGGTACCATCCAAGGATTAACAAACCTGAGGGATCCATTGGTACATGACAAAATCATGTTGATATGAGCTATATGTGTAGTGGGAGATGACGGGGGAAGGGGAGAAATTCCCATAAATGAATTATCTTTGAACATCCCTACATTGACATTGACAAAATATTACATGGTATCACCAACAAAGGGTACATTTAACCCTGCATTGGATCAAAATTTTGGGGTACATAACACAAGTCAATTCGATCATGATGATTTTCCCTTGGTGAGGGAAGCATATGACCCTAAAGAATGATGATACAAATACAGTCATCTCATAGAACCAAGTATGCCTAAGTAGAAAATTATACTCAAGAGGTGCATCGACAACCTCTACCACCACGGAGATAGCCTTTCCACCTAACTCGATGGGTAAGGTGGTGATTATGCCATGAGGATGAAACATGTGTCCATCGAATGATTTTAATAGTGTAGCATATATGTCAATATTAAGAGAGGAAAGGGCCTTCCAACAAGAAATGAACATAATGCAGTTTGAGCCTCCGTCATCCACCACTATCTAACAGATGTTTTTCCCCAATGATCGCACTATGATCTAAAAGGTTACCTTATGGGAGATCTTATTGGTAACTTGACTGGTCTCAAAGGTTATCAAACTCAAATCCAAGGGATTAACCCCACCTATGGCAGACAACAAGGCCTTCTACT
Organism: Picea glauca; assembly: GCA_000966675.3. NCBI lineage: Eukaryota > Viridiplantae > Streptophyta > Pinopsida > Pinales > Pinaceae > Picea > Picea glauca. Next base: position 853,273 of record JZKD02S0055628.1, on the reverse strand, counting down.
GCGTGGGGACGCTTTGGAGGACATCAAGCGCAGACCTGGAAAAAGGTTCCTAGGATAAGTCTTCCACAATACTTTAGTTGTGGGAAACCCATGTGTTGGGACTATGTGTCATGCATCGAAGAAACCCCTTTGGGGGGCGAAGTGGTGCATCAAAATATGGCTTCTCAATTTGAAGAGGGCCATTAGGATGGGAAGAAGATGATGTTTCTGATGTAGCATGGGAAGGCTTAGGAATGTCGTAATTCTTGTCTCGCATTTTCAAATTGACCATTTGGTCACACATGAAAATTGAAGCATTCAATCGACACCCCTCATGTTGAGGGGTACTTGAGATGCCCTTTGGCGGAGGGGCGGGATTTGTGGAAACCATCTTTTGAGGTTGAGGGGGGAAATGATGGGAAGGCTAATAGGGGGCATGTTATTGTGCCAAAAATCTATGGACATCATCCTTCCTAGGGAATTGGTGAGTAGGATGGTCTTCCCCATAAATCATGCAAGGAAAATGACTATTCCACTTTAATTTAGTGTCTCCCTCCTAGGTGTCTTGGGTAGAGGCAATCCCTTTATCATTATTGGAATTATTCTTCTTATTATTATTTTTACTACCTACAGTTTGTTGAGAATTCTTCAGTTGTGTGGATTGTACCAAATTCACCTCAAAGTTTTGAGAAGGGACTGCAACAGTTTGGACATTAGTGCCAACAACTGACAAGTGTGACTTAGTGCACATTTTACCCATTTGATCAACTAACTAGTTAACATATTCCTGTGAAACAGAACCAACCATGCCATCGGCATGGGGTCCTGGGTTGAATTGACCTAGATTAGTTAATGGAAAAGGAGCATTTGGAATGATATCATATAGATTACTCGAGAGATAATAAATGAAGTCCAAATGTTGGGCACATAAAATGGCTTTCTCCTTAGTGACCACCTCGACCATAGCTACATTCCTGGTAATGGGTGGTAGAAGGATTTGGTGAACCACTCCATAAATATCTTGTCCAAAATCTGAGTCTTAATCATCCTACACCTCTAACATCACTCATGTATATGATCAAATATGTGTGTAGAATTATTTTGACGCAGTGAATTCAAGAGCTTCGTTCCTACCGAATAGGTCGTTGATAGTGCGTTAAAAATGACATAGCCAGGTCATTGAAGCTTCTAAAAGAACTAAATTTTAGTTCAATGTACCATTTTGTGGCAGCTCTAGTCAGGGATATCTATAGAATGTGCATCCTCACACTATCATCCATCGACGAGTTGGATGAACACCATAAGTGGTATTTCATGATGTGTGTAGAGGGGTCCTCTCCTAAATTTGTATCAAATTTCAGAATATCTAAAGGAATATTGGACAACATTGTCGGCTATGAAGGGTCATGGGTTATAGGTTCATTCATTAACCGTGAAAAATATTGTAAATATAGCATTGCAAGGAAAGGAAATGGTGCAAATGAATACTGGGAGGGAGGTGAAGTCTTTGTTTTCCCAAATGGACCTTGCGGTCTCCCTATGTTGGACTCTCCAAGAAAAATGTTCCCAAATTTAGTCCCGGGGAAGAAACCCCTAGGACCAGATATGGACATAAAAGGAAAACCTCCCCACAGTGAAAAATCCCCCCCAAGGGATATGCCCCTAGGGAAAGGTGTGCTAACCCAAGGAAATTTAAAACCTCCAAATGTATTATTTCCCTTAATCTGACTAGGGACATGCCCAAAAACACTATACGTATTTCATCTGAAAGGTGAACTAGTTCCAAATGATATCGGTTCTTTAATAGGAATGGTGGAGGTGGAAGGAATGCCACTCCCCATGCTAAAACAAAAACTCTCCCCCCCACTAGAAGAATATCCAAAGGTGGGCATTGGGATAGATGGGATGGGTGTAGAAGTGTTTAGTAAAATGACAAATGGAGATGACGACATGGCTAGCATCACCTAGATCAAGGAACCAAAATAAAATGGGATGGATAGTGTGGGCCTAATAGAGCTAATTGAGGAAAACAACAAGAAAACCAACTAGCTCAGGGACATTCCAAAAACCAACCCTATGTGGGAGATGAAGTGAAAAGTGCCCACAGAATTGACTAGCGAAGGTATGAGGAGAAATTGTGATGATATATGTGAAACAACCTTGACCAGTGAAAGTAACCTTAATTAAGGAGGGAACCCTCTAGGGGAACTAAGACCATGAGTGAACGTCCGCCCTAGGTACCACATTTTCTTCCCACCTGAAGCCACTTTTGTAGATACCTCATTAAGCTCACTAGGGCCACCACCTTATAATCAATGACTGGGCGAACAATCATAGGTCCGACCGCACGTAATGGCAAGGTAAAAAAGCCCAAATATTCGAAGGCATTAACCAATGAAACCCTCATATACGTAAATATCAAATAAATACCACAAACACAAAAAAAAAAAATAGAGGGGTAATCTCCCTACTTTCCTCGACGCGACCTTGTGCTTGAATCCTGTGTTAGCGGAGCTTCCCGACAAACTGGTTACAAGAACGAATTTTTACTCTTTAATGACTCTAGGTTTCATTTTGTGGCCTTGTAGACTTTAGTCTCCAATCCTAATCCAAGGCCCTAAGCCCATCTAATATTGGTTCACTATCAAAATAAAAATCTCTAATTGATTTTAGAGTAAGCGCTTCTTTTTTAGGGGTTGTTTCTTAGGTCCAAAGGCAATGGATGAAAATTTAATGATGTGATGACTCTTGGCCCAACCACACAATGCAAGTATGCTAATGAAATTTTTTCACTTCAATGAACTCTAGCTATGGGAGGGAGAGAGATTTTTATTTTTCTCTCCAAATTTCAGAATTAAGACCTCACACACACCAAGCAACCAAAAGACAAATACGATATGAAACCAACCAATGCTTCTAATGCACGTGTACACTAATTCTTCAAAATCAAACCTAGCATGCAGAAAACATTTTTGTTTTTTTATGTTTTTCCAATTGAAATGCAACAATTCTTGATATATGCAAGAACACACAATGCAAATGGAAACCAACACATTAGCAAGCAAATGGTAGTGTGATATTGGTAGTGATTCCACCTGGCACACGCCAATGTCTACACGGGACCTCAACCCAAAAATCACAAGGAATGGATATGAAGAATGTAAAACCCAATTGCAAAAGGAAACTCAACCAAATGCAACAATCAATCACCCAAAAATACAATTTTAGACCTTAAAGTTAACAAGTGCAATTATGAAAAGAGGTCCTAAAATKCTTTACAAAGGATGATCACAAAAAAAAGTTTTCATTTTATTTTTATGGCATGCAAAGAATGATGAAAAATACCTTGCAAAACTAATTTCTAAAGGTTTTCTTCCCCAAGAATAGGGACCCTAGGTTTCGCAGCAAAAAACCCAGAAAACTTTCACAAAAATGGACTTTTTTTGCATCTTACGGGCCCTTTTTTGTGGACCCTACAAGTGTCCTTGTCGGACATAGGCCTGTCAACAGGAGAGGGCCTTGTGGGACACCTATTATGAAAATTGTGAGGGCCTCATGGGACACCTATTATGAAACAAGCGAGGGTTTGAAAAAAAAATCTTTTTGAAAAAGGTGGATCTGTTG
>JZKD02S0055628.1:806575-834230 GCA_000966675.3 Picea glauca | reverse complement strand
GATTTCTCCAAAAGATTTAACAATATGTACAATAAGATCCCTGCTGAGATAAAGCCTACAAAATCCTCTGCCAAAATCACTTATACTAGTGCTTTTGACCCCAATTTATGCCACCTGCTCAGGGAAAGAAGAGCTAATTCCCTGGCTCATATGTAAGATGCAGTCTTGGAAGTAGAATCCAATGTATTGGCAGTTGACATACTTAGGAGCAAAGCCGACAGAGACAGAGGAAGAGGAAGATCTGAGTCCTCAACCTCTGGTTCTTCTGCATCCTACCCTCAAGTATATGAATTAACCAATATGGTGAAGTCCCTGTCTGCAGAAATGGAGAAGGTGAAATTCGAAGGGAAGCAAGTTTAGAAGAATGTCCCAAATATTGATAACAGTGGCAGCTTCAGAAGGCTGAATAGCCATGCTCCTTAGATTATGCCAAAGGAGCAGAGGGACAAATATAGAAGCGATCAGAAAATCTAGAATCGCCTTCAAAATAACCTTGTTATTGATGAGGAAAGGGAAGAAGAGGAGCTTGACCCTGAAATTCACTATATTGGAGACACCTCCCCATTTCCCCATTTGACTCAATCCACATACGAGGAATCCCTCCTGAACAGTCAAATAAATGATTTAAGCAAGGGAAAAAAGGCCAATACCAGTCCCAACAAATACAACCTCCGATCCAATAGGAAAATAGAAGAGTCTGACATCCCTACTCAGCCTCCCAGAGAAGAGAAGCCTACTAAGCATGCAATGAATACCATTAAGGAAAAGAAAGTTCATAATCCCTCACCAATAGCCAAAGACCCTGTCCCAAAGGTGAGAGAAATTCTGAAACCCCCTTCCTCCTTTAGCTTTGAGCATAAAATTCAGAAGATCAGAATCCTTGTCCCCCTGGCAGAGCTATTCAAGCACGCAGACTTCAAAAGGTCCCTCTCTAAGCTGTTGCAGCCCGAACCACCCTGTCATTCCACAGACTCAGTAAACCTCCAATATGAAAACCCTACAGTCATCTTAGGTCCTATGGTAGAAGACAAAGATGATTCATCCCCTCCCTTCTACACATCCCTGAACATACATGAAAAGGTGTTGCACAACTTTCTGATGGATTCAGGGGCTTCCCATAATCTCATGCCCAAAACTATCATGGAAGAATTAGGACTGGAAGTCACAAAGGCTTATCATGATTTGTATTCTTTTGACTCAAGGATATTGCAATGTCTTGGGGTCATCAAAGATCTAGTGGTAACCTTGTTTCATCTACCCATGAAAAGTGTGGTCATGGATATCATGGTGTCTGATGTTCCTCCCTAGTTTGGCATGTTGTTTTCAAGATATTGGATAAAAAGACTTGGGGGAACCTTGCAGATGGACCTCACATCTGCTACCATTCCAGTCTTTGGAGGGGAGCACAGGAGATTGTACAGAGAAGCTCAATTGGCCTAAATTATCAGTGATGAAGCCGATCCTACCAATCATCCTATCTTTTCCTTTGATATTGATTTGGGTTCCAGTCTATTGCAAATCATTGACGCTCATGAGCCCCCTCTTGAAATAAGAAAGCCTATTTCTCTCTATGAAGATTCTCCTCCAATTACCTTTGTTTGGAAAATTTTCTTTGATGGAGCTTCTTCTAAAGAAGGTGTTGGTGCTGGGTTAGTTTTTGTTTCCCCTGCTCAGGAAACCACATCTTTGTCGTACAAGTTAGAATTTGAAGCTACCAATAATGTGGCAGAGTATGAAGCTCTTGTTTTGGGCTTAAGGGTTGCAAAGGACATGGGGATTGAATAGATATCTGTGTTTGGAGATGTTGAACTCATTATCCAGCAGATCAGAAACATTTATCAGGACAAACACCCTCGAATTAGGAGTTATATAAATGAAGTATGGGACCTCATTGACAATTTTTTCCTAGATTTCAGCATATCATTTATTCCAAGAGGAGAAAACACTGTGGTTGATTCTCTGGCTGTTTTAGCAAGAAATTTTAGAGTTCCACCTAAACTTAGGTACGATGTAGAAGTGAGATATAGACCCTCTATACCTGACAATGTCAAGCATTTGAAAGTGTTTGAAGATGATCTTGAAATCAAAAGATTCCTAGAGACTATTGACGAGTTTTCAACATTACATATTGATCAAGATCCTGATCCCAAAATAAATTCTCATACTGGTGTGTTTCTGAACAAAATGTTTGACCATCATATTGTTCAGTTGCCCAACAATCACATTCCAAAAGGACTGGTTCCTTTGGAAATATTATTTGACAAAAATGATGTGGCAGTGAAGGGTAAAATCTAAAATGGTGATGTTGGTGCGGCTGAGTGCAACATTGGCACTGAGAAGCAGCCAAAGTTCGTCAAATTGTCAAGTAGCTTGACAATAAAGAAGAGGGCCGAGTATGCTGAGTTATTAAAGGAATTTTCTGATGTTTTTTCTTGTACCTATGAAGACCTCAGAACATATGACACAAATGTCATTGAGCATAAGATTCCACTAAAAGAGGAGGCCAAACCATTTAGGCAGAAATTAAGACAGATAAACCCTATGTTGGTGCATATCATGGAAAGAGAGATAAATAAGCTATTGGATGCCCAAATCATTGTACCCTTGAGATATTCAGAGTGGGTGTCCAACCTGGTCCTGGTAAGGAAGAAGAGTGGGGAAATCAGACTTTTTGTCAATTTCAGAAACTTGAACAGGAGCTCAAAGAAAGACAACTACCCCTTGTCGAAAATGGAACACATATTACAAAGGGTAACTGGCGCATGAAGGATATCCATGATTGATGGATTTTCAGGCTACAATCAGATCTCAGTCCTGCTCGAGGACAGAGAAAAAATGGCCTTCACCACTCCTTGTGGTACATTCATGTATGCCAAAATGCCCTTTGGATTGATGAATGCAGGGGCGACCTTTCAGCAAGCCATGGATATATATTTCATTGGAGAATGGGACAAGTCCATGGTCATCTATCTGGATGACATTACAGTTTTCTCCAGGTCTGATAGAGAGCACTGTGAGAATTTGAGAAGGGTGTTCCTGAAATGCAGAAAGTTTGGTCTCTCCTTAAATCCCAAAAAATATTTGTTTGCCATGAAGGAGGGAAATTTGTTGGGCCACATAGTATCATTCGAAGGAGTCAAGATTTCCCCCAACCAAGTTGAAGCAATTCAAACCTTGTCACTCCCAAGATCTAAGAAAGAAGTCCAATCTTTCCTAGGAAAATTAATTTTATGAGGAGGTCTGTTTCCAATTTTGTTGAAATGGCAAAGCTTATAACAACCATGTTGAGGAAGGGAAATGAAGTTAAATGGACTATTGAGTCTCGGAATTCCTTTTATTTGATAAAGAAGGCCTTGACTGAGGCACCCGTTCTTATCAGTCCTGGTTACTCAAAGGATTTCTTTATTTTCTCATTTGTTTCATTTGACACTGTAGTGGTTGTTCTATTACAGAGGAATGTTGAAGGGTTGGAGCAACCCATCTCCTTTTTCAGTCAAGCATTGAGAGATGCTGAGGTAAAATACGACATGATGGAAAAGCAGGCCTATGCTTTGGTTAAATCTCCCAAGGATTTCAGAGTCTATGTCTTGCAGTAAAAAATCACTGCATATGTCCCTTCAACTGTTGTGAAGGAAATTCTCATTCAGTCAGACATAGATGGAAGGAGGAGCCGATGGATTGCCAAAATACTCGAATTTGACCTAGAGATAAATCCCACCAAATTGATTAAAGGTCAAGGTTTAGCCAGACTGCAAGCCGAATCTAATTGCAAAGCCTTGGGGGTAAGCTTCATCAACGAATGCTCATAAAATCAGCAGGTTGAACCATATGATACAAATGCTCAGGAAGACCCCCCATTAGCAGGATGCCCTTGGTACAAGGATGTCATATATTTTCTACAAGAGTTGCGGCCCCCCGATGGCATGCAAAGGAACAAGGCAAGACATTTAAAGCTCAAATCCATTAAATACTTCCTTGTTGGTAAAAATTTATATTGGAAAGACCCCCTGGGGGTACTTATGAGATGTTTAGACCCACACGAAACACAAAGGATTATGTCGAACTTTCATGAAAGTTCGTGTGGGGGGCATCACTTCTGGAAAACGATGACTCATAATATTCTCAGGGCTAGTTATTTCTGGCCCACACTGTTCACTGATGTTTACACAAAAGTCATAGCATGTGCTAAATGTCAGAAATTCTCAAGAAAGCAGTAGATAAAGCCCCTGCCATTGAAAACTGTGATTTCTTAGGGCCCTTCCAGCAGTGGAGCCTAAACTTCATTGGGGAGATTCATCCTACATCCAGCGGTCAGCATAGATGGATCCTAGTGGCCACATATTATTTTATCAAGTGGATAGAAGTTATCCCCATAAGGAGCGTGTCCCACAAGGTAATCATCAGCTTCTTGGAGGATATCATAGCAAGGTTTGGTTGTCTGAGCAGAATTTTCACCGATAACGCTGCATCTTTCAAACTGAACCATTGATCCAATTCTGTGAGCAGTTCGGAATTGCGTTGATCCACTCTACCCCCTACTATCTGCAAGGCAATGGATTAACATAGTCCTCTAACAAAAGCCTCATCAAAATCATCAAAATATTGTTAGAGGACAACAATAAAGCATGGGATACAAAAATCAAATTTTCTTTGTGGGCTGATAGAGTGACAGCTAAACGGTCCCTGGGCATCTCTCCTTTCCATATTGTATATGAGACTGAAGCAATTTTTCCCTATCATCTCGCCTTGCCAGTAGCAAAGTTCTTCCAAGACTGCCAGGAAGAGACCAATGATCAGGAGGATTCATCAGCTGGTAGAAGTATAGCAGACGAGAGAGCAAGTGATGGACATAGCACATGACTGTCAGAAGAAAATCAAGCAGGCCTTTGATAAGGAGAGAAGAAAAGAGGATTTCTGGCTGGGAGAGCTAGTGCTCAAATGGGATGCACCCAGACAAGAAAAGGGAGAGCATGGTAAATTTGAGGCCCTTTGGATTGGACCCTTCAAGATTTCTGAGACATTTCCCAATAATACTTATAGGTTGCAAAATCTGGAGGGTGGTGAATTTTTTGTTGGCCCTGTAAATGGGCACTTCTTGAAAAAAAAAATTGTTTAAAAGTCGCAGTCGGTGTCCCACCATTGTAAATATCGTTCATGTTTTATGTTTATTCTTGTTTTAAATAGGAGACACCATAGCCCAAAGAAAGGCACTAGAGTTGCGTGTTCTTGGCATCTTGCGGGGAGCATGCCATCCCTCGTGGAGCCAAATGTCAGCAATTAAGCCTGTTATGTTCTGGTGGATGGTGATTTTGGCCTAGGTCTGTGATTTTGCCTGTCTTTTCCCCCCTTTTGTGCAAACCCGTTCATATATTTCTCCTCCCAGTGTATATTTTCCTTTGTTGTTTTCTTTCATCCTTTGGTCGACTGGTTTTCCTTGTCGAAGTTTGCCTGAGAGATATCATCCTCGAGCTTTTTTGTTCCCCCTATGGCCGATTACCTCTCTTTTTGCTTCTATTACCGAGTCTTTGTTTTTTCCAAAGTCCTAGCCGTGTCGTCCAAGTCTTCATTATTGCAGGTCACAACATTAAGAGCGGTCTTATATGGAATCAAGCGAGCACGAGAATCCAGATTTCAAATGTTGAGAGATTATGCATCAAGGATCGTGAAATCTCGATTTGCGAAGGGGAAGATCTAGGTCGTTCATTTGTGAGAAGCAGAGGGTCATTTATTTGACTTCGGTGATTTTGGGAATCGAGAATTCGGGGTTCTCGCCGCCAAGTGCACCCATATCCCAAAGCCCCGAAATGTGAAATCCTGATTTCATGATTTCGTGAATCGGAGGTTTCCCAGGAGAAACATCTCTTTCTCCCGAAACGGGAAACCACGAAAGCTCCCAGAAATTGGGCTCACGGTCCTAGTGCTCGGTAACGAAGGAAGCAAGTCGAGAAAAGGGGCTAGCGCTCGTTGCATAGTCGGCATTTCGTATTGTCAAGGGAACAATCGTGGTCGTCCATTTTGAAGTGAGTCTAACCACCGATCTCAGCGACCGTTTCACGATTTTGGGCATCACGATATTGAAGCCAAGATGGGGTGAAAACTCCCGAAATGAGAAACCCCAAAACATCATGTGGGACGAGCGTGAGGTCACGACCCGTAGTCACATGGGGCGGTTGAAAAGAGCCATGCCAAAGGGGTCGAGAGCATTTGTATTAATAGCAGAGGAAGGCAACATGGTTTCAAGGTGCCAAGTTTAACTCAACAAGTCAGAAGAACGACCTAAGAGCATTCATGGACGTCTGGTCTCGTCCCAATCCCAATAAGGGAAGTTAATGAAGCCGAAGAAGGTGGTTGAAACCTCGTTTCAACCATAAATAGTAAGAGTGGAAGCATCGGTCATGGAAGCGGGCTATCATCCCAAGGTCACCCTATTATGAAATTTTCCTGCAAAACCCATACTGTCTTAGATTTGCGTCTGACAAAGGAAAGCCTGTGCAGTCTGACAGAAGGAGAAGAAACGCAAATCTTTGAATGCAGGGGTCCAATTGCGTCCCTATGGGACGTTATTAGTTCTAAGTATATATACTCATGTTTTATATTTTGTAAGTGTCGATGGTTGAGCTAAGATCCCGATTTGTAATTTTTTAGCAAAGCCTCTGGTTCTCTGGTTATGATATGTATTTGAGACTTCTTATTTAATGAAAGTCAGTTTCCTTTCATCTTTGTGTAACTGTTTCATTAAAACACTCGGGCATGGAGGATGCAGTCAAGGGTAGTTGTGTTTTTGTGATGGAGGTTTGATCATGGTGACGTTACAACCATTTTTAACCAGTTTCTTATGTTCTCTTTTTCCTCTGATGCTGAGAGCTTGAGCATGGATGATCAAGTTGGGTCTATGTGACTGTATTGTAATGTATGTTTGATTGCAGTAATGTCATAGTGGTTTCAATTTATTGAAATTCTGAATTCAAGAAGATCTTGTATTTGAATATTTTCCTCCTTAGGCTACTAAAAGATCGGATGTCCACATCAGACCATTTCATTCTCCTCAAATTATACCCCCTACTCACCACCATACTGCGATTTACTAAATGAAGTTAGATCAAGACCTGACTTGCCTATGCATGCCAACCCAATTTTCTAAGTTAGAACGATATAATCTTGAGACTGTGCCCATTATACCACCCTTAAATTTATTCATTGTGACATACAAACTGATGGGTATTGGGCTTACCTCTGCCACAATCCAGAGGTGACTTCTACTACTAACACATTATATCGAGGTAGTTTCCGATTAGGAGAATGTTGGTGATGATGAGGGCATTAGAGAGGATGGTGTTGAACCATCACACCTCAATGCTACAGAGTAGGAACCATTGAAGGATAGTGTTTTATAAGCCCATAACATTGTTGGTTCATTCAAATCCCATTCATCCTTGTTTACATTACAAATCTTGGTCAAGTCATTTTCCAATATCTTGTTAAATGCTTCTACTATCCCATTCACATGAGGATGATAAGGAGTGTGTTAGACAACTGAGCGAGGGGGTGAATCAGTTGTTACTGTGCTTAAACAATAATACCCATTTTAAACGCATTGCAAAACACTCAATGATGATCACAATAACTCAAGGATGTAAGTAATAAAGTATTCAACATCAATCACACACATGAAGTATACATAAACAAATATTGCCGAGGAAACCCATAAAGGGAGAAAACCTCTTCTTCTTCAAATGATAGGGAGTCTTTTTATGTTTTGTACATCATCTATCTTTGAGAACCAACTCAATGTGAGACTACCACCTTTGTTTTACAAGCTGCAACTTGTTGAGAGCACCAACTCTCTAGTTTCTCTAGCACCCACTAGAAGGAAGAACCAACTCCCTGAGTGTTCCAGCACCAAATTCCAGTCACACAGGAACCAACCTGTACAACAGAGAACAATAGTTCTCCCTTGCACCACCCTACCAACCTAGTTTTTCTGGCTGCAACTAGATGGAAGCTACAACTCTGTGTGTTCAAGCACCCACTTGAAACTATGAGGACAACAGTCCTCCCTAGCACCACCCTACCACCCTGAGATATAAATATTTTCTTTCTGAAATTTATTACAGTGATATAGTATTTATCAATGGCTTACCAGTCTCATCACTATTCGGCTACAATGCTCTACTCTACCTGCATCAGTGTGTTCCTTCTTGCATCTTCTTGTGCTTAATTTTTTGTACAGTGTGTTGTTTTCACCATTTCTGCTCTGTCCAGCTTATGTTCTTCATCTCTGCATATTTCACGCTTTCTTCCTGTTGTCTTCTTGATCACATACAGTTCGACTTGTTTTACCGAGAAACAACAACCTTCCTCTGTCATCAAATATTTATTTTATTCATGCCCTCATCATCCGTTACTCTCTGAATATCCAACGCCCATGTCGGGAATCTCAGAACTCTCAAGAGCCATGATTCCAACACCCCAAAACAATGATTTCGTTAGTGTAACTAAATCATAACTGATCAAGAAACCACAAAGTGAAAAAACAAACCTTCGATCAGATTTGGTTCGATCAGCGTCGTTGGATTATACACACAGAGGCTTTTTTTGACTTTTCAATGTGTAACCTCCGTTTTGGAGCCTAGCAGCGCTAGCTCCTTCCCCTATCTTCTGTTGATGTGACCTTGGTCGATGCTCTCATGTGACCTCGTGATTGCGAGAGCGGCCAAAGGTGGTTTGGGGGCAATCTATTTTTCACCCCGCAATTCACTACAAAGCTCCACGTATGACTTTGGTGATACCATGGTTTTGATTGTGGCCTGCTCATGAAAAATTATGAACCGAGCATGTTCTGACCCCGCAATATGATGGGACCGTCGATCTCATGATCTTGATGGTGCTTATGAACGGACGGTTCAAATTTTTTATTTCACGATCTATGGATCAGATCCAACCTCCCTAAATCAACGACTGTGATTTATTTCGTGATCCGGGCTTCGGGAGTTTCAAATATCAAACCCTTATTTCTTCCGTATGCCAATATTCCGGAGTCGATGATCTGTGGACACCTTTCCTTCTTAATCAACAGATCTTCCTCTACTTCGGGAATTTGATCTTTCAACCAGATCAATGGTTTTGCGTCCACTTTCTCGATCAATGGTCGAGATCTCCTTCAGGTCTTCGGACTTATGAAATCTCAAATATCAAACTTACGCTCTGGATCAATCATCAAATGGCCCAGATTCAATTTGAACGATCCAACGCTTGAGATATTATTTAGATGATCTGACGATTGAGATCTTCTTCGGATGATCTAGCGGTCAAGAATTTATTTCAGCTCTCCAACTCTCTGGACTTTGTACATTTCAAATCTCAAACTGGTGCTCTGAATTAGATGACCCGGATTTACTTCGGACAATTTGACACTTGAGATCTTCTTCGGATGATATGACTACTAAGATTTATTTTGGACGATCCAACGGTCGAGAATGTATTTCGTCTCACCGGCTCTCCGGGCTTCGAGGATTTCAAATCTTAAACTGAATTCTTGAAGAGAGATTTTTCTGGAGCGTAAACTCCTCACATATTTAGACCCAAAACGAATGAAATTCATTAGATCAAGATCTTATATCAACGACTCGAACTGTTTGCGATGCAGCTTTTCTTTGGATTAAATCTAATGACTCTCCATATTTTCTTATCCTATCCTTCCATTTAATTCGATCCGACGGCTGACAAAAATTCGAGTGATGAAGATCTTAGATCTCATCCCTTGCTTATCCTGTCCTTCCACTTAAAGTGATCCAACGGTCATCGCATTTTCTCCAGATCATATGGTTGTTATTCATTTCAGATTTTTGGGCTTTGGGTAATTTGACTTTCAAGTTGTCAATTCTTCCGTAGTGAGATTCCCCAAACAGTAACCTCCTCGCAAATTTTGACGTGAACCAAATGTTTTTCATTGATCATGTTATTAGATCGATGGCTCGATCTATATTTGGTTCTTCTCTTATAGCTTATCCTGTCCTTCCACTTAAAAATGATCTAACTGTCATGAAGACACTCGAAGCAGATTAACAATCAAGGATGGTTGCGAACCACAACTTGCGAGAGATTTAACTCACCACCAAAACTCTACAATTTGAAGTTGTGAATTGTTGGTGAGTCAACCACAATCGTCGATCTTCGAGGCTATAAGATCTGACGGTCCTGACTAATTGCGGGATTGGAAATAACACGATATTTAATTCTCCTTTCAATCTTTGCAATCTATCCCTGCCATTGACCTAGTGATTGCACATTCGATGGTCATGACTTAATTCGACTTAATCTGATCATTTGTTAGATCAACCACAATCGTCGATATTTGGGTTTATGAGATTTGACGATCTAAACCAATTGCAAGATTATAACTAGCGAGTTGTTTAATTCTTCTTTCGCTCTACACAATTCATCCCTGTCATTGATCTGGCTTGCAGATCCAATGGTCATGATCCTCCAACGGTCCTCAAGCCCATGGTCACTCATATGACTGACATCTGTAATACTAGACAATCAACACAGTCAATTTCTTGATCGGGCGACTGCTGAGGCTTCTCACCCCGAGCTTACGCTTTTCTTTTTAAGCTTTGATCTCTGCATACTGTTTGCTTCTCCTCCTGAGCTTACGATTTTCCTGTTCCCTATCATCGTTATTGTTCTTTCCATCAATGAAAAACACACTCTTCCTTTAAAATCATGCCAACAATATCCCCCTTTGGCATTGATGGCAACCCTGAAAGGTTGCACTATTTTGCTTAGACCTCCAACTATAACATTCAAACCACACCTTTTCTCCCCCTTTGACATCAATGTCAAAGAAAACATACCCCCCCCCCCCGAGTTGTTGCAGTACTTTTCGGAGGTATCAAATATTTGACCAACACATACTCCCCCTGGCAGGATGGACTCTCTTAGGTGAGATAAGGGATGACACCCAACTTCTGACGGAGATATTCAAATGGTGTCTTGGCTAGGGTTTTATTAAAGATGTCTGCAATTTGTTCTGTGGAAGGAATATAATTCAACTGAACAACTCTGTTTGTAACCTGCTCTTTGAGAAAATGATACTTTATTGGTATATACTTCATTTTTGAATGGAGAAAATAATTCTTGAAGACACTAATGGCACTGGTGTTAACACAGTGAAGTGGAATTGGATCAGTATAAGTGACCTTCAAATCTGCAAGAGTTTGTATCATCCATAAGATCTGAGTATAGAAAGTAGCCACAATAATGTACTCTGCCTCTATATTTGATAATGAAATAGATCACTTCTTCTTACTAAGCCATGCTACTAATGAATCACCTAAGAAGAATGCACCTCCACTGGTGCTCTTTCTCTCATCCAAACAGTTTGCTCAATCAACATCTGAATATGCAGTTAATCGAAAATTCTGATTTTTAGGATTCCAGAGACCATAAGTCATTGTACCCTTCAAATATTTGAATATCCTTTTGACAACTGCTAAATGAATTTGTTTAGGAGCAGACTGATAACGACCTACCATTCCAACAACTTGCATTATATCAAGAAAGGATGTTGTGATGTACATAAGACTGCCTATCATTGATCGATATGTTCTTTGATCAACATCAGGTGAAATATCATCTTTACTGAGCTTGAAACCAACCACCATAGGTGTGGTCATAGGTGTATAATATTCCATATGAAACCTCTTTAAAATCTCTTTCAAATACTTTTCTTGAGAGATAAATATCCCTGCAGAACTCTGATTGATTCGTAAACCAAGAAAATATGACAGTTCTCCTATCATGGACATCTCAAACTCAGTCTGCATTGAATTAGAAAACCATTGAACTGAAGGGTCATTAGTGCATCCAAAATTAATTTCATCTACATAAACCAAAACAACCAATAAATCATCACCTTCATACTTAATGTATATATTACTGTCAACAGTACCTTTCTTGAACCCTTTTTCCTGTAGAAATTTGTCCAGACTATAATACCAAGCTTGTGGTGCCTGTTTCAGTCCATATAATGCTTTTTTCAACTTACAGATATAGTCAGGATTATATGTTAGTGAAAATCCTTCAGGTTTCTCCACATATACATCTTCTTCTAGATCTCCATTAAGAAATGCTGACTTAACATCCATATGATATACTTTAAAGTTCTTATGACATGCATAGGCAAGAAACATTTTGATGTCTTCCAACTTGCCACTGGTGCAAATGTTTCATCAAAATCTTGTCCTTCAACTCGTGCATAGACCTTACAGACCAATCTTGCTTTGTTACTGACAATTTGTCCCTACTCATTCAATTTATTCTTAAAGACCCATTTGGAACCTATGACATTTTTACCTTCAGGTCTAGGAAACATCTCCCAAGTATTGTTTTTCTCAATCTGGTCAAGTTCATCATTCATGGATTTAACCCAATGGTCATCTTCACTGGCTTCATAAAAGTTCTTGGGTTCCACCATGGATATGAAGGCTATATGTGATTTATCGGTGTCTTTGATTATCCTTCTCCTAGTTTGTACACCTTTGTCTTTCTCACCAATTATCTGACTTGCGGGATGATTCTATTGAGTAATTCTGGAGGAAGGATTTGATGTTGTCTATTGATTTGAGTATGCCTGAGTATTTGTATTTTCATCTGACTCAGAGTCTTCTTTTTCCGATTCTTGGACTTGTTCATCTTTAGCTTCAGTTGTGTTCTCTGTAGCAGACTCAATATTGCTCACGTATCTTACTAGGACTCCTTCATCAACCTTTAAGTCAATGAAATCAACTAATTTAGACAATCTTTTATTAAATCATTTATATCATTTACTATTGGTAGCATATCCTAAGAATATGCCTTCATCAACCCTGTCATCATACTTTCCAAGGTTTTCATTATTATTCTTTATGTAGCACTTACTCCCAAATAATTTGAAGTGTTTGATTGAAGCAGGTCTTCCATACCACAGTTCACAAGGTGTCTTGTCACTGTGTGGTCTGAGGTGGGATTTATTAAGAATATGGATTGTTGTGTGTATTGCTTCTACCTAGTAGGTTTGACCAATGTTCTTCTCATTCATCATTGACCTGGCCATTTGCTGAACTATTATTTTTTCCCTCTCAACTACTCCATTTTGTTGTGGAGTTCCTGGGATTGTGTATTCTCTCTTGAAGTAGAGCTCTTGGATTTAAACTGTGTCCTGGTTAGCTTTCCTACTTGGCAGGGTTTACACACAAAATCTTGTGTCTTTGATATTCTTGGAAGATCTTTTACTGCCTCAAGATTTTTGAGCTTGATTAAGTGGTCAAAGTTTAGATGTCAAAGTCTCCTATGCCATAACTAGCTTTCATCATGTTTTCTTAGATGACACTCTTCTCTATCTTCTTTCAGCACATATACATTATTATTTGTCCTTATGCATTTAGCCACCACTTGTCCTTGTCTCCAGTCATGTGCTTGGACCATCCACTATCTATATACCAAGGGTCTTTTTGCTTTTGAGTTGAAATTACTAGACCACTTTTTTCACTATATTTATTTTTCCATGTGCTGGCATTTCTAGCTAAGGGTTTTATCCTTGGATATGCTTTGTAATTCTGCAGATGGTAGTTTGCAGCTTTGTGGCCGAATTTATGACAGTTATAGCATTTGAGATCATTTTTCAATAGGTCAAAGTGATTGGTGAAACTTTGCTACTCATTGGTTGTTTAGTTCTATGTTGCAAAGATTTTTTATTTCTTGATCTCCTTAGTTGCATGTCTCTAAACGTAATTTGACAATTTGCAATCTTATGACCAAAATTAGAGCAGTAAAAATAGTAACCATGGAATAAATTTTGGTACCCAAAGGATGGCCTTCTTTTTGGCATTTTTTGCATCATCTTCTGATATCTTTGTTTTTTATTAGGGATCATCTTGTCTTTATTAGCTTTTGGTTGCAGAGTACTCACATGGTCTGATTGTCTGCTGACTTGAAACTTGATCATCTTTACTAGATCTTTGCTTTCTAGTTGTTTGCTGCTTGAACCACTTACATAACCTAACCCAGTCTTCAACAAAGGAGATCTATGTTTGCTCAGAATGTCATTTAGTTCTGCTGAGGCTTTAATGCTTGGAAGATTTTGGAGATACAATGCTTTAAACTTCTCCATCTCTTTTCTAGTTTTTACTACCTCTTCTTCCAAGGATTCACATCTTGCCTTCTTCTCTAATAACTGTTGTTTCTGAATGTCCTCTATTTTCTTTGTTTCTTCTAATTCCACTTTTAGCAGGGAAAAATCTTCATCAGGTTTTTTACTTTCTTTCTCGAACTGTATCAACAATTGTTTTTTCTTTTTCTTCTTAAAAATGAGTCTAGCAATTTCTTCTAGGGCACTGATCAATTCTCCTTCCGAGTCAACCACAACTTATTCATCATTAACATCACTTCCTATGCTTTTATTATCATAATCCTCTTTGGCCATAAGCATAAAGTCATTAACCTTATCTTCACAAGAAGAGTCACTATCTGTGTCTCTTGAAGAGTCATCATTGTTTACACATAAACTTTTTTCTTTTTACCAAATCTCTTGGATTTGTACTTCTCTTCACCTTCAGAGTTCTGGTCCTTCTTCTTGTGTGGACACTTATATGCAAATTGACCTATCTTTCCACTGTTAAAACATTTGAAGGCAAAATTGCCTTGGTACTTTCCTGATCCTTTCTTTAGTCTTCTCACAAATTTTGCTTCAATTTCATCAAGCTCAGAGTCCTCATTCTTATCTTCTTTAAATGATGCTTCTCTAAAGGTGGGTTTATCTTTACCTATCATCATCTCATAAGAAATAAGAGCTCCTAGGATTTGGTCAATAGGAAGAGCTTTTATATCATTAAGTTCTTCTATAGCAGAGACCTTTGGGTTAAACCTATCTGGCAGAGATCTCAAAATTTTCTGGACTAAAGAGACTTCCTCAATTTTTTCACCAAGTCCTTTCATTGCATTTACTAGTTCTTCAACTCTCAAAAAGTACTTCCCAACAGTTTCATCATCTTTCATCTTTAGTTGTTCAAACTGTAATATGTAGGTTTGAAGCTTGGCACCCTTTACCTTCTCATTACCTTCATAACTGCAAATGAGTTTGTCCCACATTTCTTTGGCAGATTCTAAGTGCATAACTTTTACAAATTCTGCTTCTACAAGCCCACTCAGAATATCATTCATAGCCTTAGCGTTTAATTTGAATTCTAGCTTATCATCCTTAGAAGCTAGTACAACTGGCTTCACATAACTAGTGTCTACCACATCTCAGGCATCTACACCTAAATCCATTATGTAGGTTCTCATCCTAACTTTTCAGAAGGCAAAGTTTGTTCCATTGAACAGGGGGGGCATATTGGTTGAAGCTCCTTCATGGCTAGTCATGTTTAAGCTCTAGGATCTACCCTTATAGAAAAGGAATCCTCTCTAATACCAATTGTTAGAAAACTAAGAGCGGGGGGGTGAATCAGTTGTTACTGTGCTTAAACAATAATACCCATTTTAAACTCATTACAGAACACTCAATGATGATCACAATAATTCAGGGAAGTAAGCAATAGAGTATTCAACATCAATTACACACATGAAGTATACAGAAACAGATATTCCTGAGGAAACCCATAAAGGGAGAAAACCTCTTCTTCTTCGAATGATAGGCAGTCTGTTTATGTTCTGTACATCATATATCTTTGAGAACCAACTCAATCTGAGGCTACCACCTCTATTTTACAAGTTGCAACCTGCTGAGAGCACCAACTCTCTAGTTTCTCTAGGACCCACTAGAAGGAAGCACCAAATCCATGAGAGTTCTAGCACCAACTGGATGGAAGCACCAACTTTCATTCACACAGGCACCAACCCCTACAACAGAGAACAATAGTTCTCCCTTGTACCACCCTACCACCCTAGTTTTTCTAGCTGCAACCATATGGAAGCTACAACTGCATGTGTTCAAGCACCCACTTGAAACTCTGAGGACAACAATACTCCCTAGCACCACCCTACCACCATGAGATATAAATCTTTTCTTTTTGAAATTTATTACAGTGATACAATATTTATCAATGGCTTACCAGTCTCATCATTGTTCGGCTACACTTCTCTTCTCTGCCTACATCAGTGTGTTCCTGCTCGCATATTCTTGCGCTTAAGTTTTCTTACAGTCTATTGTTTTCACCATTTCTGCTCTGTCTAGATTATGTTCTTCATCTTTTCATATTTCATGCTGTGTTCATGTTGTCTTATTGATCACATACAGTTCGACTTGTTTTACCTAGAAACAACAACCTTCCTCTGTCATGGAATCTTTCTTTTATTCATGCCCTCATCATTCGTTACTCTCTAAATATCCAACACCCATGTCAAGAATCTTAGAATGCTCAAGAGCCATGATTCCAACACCCCAGAATAATGATTCAGTTAGTGTAAATGAATCGTAACTAATTAAGAAACTATGAAGTGAAACAACAACCCCTTGATCAGATTCGGTTTGATCAACGTCATTGGATTATACACGCAGAGGATTTTCTTGACTTTTCAATGCATAACCTCCGATGTGGAGCCTAGAAACGCTAGCTCCTTCCCCTATCTTCCACTTATGTGATCTTGGGCGATTCTTTCATGTGACCTCATGATTGTGGGCATGACCAAAGTGGTTTGGGGGCAATCCTCTTTTCGCCCCGCAATTCACTACAGAGCTCCACGTATGCCTTTGGTGATACCGTGGTTTTGATTGTGACCTGCTCATGAAAAATTAAGACCCAAGCATGTTTTGACCCCACAATACGACACGACCGTCGATCTCATGATCTTGACGGTGCTCCTGAACGGACAGTTTAGATTTTTTCTTTCACGATCTGTGGATTAGATCCAACCTCCCTAAATCAACGGTTGTGATTTATTTCGTGATCCGAGCTTTAGGAGTTTCAAATTTCAAACCCTTCTTTCTTCCATATGCCAATCTTCCGGAGTCGATGATCTGCAGACACCTGTCCTTCTCAATCAATGGCTCTACCTCTACTTCGGGAATTTGACCTTTCAACCAGATCAACGGTTCTATGTCCCCTTTCTCGATCAACGGTCGAGATCTCCTTCGGGTCTCTGAACTTCTGAAATCTCAAATCTCAAACTTATGCTCTAGATCAGACAACCCGGATTCACTTCAGACGATCCAATGCTTGAGATCTTCTTCAGATGATCTGACGACTGAGATCTTCTTCGAATGATCCAGCGGTCGAGAATTTATTTCGGCTCTCCAGCTCTCTGGACTTCACGGATTTCAAATGTCAAACTGACGCTCTGAATCAAATGACCCAGATTTACTTCAGACGATCTAATGCTTGAGATATTCTTCGGACGATCTGACGATTGAGATTAACTTCGGACGATCCCACGGTCGAGAATGTATTTCGGCTCTCCGGCTCTCCAGGCTTCGGGGATTTCAAATATCAAACTGAATTCTTGAAGTGAGATTTTTCAGGAGTGTAACCTCCTCACATCTTTAGAACCGAAATGAATGATGTTCGTTGGATCAAGATCTTAGATCAATGCCTCAATGTGTCTGTGATGCAGCTTTACTTTGGATTAAATCCAATGACTCCCCATCTTTGCTTATCCTATCCTTCCATTTAATTCGATTCGACAGCTGACGAAAATTCGGGTGATCGAGATCTCATATCTCAGCGCTTGCTTATCCTGTCCTTCCACTTAAGGTGATCCAACGGTCATCACATTTTCTCCAAATCCGATGGTTCTTATTCATTTCATATTTTCGGGTTTCAGGTAATTCAACTTTCAAGTTGCCAATTCTTTTGAAGTGGGATTCGCCGAACAGTAACCTCCTCGCAACTTTTGACGTGAACCAAATGTTGTTCGTCGATCATGTTCTTTGATCGATGGCTCAATCTATCTTTGATGCTGCTCTTCTATCTTATACTATCCTTCCACTTAAAAATGATCCAACGGTCGTGAAGACACTCGAAGCAAATCAATGATCAAGGATGATTGTGGAACCACAACCTGCGAGTGATTTAACTCGTCACAAAAACTCCGCAATTTGAAGTTGTGCATTGTTGGTGAGTCAACCGCAATCGTTGATCTTCAAGGCTATAATATCTAATAGTCCTGACTAATTGCGAGATTGGAAATAGCATGATATTTAATTCTCCTTTCAATCTCCGCAATCTATCCCTGTCGTTGATCTGGTGATTGCGCATCCGACGGTCACAACTTAATATGATCGTTTGTTAGATCAACCACAATTGTTGATATTTGGGTTTATGAGATCTGATGATCTAAACCAATTGTAGGATTAGAACTAGTGATTTGTTTAATTCTTCTTTCGCTCTCTGCAATTCATCCATGTCATTGATCTGGCTTGCAGATCTAACGGTCATGATCCTCCAACGGTCCTCAAGCCCACAGTCACTCATATGACCGACGTTCGTAATACTAGACAATCAACACGGGCAATTTCTTAATCGGACGACTGTTGAGGTTTCTCACCCTGAGCTTACGCTTTTCCTTCCGATCTTTGATCTCTACATATTGTTCACTTATCCTCCTGAGCTTATGCTTTTCCTGTTCGCCATCGTTGTTGTTGTTCTTTCCATCAATGACAAGCACACTCTTCCTGTAAAAACATGCCAACAGAGTGCTCTTCTGGCGATGTATCTCAAATTCTTCAAGCATTTCTTGGATCGTATTGTTGATAAAATGAGTCTCCTGATCACTCATAAATATTCTTGGACATCCAAATCATGTAACTACATGTTCAAATAAAAAGTGTGTTGCAGTATCTGCGTTGCAATCCTTTACTAGTGTTGCCTCAGTCCATCTGGTCAAGTATTTTTTAGTTGTAATAATATATCTAGCTCATGACCTTCTTATTGGTGGATTAATTGGACCTACAAAGTCTACTTACAATTTTTCAAACACTTGCAAAGTTACTTGAGGTATCAATGGCATCTCATCCCTCCTGGATGGCTTCCAAACTCTCTGAAAGACATCACAATTATGGCAGTACTCCTTTGAATAATTATGAATTGTTGGCCACCATAATCCTACGTGCAATACCTTATGTGCAGTGGCTTTCCCTACATAGTGTCCTCCAACAATCCCTTCATGTGCTTCTGCTAAAATGATAGGTCTTCATGCTCCATAACACATCTCCTCAGAATGTTGTCTACACCAAGTCTGTACAAGTGACCTGTAATCAGTTGGTAGTTTGTCGTTCTGACCACCATATTTTTCTTCTGTGCAGTATTAAATTCCTTTGGTGCAAATCATGTTCTCAAAAACTCAATAACATCAACAAAATACTCATTAGCTATATGTACTGAAAATAATTGTGCATCTGGGAAGTTGTCTTCCAAGTTATTGGGTTCTTCTCCATTAGTTATCCTGGATAAGTGATCTGGTCCTACATCCAATCTTCCAGGTTTCACCACAACTTCGAAGTCAAACTCCTAAAACAATAATATCCATCTGCATATTCTTCCCCCTAACATTGGCTTATTGACTAAGTATCTAAGAGCATAATGATATGTAAACATCTTGAAATGTTGACCTAACAAATAATGTCTAATTTTTTGTAATGCATACACCATAGCTAATCCTTCCCTTTTTGTAGTATTATAGTTATGTTACTAATCAGATAACTTCCTACTTGAAAATTCTATAGGGTGATCTATATCACCTTCTCTTGGTTGTGTTAATACTACTACTAATTATATTGCAGACGCATCCACATGCAAATGAAATTATTTTCTCCAGTTTGGAAATACGAAAATTGGCGCAGTTACCATATTCTCCTTCAAAATGTCCAAGCTCTGTTGCAATTCATCATTCCATTGATATTTAGTGCCCATGCCATACCATACCATGTCATGGAAAGGCAAGGCAAGGCATATCATACCATACCATGCAAGGCCATGGCTAGGCAAGGCATACCATACCATACCATACCATGCAAGGCAATGCAAGACATACCATACCATGGCAAGGAAAGGCAAAGCATACCATACCATGGCAAGGAAAGGCATACCATACCATGGCAAGGCATACCATACCATACCATGCATGGATTGACAAGGCATGGCATGGTGTGGCTTGGAAAGGCATGGAAATGGAATGGCAACGACATGGCATGGAAAGGAATGACAATGGCATGACAAGGAAAGACAAGTAAATGAAAGGCATGGCATGGAAGGACATGCAAAGGCAAGGCATGGAAATGGAATGGCATGACAAGGCAAGCCAAGGAAAGTAAATACACGGAAAAAAATAACAACCCTTAAAACAAGTAATAATTAATTGAAAGGGGGCTAAAAATGCAAGCTTGAACTAGGGTTTATATAACAAATGCTTGTTGAAATGCAAGATGACACATGAAAACCATACAATATTCAAGACATCAAGCCCTAGAGGGCTGAAAATTATGATAGAAATGTAATAAAAGGTGTCAATGTGTATTCCAAGGGTTTAATTGTGAAGCATGGAAATGACATGACATGACAATGGCATGGCAATGTTTCTTTTTTTGTTATTCTTGTTTCATTGCAATCCACATTTTGATTTGACTTTTTCCTTGCATAATTTTATGGAACATTATATTTATTTTTATATAGGCTAAAATGGGTAACTACATGACAAGACATGAGAAGATACATGACAATGGCATGGAAATGGAAATGGCATGCCATGGCATAGCTTGGAAAGGCATAGAAATGGCATGGCATGGAAAGGGATGGTAATGTCATGGAAAGGCATGAAAATGTCATGGAATGAAAATGGAAACACATGGAAATGACATGGAAATGGCATGGCATGACAATGGAATGGATTGGAAATGGAATGACAATGGCATGGCATGACAAGGAATGACAATGTCATGGCAATGGAAAGGCATGGAAATGGCATGGCATGGCATGGCATGGAATGGAATGGCATGGAAATACGTGGAAATAACAATGGCATGGCAATAACATACCATGGAATGACTTGGAAAGGCATGATAATGGAATGGCATGGCATCAACAAATTTGTGGGATTGGGTTTGGGAGGTTCTTTGTCTCCTTTTGTGCTTTAACCCAAAAATTGGGTAGGAGTGTGCAATAAAATCTCCTAGATGGTGAAGGGAAAAGAATAATGGTTTCAAGTCTCCCTGGAGGAATTTTGGTAGCATAGCATCACTTTCTATGGTATGTCAAGAAATGTAACCTCAAAAAATTTATTTGTAGGTGGAAAATGATACCAATTATAAGATCTAGTTCCCTTGTGAACTCTCTCATTCTATTGATCAAAATCAATAAGTATAGTGGACATCATGGAAGACTGAATAAATGTTACTAATTATTTATGGTTTTAACAAAATTTACATATACCCACTACACAAGCTAAACAAGCATGAATGCATTAATGAGTCATTGACTAGTCTTTTTGGCATTTATGAAGGGTTACACATAAATCAAATGATTTTATATATGTCATGCATAGAAAAAGGGGAATAATGTGTGTGCCCTAGAAATTGGTCAAATTATGGACTGAATCAACTAAGAAACTAACAACTAGGATTCTCAAAGGAATGTCAAGGGAAGACTAGGCTCAAGGTTTTATCCTAAGGAGACTAGGAATACTAGGACTTATACATATAGGAGGAAAGAAAGACTTTTATCATGTAGATCTAGTAAGAGGAGAAGTTAGGGTTTTGTGGCATTTTAAAACCCTAGTGCTACCTAATGTTCTTGTTATCGAGAAGATAGAGGGAGTTGATATTGTACAAGTGTGGGATACAAATGTAGGTTCCAAAAAGGACATACCATTATGTATGCTACATTGTTGATGATCTCTAATGGAGTGAGATATTGGCTAATTTTATCTTATGGTTTCCATCGCTAGGGTTTGAAGAGCCTGACTTCTAACTTTTAGAATATAATGGATGTGCTCATTTTACCATTGACAATACTATTGTCACCCAACCATAGACCAAATCCACCCTCCGAGCACCTTAACCTTGACAGAGAATCACTCTGGAAGCAAACCCTAGGCTAGATAGCCAAACAAAGGGTAGCTCTCCTTTCCCCAAGGATAGCGCACCAACAAGAGCTGATCAGATAGTCCAGAACCTAACCAAGAGATAGTCCAAGCCAAACGTGATCTGCTAGTTGTAGCAACTACAATGGAAGCTCTCCTCAAACTTGCGCAAAAAACTGGGCACTGCAGTGCGCACAAGTGTTGCTCTGCAATTCTGAGACCACCTACCAGAATGAGAATTGGCCTCCTATATTTATACTAATTCTGGCTAACTGTCTGGGCCAACTTCTCATTCTGGGTATCTGTCTGTTCAGGATATATTAATTCTTCTGAACGACTTCTTCTCTTGGAGGCTAATAACCTAATATAAATTATCCTCTTGATCCGACATGTCTTCTAGGCTTATTATCCAACTCGTAGGGTTTCTTCTTACTTTCCAGAGTATTCTATTCTCGTCAGGTTTACATGTGGAGGTAAATACCTCCCGCAACTACCATAATATCAACACTCCCTCCTATCTAGGGAGGTATTACAGGTAATGGTCTCGAGCACGAACATACCATTCACCTGGCAGCATCAACATGGACTATCTCATGACTAGATCATGAGCACCATCATCACCATCAGTATCATCATCTGTATCATCTCTCGAAACCATACTCCATATGAGTAATTAGACATGATGTTGGATAAGTCACTCACACCACAGAGTGATACAAGAGCCATTCTTCTAATCTGGACATATTTCCTAGAAGAGTAAATGTTCTGAACCATTTTTCGTCTGGGAAATCTCTGTTCTTTGATCATCCATCTAGCTGATAATCATTTCCAATACTGCTGATAGTATTCAAGGTAATCGGAATAAAATAGAACACAACTGTGTCTATCCATAACTACAATCCAGTGGTACACTACCACACCAAGTAACACACAAGTACTTGATCAAACAGTGGAACACATCCACCACAGTAGTATATGTCCATTGTCATACAATCTTCATAACAATCATCTGATATCAACCTGCATAGAAATAATGTTATGATATAAACTGAATCATATTGGCCATTCTTCCACTCACATCTATGAGATATCGGAAGAGCATCTACCCTCAAAAGGTAAGACATCAATGATGAGCTATCTAGACTATTCTTCTCAAGAAAGGAAGAATAATTGTCCCGATTTCTAAGCCTGGACCATTCCCCACCCTGGGCCATTCCTCTGACACTAAAAAAAGTGTAAACTAGAGAGAATGAATCTGCCCTAAGGAATGCTTGTCCCTGATTGTTGAGCCTCGACCATTCCCCACCTTGGTCCATTCCTCCGGCACTAAAAAAAGTGCAACCTGGAGAGATTGAATACACCCTAAGGAATGACTGTCCGGACCATTTCCCTTGTTAACCACAAGAGGAAAAGACTTTCCTGTACCAACCTCCAAAACAAACCATTGCTCATGTTAACCACAATGAGAAATCATTGTCCAACGAGGCGGGCCAGTCTTCTTGAGTAACCCTTAATAAGAGAGAATTCCCTAGACCACTCCCCATGTTAACCACAAGGGGAATTCGTTGTCTATGGTACATCAACAATCTGGACCATTTTCCGAATCAGAAATCTCAATCCACTTTCCGAACTGGAAAGGAAACTGCTCATCGGACCATTTTTCGAATTGAAAAATGGTTGTCCATAAATCAATACATATCATTGCTCCCTCCCAACCTGGGATTCATCTCTTCCTTTTTCAATAAGGAAGTTTTCTCCACGAGCTCCAACTTGAGTACACAAACTCTTTCATCTTGGATAGAATCTTTACCAAAATGTCTGCTTATTTGCTCATCTATGGAGATATGTATTGGAGAACCACTTTCTCCTTTCTGGACTTCATCACAGATAATGTGATGCTTGATTTCAAATGTACTTCGGTCTGGAATACTGGTTTTTCTCTAAAGGCTTCATGTAGCTATGATCAATAAGGTATATCATTGTTTAGAACACTGGAACATATCCATGTGGCACTTCTTTTGTCATCATGAGATCTGATCTACTAAGTAATCATCTTGATAAAATATCTATGTTATAGAAAATCTTCACCATGCTTCTGCTGTGCACTGGAGGTTCTCCATCAAGTTATCTTTTTCCATCTACATACAAGGGTCTCTTTTTGGTATGCCTCAAAGTCTTGAGGTTGTTCTTCATACGCTCTTTGTTCAATTGCTTTGGAGAGCAGTCTTTGCATTTATCTGATGTAGAATTCCAACTCATGGATGTTGCAGATGATATAATGACTCATGTAGAGATATGTCCGGTTTACTGGAACAAGTAATCATCATAGTCTTCTCCCTCCATATAAGAGAACCTCTAGTTCTAGATCCCGCAATGCTTTCATTCATAATTCTTACATACACTATTCTTCATCACGACTTTCAGTTCCTCTGCTTGATTGCTTATAGTGAGTTCATATCAGGCTGGTAATCTTGTGATTCTCGATACAATGACTGGTTTTTCTGTCTTCTCTTTCTTTCTTGGAATCTTCATGCTCTTCTTTATGTTTTTCTTTAGCTCTTGGGTCCATGGAGTTTCTTATAGATTCCTTGCCCTAAAGATTCCACTTTTTCCTTTCATCATAGGATCACGGATGTGAATGGACAACCAGGGATACTTTAAGGCTTTTCTTTGAAGAAGACTTCTTCTAAGGTCGAGCTGAACACGTACTGATTTTCATGTTTGCTACCATGGATATATACTTCATCATCTTCAATGGATCGTCGGATTAGCTCCCTCCTAATCCTTGCTTCATGTATGAATACATGCTCTTCTTTATGGTGATATATAATTGGCAACCTCCATATAGGAGAGTCCACATTTCCGTCTGCATCCTTATTGTCTTTTGCAAAGCGTCATAAGTCTTTATCCAATTTTCTCTTGATTACTGACTTCTTTCTTCTAGGTTTCTTCAAGATTGATTCATATTTCGACTTATCTTGTAATAGCTTCCACAAGATTTGTTTGATATATTTCATCCTTTCTTGTATAGTGATATAACTCCTTATCTTGTTGTTCTTCCATAGATATAGTTCTTCTTGGAACATACTTTTAAGAGATAGATATACAAGATATGTACAAGAACTAAGAAGAGTATTGTTACCTTCAGAAGAAGAAGTCTCTTTCATCCTGCTTAGTCTTCTTTGTGGGTTTCTTTTCTTCGGAAACTGAGGCTTCGTGTTTCTCCTTCCTTTTCTTTAGCTCAGGACAATGATTCTTGTAGTGACCATACTTTCGACAGTTGAAGCATTGTACTTATGAAATGTCTTTCTCTTTATTTGGCTTCCTCCTTGAACCAAACTTCCTTTTGTTCCTGAAATTCTTGAATCTTACTGTGAAGGCTTGATCATCGTACTTCTTTTGGGGTTTCTCTTTTGCACTGGTCCTAGATTCTTCTTGAGCACAACAAGTCCAAAGTTCTTCAAATGTAGGATACTCCTTTCTTGTGTTCATTCTTGCGGCAAATGCATCTCACGTCTTGGGAAGACCATTGAGTACTATTTTTACCAATTCCTTCTCTGAAATGATCTCTTCAATAGCTTGTAGTTGATATCTTAACTGAGAGATTCACACAAAGTATGATGTTATGTTGTCATCATCATTCATCTTCATGTCACAGAGCTCATTCTTCAGACCCATTACTTGTCCAATGTTTCTGACTGAGAAGAGGTTTGTTAGGGCATCGTACATATTCTTCGACGAGTCAATATGTGAGATGTAGTGTATCAAGTAATATTTTATAGAATCCACTATGATACTCATGGCATTGATGTCACCGTCTTTGAACTTCTCCATAGCTGTAACATTCTACGGTTCCTTCTCTTTCCCTTCTTCAAACTCTAGTTTCATGATCTTTCCTTTCACAATATCCAACACTTTATTCTTGGCAAGGATGAGATCAATCCTTGTCTTCCATGCGTTGAAGTTAGAAGCTCCATCTAACTTGTTCTCTGACTTCATAAAGTAAGTCATGTCTGCTTTGACTTGGTCAACCCTAGATCTAACCAAAAACTCAAACTTGACGTCTTGGCTTGCTGAGAGTATCAGGAGATGCGCTAGGCTAGGGTGCACTGATTTATCCAGAAATTAGGTCAATCCCTTCATTTAAGGTGGTTCAACAAGAGGATTAGGGTTTCTACAACTGCACTTGCTAGTAACCCTAGCGACAGTGCTATGGTGACTGCTCCTGGTAGAAACCCTAGCAGCAGTTCTTTAACGAGCTTAATATCCTTATGGCTATGTTTCCTTCCAACGATTAGACTGAATGAAGGAGGTGTGGGCCCATAACCTGCTAGAATATCATGGATGTGCTTGTTTTACCATTGAAAATACTATTGTCACCCAACAATAGGCCGAAGCCACCCTCCGAGCACCTTAACCTTGACAGAGAATCACTCTGGAAGAAAACCTTAGGCTAGATATCCAAACAAAGGGTAGTGCTCCTTTCCCCAAGGATAGGGCACCAACAAGAGTTGATCAAATAGTCCAAACCCTAACCAAGAGATAGTCCAAGCCAAACATGATCTGCTAGCTGCAGCAACTGCAATGACAACTCTCCTCAAACCTGTGCACAAAACTGGGCACTATAGTGCGCACAAGTGCTTCTCTACAATTCTGAGACTGCCTGCCAGAATGAGAACCGGCCTCCTATATTTATACTAATTTTGGCTAACTTCCTGGGCCGACTTCTCCTTCTGGGTATCTGTTTGTTCAAGATATATTAATTCTTCTGACCGACTTCTTCTCTTGGAGGCTAATAACCTAATATAAAGTATCCTCTTGAGCCAACATGTCTTCTAGGGTTATTAGCCAACTCATTAGGGTTTCTTTTTGCTCTCTGGAGTATTCTATTCTTGTCAAGTTTACACGTGGAGGTAAATTCCTGTCGCAGCTACCATAATATCAACACTAACAACCCCTGATAAGATATTGGTAGGTGCATGTACTTCATATTCTAAATATATACAAAGTGTTTGGGTTGTCCAAATGTTGTGTACTTGCATAATTGAATTTTAGCTTATGTAATCTTCGTAATTGAGTAATTATAGTACTAGTTATGGAGGTTAAGTTGACATAACATTGATCTGATATTGTTAAGTGATTTCAAATTATGTAGAAGATAAATGAGAAAATTTATTTCTATAATAAATTATTGTAATACGTCATTTTTTAGGTCACAATATTTTCAAGTGACCACTATTTGAGTGTGGATTGTCATTGGATTTAGATGGATATAATTCAAGGGGTAGCTCATGCATTATTGTTTGTGAGTTAGAATATGGATATCCACAACATTCATGCAAATAATTTAGAAGTAATTATCTATCAATGATGTAGAGATACATGGTTGATTAGCAAGCAATGATACTTGAGAAGCATTGATTGGTTATGGATTTAGCACTTAGCAATATTTTCCACCATAAGATATTCGTTATGCATAACGTAAGTATTTATAATCACTTTAGAAGAAAATCAAGGGATTAATACAAATGAAATTCATACAATTTGAAATTCAAACACTTTGAAATTCATACATTCATCAGCATAAAATGTAGAAACAATGAGA
>JZKD02S0055628.1:794318-805300 GCA_000966675.3 Picea glauca | reverse complement strand
ATCATTATTCTCTTGCTCGAGGAAGCACCTCGAGAGGTTCTAGGCCAAGGCGTGCTTCGAGGCTCTGGAAACTACACAAAGAATAAACATTGTTATAAGTTTTTTTCCTCAATGAATTAATAAACATGCAAAATGATACTTTGTAATTTAACCTAAGACAACTCACCACATATGCTACTTTCAATCGTGAGGGTGTTACCCTCCTCCGTGACCCCAGTGTCTCTGTAATGCCACCTCACATTAGTTACAAGGATCAAGTCAAGAAAATTAAACAAATATGCATAAAATCATATTCATGAAACATACAAAATTATCATTAATGCATTATATCACCATGAATATCTCAAACCACGATGGCGATTCACTACAAGATGGAGCACTAGGTTATACAACCTGCTCCAAGACAACCTCTACTATGGCAATCTCGATTGATGAGGCCGATGGAAATGTTGGGGGTGGGATGCAATGGTCACCCACATGTTGTACCAGTGATTGCAACTCTCTAGGCCTAGAAAAAGGTAACCCATAAGCAACGCCCGGGCATCCAGGGAGTGAAAAAGTACTATATCTACAACATGCATACATATTTATAAAATTGAACTATTAGTACCAACTAGTAAAATTCAAAAACATAAACACAAACAATTTCATAATTATACTGTAATATCCCCAAGGACGAGCCCTGTAGTAATCATGTTTATGAATTGTAAATTATGTTTTGTAGGCTGGTGAGCTGAGTATTGATAAGCTGGTAGACTAATGTGTTTATTAGGTCGGAGAGCCTAAGTGTTAAGGCCAGGATGCCTGTTTTTGTATATGTATTATGCAGAACATTATTAAAAATATAAACATCGTGGCGTGTAGACCGACCAAGAAGAAAGAGTGATGGGGAACTAAGCTTCCATAGAGTGGGTAAGGAAAGAAGCTGAAAGGTTGGAAAGAGAGGCTAAGTGTTGAGCCTAGGGGCTAAGCTTGGGGGATTAAGTCCTTGGGAATAATCATTTATTATTATTCCAAAATCTATGTGACAACATGTTTTTATCCTAAGTCCTAGGAGAGGCAACGCATGCAGCCCCAAGTGTGCAAAAGGGAACGCATGCGGCCCCAAGAAGACAAGTGTCAACCTAGGCGCATGCGGTTAAAAGCTGAAGCATCATCTGAGTTGGGGGTTCGTTCTCCATTCTGCCATCGACTGTCTGAACTGTGTGACCTCTGCGTCTGAGCTCTGCATATCGCACACAGCTCTGAAAACCGAAACTGTGAAACCTCTGTGATTGTTCGGTATATTCCCATAAATTATGTCTAGTCTCTATGTTTGGCCTCCATCCTCGACCTCTGCATAATTTCCTGTCACGCATCCTGTAACCGATAAACCGTGAGACGATTTGTGTCTTCTATAGAACCCGACACCTGGGTAATCACCTGAGCATGTTGTGTTTTAGCGTCTAGTCATTTCCATTTACGAGACTATGCCTATTTTCTGTTGTGGTCATCATCCTGGTGTCAAATGAGTGTTGATGTTGTGTTTTCCCTCACTCGGTTGGAATTGAGTTGAAGAGTGTGCTAAAGAAGTGGGTTGTCAGGCCCGTGGTAGAAGAAGAAGGTTGTCAAGCCTTTGAGCAACTCCCTCTAGGTGAGAGAGTCTGTTGGGAAGTGGTTTTCCCCCAGAGAGAGTCCAACACTAGCTTCAAAGCTCTGAGAATTCCCGATTCGGCCTGTTGCCAAGGCCCAGAGAGGGAGGTGAAGCATCGATGGATTGTTCTTATGAAGGTGTATACTCCCGGGCGGAACAAGCATGTGGGGAATGAGAGTCTATTAAATTCTTGTAACATCACACAAAATATCATCTTTGTAACCCCCTATATTAAATTCAACTAAACATTGTTTAGTGACAGTTACCTGATGTCCTTTTTGCAACCACAAGACTTTATATGGGCTCAGATGTGCAACTGTCTCCAATTCCATCTTCTCCACCATTTCTTTGGATACTATATTATTTGTGCTTCCACTATCCACAATTACTGTGCATACCCTATCCTTGGTCTTGCAAGAAGTTCTAAGTAGTCTGTTTCTCTGGGTTGGATTCTCTGCCTCCTTCTCTGGTTTCAAGAGAATTTTCCTCATCATTAAGGATCTTCTTCCTTCTACATCTTCTGCCTCAACATTTCGCCTTTGCTCTTATGAAATGTGAGCTTCGACTCCTCCATCTCTTTTTCTATCAGGACATTCAAAAGATTTGTGTTCGATCTTTCCACAAACAAAACACTTTATTTCGCCTCTGCTACCTCTGCCTCTTCCTCTTGCTCCTGGAAAAGTGTTCTTATTGGCATAATGTCCTCTCTGTGAGCTTCCTCCTCTTTTTGAGTGATTATGAGGTTTCTTTTCTTCATCCTTGGGCTTCTGCACTCTATCCTGGGCAATTTATTTGCCTCTGCTCTAACTTCTACCTATGCCCCTTTGACCTTGCTTTCAGACCAATTTTTCTTCTACCTTCAGAGCAATCTGATAAGCATATTCCACATTTTTTATTGTCACCATGCTCATCTCATCCTTAATTTCATATCTCAGACCATTCATGTATCTGGTGACCTTTTCATCATCACTCTCATGATGACCAGCTCTGATATTCAGTTGGTAAAACTCTTCAGTGCATTCCTTCACTGTCATCCCCTTCTATCTCAAATTCTGCATTCTTCGAAACAAGTTAATTTGATAGTCTCTGGGTATAAACTTGGCCTTCATTTTTGCTACCATCCTATCATAGCTTTTGATTTTTTGTTTTCCCTTGAAACACCTATCGTCCTGCAGTTCATCCCACCACAATGTTGCATGCCCTTTCAATCTAGTGACAACATGTTTTACTTTCCTATCTTCTTCGATATCTTCATAATCGAAGTATTTATCCAGATCTCTAAACCAATCTAGCAGCCCCTCAACATCTAAGTTTCCTTCATACATAGGAATGTCCATTTTTTTTCTGGCCCCTATTCTTGCAACAACTCTAAATAGACATTCTTCTGCAGCGTCTTTGGCTACAACTTCTTCTTTGGCTCTAGCCTTATTTTCACTTTCGGCTTCACTGACAACTCTTGTATTAGTAACTCGTCTATGTGTTGTCTCCATAGCATCTAATCGAGCACAAAGTTCTCTCATTTCCCTTTCCATGGCTGGATCGGGTATTGTTCTATCTTGATGTCTTTTGGGCGACATTGTTCAGATTTGTTCCATGCAGAATTCAATTTACAACTTGCCTTATGTCTCCCCTTGCCTATAGAAAACAATGATTGTATGCTCTGATGCCACCTGATGCAACACCCCTACCTTAGCAGGTTCTTCTTGACCTCCCAGTCTAAGTATCGTTCTTAATCTTCCCTTGAGCTGAAATGGCTCTTCGATTCCCAACTGGAATATTAACACTTGTAACCATAGGTCCTTCTTAGGAGCTACGCATGTGAAAACAAGCACTAGGCGCGAACTCTTACCCACATGACCAACCAATGTGACCACAACCTTTCTCCGAAAAGGTATTTCATGAATCACGATTTCGGGGGTATTGGCGTGATACAACCCCAACACTCCACATCCACAAAACCCCAAAACGCAATGTGGGACCTCTCCCCAGGACCAGATCTGACAGTCCTGTGCCTTCTCCTCGATCGACGACCATGATCACGTTGTGACTTCACGTTTCACGATATCGGGATTGTTTGTGTAACACAAGCCCAATGCTCCAACTCTCGACTTCCGAAATGCCAAGATCTGAACTCAAGAGACCAACAAATCACGTTGATCCAGATCCAACGGATACTATTCCTCCTAGGCTTGTGAGCGTTGAAATTTTATCAACCTTTTCCTTTCCGTTGACCTACTAGATCCAATGGCTCACGTAATTTTGGTATTCCTCCCTCCAAGAAGTTCCACCGTCCATTCATATTTTCAATGGCTCCAAGACAAAGGACTTGGCGTCAATTCTTCTGGGGTCAACCTCTATGAGGTGACTTCAACCTTCTGCTTTTCTTCGAATCCCTCAAAGTCTCTATCCCTTCTAATCTTGGGTTCTACTGAAAACTCAATAATTCCAAGGGTTCTTTGTGCACACTCCTTGTGGCACTCATGATAACCTCTGATTATCTGACGTCTTCCTCTTCTCTGCACTCCTTGCAACAGAAATACTTCAACCCCTCACTTGGTTTGGAAAAGTATAAGACTTCAACCTACATGCGCACTCCTTGCACAACTATGTGCTATACTCGCACTTATGCTGGTATGAGAACAATGGTATCTCTCCTAAGATTTTCTGAGGTAAAACTCGGAACCTGTCAACGCACACTTTGTGCGACCTTCACTGCACCCCTTGTAGGAATTCTTAGGACGAGAAGAAATTGAAACTAATTCTCTCCCTCTCAAAGACTTCATACATTAAATCATGAAATCATACATACACACAACATTGAAACAAATGCATAACAACGCATATAAGAAAACTGTAAACATACCATTAAGAGATGCAAACAGTAATCACCACAACACCATGAAACTGAATTAAATCATTTTCATATTAATTCCAGTGCTTATGTACATGGGTTCAATAGCAACAAGTATCTTCTTATACAACCTTATGTTCTTCCTTGCTCTCCTATTCTCTTGCTCTACAACTCTCTAATTCTTACAATGAGAATCATCCTACAATACATGCGAGGGAGATTTCTAGAGTTTTCCCTCCTACACTCTAAGCTATCTAATCGAAATAAAAGATACAACTACTTTACATTTAATAAAATAAATGCCTCCATCAAACAGATGAGAGAAACCACTCAAGATATGTATTACAACTCAAAGCATAAATGCGAATGCATCCTTTCAAGATATTACATTAATGTCTTTACTTTCAAATTCAAAATGCTTTCAAAATGTGTGTTGGTGCATATCTAGTTGTCCTCCGCTCTTGCGCTTGCTTTGTTGGCTTTCTTACGATGCTCCTGCATCAAAAAGGGGCTAGTGCTCAAACTCAGAGATTTAACAAGCGCAAAGGGGAAGGTCATGGGTATTATTAGACCTGTACCCGAAATTCGAAAGGGTCTGCGTTTAATTACAGAGCAATACCATCAGGGTCTCAGAGATTCATTTGGATTTAGAATACGAGATCCTTGACCGAGAGGTCGGAATGGTTCCTTGACTTTCCAAATTAGAAACCATGAATGGAGAATCTTTCCTTTAATAAAAGAAAAAAAAATTATGCCCCGTCGTGGGTCTGTTACAAAATGGTATCGGAGCATGGTTACAACACTTGGCCTGCTTGGGCTCATGTACGAGTCGTGTAAGGAGGTATTGTTATCTGCATTTACTCCTTGAGGAGAAGGACTGATTGAACCTGTGATTTTGGGAATTCTTGTTGAATTTCAGCAGAAGAATTTCTTTAGCCCTTTGTCAAAGTGATAACTACTCTTACCAGAGTAGGGATATGCTAATTAACATTTATAATAAGACTTGAATGTGGATAGTTGAAGGTGGCAGGGTTCTGTCAAGGGCAGTTGAAGCCCGAAGGATAGATGACCTGGTGTTCATAACACTGCTTATGAGCATGAGCAGTTGGAACTTCAGGCGTTGATGATGGTGGATTATATAATGGTTAATACCTTTGTGGGCTTAAAGGAAGCTGATAGGATCTGGTAGGCTCCATGGCAGTTATAGTTACTATTTTATATTAAAATCAGAGTATATAACTCCTCAGGACCAGAGAAAAGTGAGATGGGTAAAACCCTATGGACGTTGAGGCAAGAAGGTTTTTCTTGCCAGTTGTTATAGTATAAAAGGGAAAGTGACCCTGGTTGGTTATTGCCATAAAGAGAAGGCAACATCAATATGAGTTATAACTATGAGATTAGTCATGTAAGCGACTGTAATCTCTAACTAAAAGAACACTAATGATAAAACTAAGCTAGTATGATGAATACTTAGCTGTGTGTGTATGCTTGAGTGCAAGGGAAAGAGTGCAAAACTCTTAAGCCTTTCAGAGCCAACCAAGCTCGGGAAGAATAACTAGATTCAAGTATCGAAATGGAATATCCTTTCATTTGGAAGATGAACGGACGAGACCCTTTCAGGAGGATCACACGTTGGTGCGATTAAACTTCTGAAAACCGAAGTTGTGATGTAATAGGTACTGTTGGATCGAGGAAGGTCATGGAATTTCGATTTGACACGAGCGGATTAACACAAGGAGTGTGTGGGAATTCGAAATCCCCTAAGGATCAAGCTCAGAAGGGATATAACTTTTCAGAAGTGTCGACGAGATCCAAGGAGACAGACTCATAGAAGAAGCAAAGGTCGAGGCCTTTGAATACTTAGAAAATCTTCTAAGTCGGAGGAGATCAGAAGCTCAGGAGGAGGAGCGACAGCCACTGTTCGATCACAACACAGAGAATCGACAACCATCTAATCAAAGCAAGGTGCATGAACCTTAGTGCTTTGCACATGCAGGAGTGCGCATAGAGGTGAACTTGTTTCAAGTTGAAAGCTTAGGAGAGATAGCATTTTCAGAAATGCAGATGAGACCCAAAGTCACTGGGCTCGCACGAGGTAGTTCAAAGGTGAATCCTTTGAAACGTATGAAGTCTTCCAAGTCAGGGAAGAAGGCGTAAGCTCAGGAGGAGGAGAAATAGTGGTCGTTGGATCGATCACTGTGAAGAACCTGGACCGTCAAATCAGAGTCCAAACAACGAGGAATGAGCATAGAAGATATCAGATCTGGGCCGTCATATCTGAGCACGAGGATCAACAACCATTGGATTCCAAGGAAAGTGCACGAGGCCTAAACCCTTTGAAAGTGCACAGAAGAGTGGAATTGCGAAGTCCCGAAGTTCTGAAGCCAATCAGAACTGTCCATCATCAAGGTTGACAGGTGGCAGCATATCTGAGAGTTTGAGGACTTAGACATTAAAATAATTGAGAGAAAGCAATCTAAAATTTGTGAGAGGCAAAGTGCGAAATGAATCTAAGTCGGTGGATTCATAGGACACGTGGTAGAGATTCACGTAATTTGGAGGAAGAACCTGCGGAGAAGGCAGGAGGTGAATTCCCGAGTAGCTGAGAGCCGCAACAATCCTAACCGTCCATCGAGATAGGACACGTGGCAGAAGATCAACATTTCACTTATTTGCAAATCGGGAAAGTCAAAGGAAGAATTGTGAGAACTTGAAAGGTCCGAACTCGCGAGTTGATCTGGACTATAGGATCACAAAATATTGTGGACTGTTGATATGACTCTATCGGAAGTACGAAGATCGGACTTCTGGAAAATAGGTAAGTAAACTAATTTCCAGCTTCACAAAGCAAGAAATCCTGAAATGTTTGAGATTTGACCCTAGGTCATAGCCAGAGGTCATATCATCAGGAGTTAAAGGGAGGAGCTAGTGCTTTCTAGACTCGTAGCTCGAAGTTCAGGAGTTCAGGGATCAGAAGAGTCAGGGTTGGCTCACATCCAAACACCCGAAACGCTAACTTGCGATTTGATCGCAACTGTCGATCGAAGGTAGAGTGAGGACCGTAGATTGTGTCTTGTAGGGAGTTCGCATATTGTACTTGAGAGAAGAGAAGTGAACTTCCCTTGGGATATGCAAAGCACGAAATCCCGAAGCGCACAAAATCTCGTTATAACCTACTCTTAGGAACAACATCCTGCATGTCCCTAGTACGGTTGAGTACATCCTGCAAAGTGGTGGGTTTGTAGGCCTTCACCCATCCACATAATAGCTCTGATAGCCCCTCAATGAACAACATCACCAAGCGTTCCTCAGATATGTCTGTCACCAGCACTGCTAATCTCTGGAACTCAGAGATAAATGACTTTGGGCTACATGTCTGCTGGAGTTGAGCCAACTCTCGAAAATGGATCTCTAGGTCTTTCCTGTCAAACCTCTCAATGACCCTCTATGTGAAATCAAGGTATGAAGTGATGACTGAATGACTCAGTGTCACTAACCCATGGTTTCGCCACTCATGGGATTCTCCATCCAATTGCAGGGTGGCAAGCTTAATAGCATTAGCTTCGTCCATTTTGTTGAGCTGGAAATAAGTGTCCAATTTATGCACCCATGCTCTAGCAGTGCATTTTGATGACCCATAAAAGTTGGGAATGGTCACCTTTCCCAATGTGCGTTGTAACTCTGTGTTTTGGGACATTGTCCCCTTGGCCGCCCTAGGTCTTTTCTTTCTTTTTA
Organism: Picea glauca; assembly: GCA_000966675.3. Classification (NCBI taxonomy): domain Eukaryota; kingdom Viridiplantae; phylum Streptophyta; class Pinopsida; order Pinales; family Pinaceae; genus Picea; species Picea glauca. The sequence goes on along the minus strand of JZKD02S0055628.1, from coordinate 797,081 downwards.
AGTGGAAAAAATCATGAAAGGACATGGTATCCTGAAAGTCATCTCCCAATCTCTGATAATCCTCCAAATAAACTCCAAAGCGTATATCCTGATCAATCTGCTCCATTCACCCTGATGCATCATTATCAAGGAATTGAGGCATGTTATGTCTGAGTGTCCTGATGTACAAATGGGGGTGGCTTTGCATGGTGGTGCGAGAATGGCTTCCTTCCTCATTAGTAGAATTCCTTTCATCGTTATGATTTTTCTTGTCTTGACTCCCCATGGTGTTAACTGCCATTTGCCCCCATCAAATCCATCATTTCTTTCTATCCCCTAGCCAAATCATGCAATGCTATGAGAAGAATGCCAAAATCCTTTTCATATTTTTCATTCATAATGTCTTCACCCTTATCTACCTTATTTACCTTAGGTTGAGCTTCTAATTCCTAAATTGGTTCTTCCTTGTCCAATGGAGATTCTTGACTATGGTATATCTTCCTTCTGTGGGTGACGTTCTGCCTATCCTCCCTATTCATTTACTGCCCAATTCTTTTAACTTTTAGATCCCCACGACTGAGCAAGGAACATGCTCTGATACCACTGTAATATTCTGCCTAATATTTTTGCAAATTTTTCTCACTTTTTTTATTGGTTTCTTTTGTCAAATAGTTGGTCCACCCTACTCAAAATACCATAAGTAACACCTTTATTCTATTGATAAGTTCACAACGATAATAAGTATGAGATTTATTGCATAATAATGGTTGTAATAGAATTAAACACAGTTTTCTACGTTCTGAAGGAAATATGGGACTGTTTTATTTAAATTTCTGATATGGACACACATTATTGCTCAATATTGTAAGCAAAACTTCAAGGATAATATTTCTGCAATAAAATGGAAAGAGAACCTAAGATAATTGATGTCAGAAATAGGTGATATAGAGAGGATAAATAAAAAACCGAATAGATGTCCCCTTTTTATCTTTGTTTCTTCATCAAACTGATAATAAATAGTTGTTACAACCCTAGGATAGTATTGTAGAAACAGTTCTGATGTATTATGAGGATTCCCACAACCTTCACTAATAATAATGTGCAGTCCAACACTCAATATAATTCTAGTCAGCAACCATGCCCAACAGTTCAGAACAAACCCAACAACAAAAATCAAATACCAAGTGCGCCCAACATGAAGGTGCCACGATCAACAACCGGTTTGTGCCTCTATTTGTACCCAACAAGGGAATTAACATGCCCATCAGTTAAAGAAAGTCACCCAACCAATATAGAACTAGCGCACAACAGCAAGGAAACTCCCAGAAATGGTATGAATGGATTTCACCCTCTTCCACTCTTGTTAATATGAAGATTCGACCCCCACAAAGGAGTAACTCACCCTACAAGGGAGAAATCTTATTCCAAATGGGAAACCTGTCCCACAATGAAGAATACTCATCTGCCACCACTATGTAACTCAGTCACACCTGTAGGAAAGCGCTACCACAAGGAACATGCTATCAATGAAGCACAATGTCAAAATCTGGTTGATTCTGAACCTAAGGCTAGCTAGGGTGTATCGTGGTAACACCGCACAATGTCAAAATCCAGTTGATTCCAACCTAAGACTAGCTAGAGTGTATCGTTGCAACACCAAAACCAGTAGATGAATAAAAAACCCTAGACTCTCTTCTCAAGAGTTCTGCAAATTCTATTTCTCAATTGAGTGAATGCAAGAATGATCATAGACTCCTCCTATTCCCTTTTTTTATACTTCTAACTTGAGCTTTTCTTTCCTTCTCCTATGAAAGTGGGATAATGTTCTCTTGATTATTTTCTGCTCTAGCCCACAGGAACTCAATTAGGCTAGCAAAATTATCTCTTAAAGAGATTAGGCAGATGAAGACATTATATGTGTAATCAATATAACATAGATTCATTAATGACATTGTGTCACCCTTATCTTAATTAAGTACACATTAAAATAAATTTCATTATAAACTTCAATCTTCAAAGAATGTTCCGATACAATGTTTATTTAATGAAATTTAGAATATCAAGACACTTAATTTATGTTTAACCCACCATTAAAATATCTGGGTGAAACTTTTTGACTAGCTAACTTATATTGAACTTATTTGGATTTAAAAAACTTTTAGTTACCCACACCTTTTTCCTAAAATTGTCCTTCTTTTAAAAATTTTGATCTAAATTATTTTCTATTAATTAACCCACCCATGTATACAATAAAAAAATTCTATTAACTAACCCAATTGACCCACCCATGTATACGATAAAAAATAATATTTATAAAACCATGTGGTTAATTTTAGTACATAAAAAAACAAACATCTTTTGACATTTCTTGATTCCTCGATTCCTCATTTTCTAGAGCCCCATCTTCCTTCTCAAAGGCACAACATGTTACCCATCCGGGATTAAAATGGCAAATTATCATCAATTTAAAGAGGCAATCTAAAATAAATTTCCATCTCCTTTGCACCCGAAAAAAAACCCAACTCCTTTGCACCTGAAAAGCTGTCGATCAAGAAAATTTTTGTTTTGTTTTCAGGAGTTAGGAGAGTATCCAAGTGATAGTGGCATTGTCACTATTGGTGGCACAATCATTATTCCGACCATGTCTTCAGATGCAATTCCAATGGATTAAGGCAAATATTCGTTTTTTTTCACTGGATCAGTCAAGAACTTTGTTCAAAAGAGATATTATATCTTTATGGTTATTATATAATAGTTAATCTATTTTTATATATAAATTAATTT
>JZKD02S0055628.1:766978-786448 GCA_000966675.3 Picea glauca | reverse complement strand
TTGACCTTACACATACCTATCAGTATGAGGAGAGTGAATCACCACTCTTGGAGATTCCATTGATGGACCAGGTTGTGGAGAGCGACAACTTGTTGGGACACTCACTCCCATGATCGATCTACAATGATGAGGATGCACTCCTTATTGGTTGGAATGACCATAGCACGTGTATGGACACATCTGTATGGGATCCAGGTGCAGATGATATTAGTAAGGTGAGTGCACAGGAGGATACAACTACCCATACAAGATAGGGTGTGATTCAGATAAGGGCCACAGTTGGTGATGGCATGCAGTGGCATGCAGGAGGAATCAGTAGCATAGGGGACAGTGGGCAGTTCAGTGCCTTATATTTTGAGGAGTGTGTTGTTGGGTATTCCATTGTTGACACTAGCAGTGAGAGGTATGAGGTAGCACCTTAGCAAGGATTGTGACCAGGAGTCACAACACTTGGCAGGACAGTTGAGAGTCAATGAGGGTGTGATCATGGAAGCCACTAAATGCATTGATGATACATATGCATTGGTGGTAGGTTATTGTTGGAGAGCCTCGATGGCACAAGATAGTTTAGATGGGGGACTTGTCATTGATGACTTCCATACACTCGGGGAGAGATTGATTGTGATGAGGGTCAACTACCAACAGTTGTTGATGGATAGGGATTACCTATTGGAGGTTGGCGAGATGTATCACAGGGCATTGAGGGAGCAGGAGGTTGAGGTGGACCGAATCACTCATGAGTTGGTGAGAACACGAAGATTCTTGGAAGGCACATAGAAAACCCTTCAGGAATTAGAGTCCATATCAGAGGAGATCCTTGAGGAAACTAGAAAAAAATCCATTACACCTATTTCAGCAGAGAGTCAGATATATCCCTCAGCCACATTGCGAGAAGATGTTGGTGGTTTAGTAGTGGAGTACCAGTTGGGGAGGAGCATGAGGAGTACCCAAGATCACTGATGAGTATGGAGAGATATGATTCAGAGATACATGAGGATATCCATAGGTCACAAGGACCACCCTTCACGAGGGGTGGTGAGACAGTTGGGCACACACGTACACATGGGGATTCCAGAGCTAGGGGCAGTTTTGAGGACACTTCCATTTATGTTCCAGGATTGGTTGACCTTCACGTAGAAGATGACCCCATAGTACACCCAGGATCCATGATGTTGCAGGTGTATACAGGAGATCACATGAGTATGAAGGGCACACAATGATGAGTGGTAGTTCACAGAGACATACAAAGGTGTACAGTGGGATTCAGGGGGACGCACTGGATGGCAGGGAGGAGATGTACTCAGAAGAGCATGGAGATTCCTCTCCCTTGCAGTAGTATACAGATTTGGGAGATCACCTTTACCGTAGAAGCAGTTGCGTGAGTGATTATGGATGGAGAATGATTGACCCACAGTTGGTAGAGATACCTACTGTTGTACCTGATGGTTGGTGTTCAGTGATGAGTACAGGTGATTATTTACCATGGGTGGCGATGGACGAGTTTTTGGTTAAGACCTTTGGATTGACTAAAGCATATGCTACTTTCCAGTCCTACAGTTGGTTGTAGATATTTATGATGGCCTTTCCCAATACTTTCATCATTGATAGTAGTACAGGGGGAGCTAGACAGTGGCAGGGGGCATGGAGAGTTGGTAGGTCGAGACCACCTAACAGGAGTGTCTTGATTTCATACATCAAGATAGGGGTGGATCATCAGGGGTAGATAGTTGAGGCCTTGGGCATGATGGGGAGTATACTAGGCCATGGGGCAGAGGATATCTCAGAGGTTGCTACATATTCAGACTCTCATTGGGATGAGGATGGAGTGATTTTGACAGTTACTAGTAGGGCACATCAATAGTTAGTGGGGATTGGAAGTGATGAACTTCCAAATTTGACATGGGATCTAGGAGTCCATTTGGTCAATAGTTTATTTCATCTTATGAGGATCCAGGAGTGGAGGATCCAAATGGATACTTTGATCAAATAGTCATGATCAGAGTAGAGCAGCATCAACATGATGGTCCCTGTCAGATACTATCATGGGACCATGGGATTACAGGGTTGGGCATTTCATTGACTGGTGGAGACGAGTGGACCTTTGCAGGGGGAAGTCCCCTTGATTTTCCATTGAGTTTTAGTATTGGGGAGAGCACATCATTGGTTGGTGATTCTTTGAGGTCTTGTAGTACCTCACTATGGCAACGACATGTTCAATCAGTGGGGGTCGTGTTCGATTTGGTATGGTCTGGTAGGACAGACTCATTTCGATTTGAGACCGTGTGTTATTTGCAAGAGACTCATGGTAGTGATATGTTATGGGATTATATCTCACGAGGCATTGCAGTTCATATTTTGATATGGGATCCAGGGATTGGAATGCTTGGTAGTTCAGCGTCTGATGGATTTGATTTTAGAGTAGAGTGGTTGCTCAAGGAGTTGACTGATATTATTTGGCCATTGATCATTCTACTCATTAGGAGCATGTGGGTGTCATGCGTGGTGAGCACTTGGAGAGACCACATCTTGAGGGGAGTCTACCTTGTGTCACACAAGTGGATATGGGACCCTGGTATCATATGTAGTTGGATTCAGTTATTTCTTGAGGACAAGCAATCTTCTGGCAGAGAGGACTGTAATGTCCCCATTTTGGGACATTATAACATTACAACATTTCAGAGTGTTATGCCTACCCGAGTAGCCAAATAGGGGTGAAAGAGAGTTCGAGAGATACTGAGGGGTTTATTTGGGCCTGACTTGCATTGTTCATCATCAGGATCCATTCTGCATAGCTTGGCTTTAGTTTTGTTGCATTCCGACGATTTCTGTAATTTTGAGTTATTATGGGTCATATCTTAATTAAATTCACTAAGAAGGTCATAATGGGCATATTACTTGGAGAAACCTCTTAGTGTGATATCTCATCGGAATCAGGAAGAATAGCACTACAGGATAAGATGGTGAGAAGTGACCTTCAGTGGCTGGAGAAGCCATAAGGATGGATAAATCACTTTTTAGAGGTAAAATGGTTAATTAATTAATTATTTAAGTGATTTAATCATGGAATAATAAAATAAAGTAAAAGTCACATGGAGGGAAGAAGTCAACAGTGAATTAGGGTTTCAACAGTGATTTAGGGTTTTGGAAGTCAATAGTGAATTAGGGTTTCAGCAGGGATTTGGGGTTTTGGAAAGCTATAAAGGAAGGGTCAGTGACCTAATTCATCATTATGTAGATTATGACTTGTCATTGAGGAGAAGAGGCACATCTCAGGAGAGATAGTTCAATGTATTCTAGGAGGAAGACACCAGTTGGATGATTTCGGTGTTGAAAGACACACCCTAGTCACCGGGAAGATCATCCAGGTCTTCCATCATTCTTCATTGATTCCGCAGTGCTCCCATAGTCCGGGTATTATCTTTTAGTTGATTATTTGTATTCCGGCTAAGATCCTTTTGTCTTTTGATATAGCCGAGTGTTGTTATTTTATTCAGTCGCAGTTGCTTATTTGTATTCCGGCTAAGATCCTTTGTCTATTGATCTAGTCGAGTATTGTCAGTTTATTCAGTCGCATTCGACCATTTTGTAATCCACAGAGATATCATAATACAAACTTTGCAGTCCTTTGTTGTGTTTATTATTTGTATGATCATTTATATGCTGTAAACCTTTGATCCTACACACACATTAGCAGCGTTTCCTAGACTAGCCAAGTCAGGAACATTACAGCCCGGAGGAAGGATAAATAGAGGGGTAACCCTTCTCTTCAGAATTGTGATTTTATCTCTCATTTTGGAGTGTTCTTGGAGTGATTGTATTGTTAGGGTTTAAAAAAACCCTTCCACCATTGCAGTTTGGTTTTGGTGGTGCAATATCCACCCAAGCTAAACAAGGAGGAGGATCTATACAAGGTCTTCATTGGAGTCTTAGATTGGTTTGTCTCATCTTGGAGGAATATTGCCGTGCTTAGGGTGTTATGGATATTTCCGGAGGAGGTTGATCATCGATTCTATGGTGACCATGAGGGTTTCGGGGAAACCGTGTCAGGGTTCATCCCCGCAGGTTGAGTATAGGACATCCCACGAGGCCTTGCTTGTTGGCCAACCATGTTCCGTGAGGCCCCGCTTGTTGCACAACCTCGTCCAACAAGGATATTTGTGAATTGGGGTTACAGGTCTGTTGAGGTATGGGTGGCCACATCGCAGTGGTGGGTGTTTCTATATCATATTGATACCGTACCAATGAAGGCTAGAAATTCCATGGGAAGACATATCATATATTGAGGATATTTTGGCATCATTACCAGGTTTATTGCCATTCTTAGTTAGTAAATATTGCAGTGACCTTGCAACTAGTAGATATGTGTTTAGAATGGTTTTGCAGTTGTTGTTACAACCAATATGGATCTTGTATTTGTTGTGATTTGATTTTCCATACCATAATAAGATGTTATGGTTATCTTATTTATTCTGTGTGTAATGGTTTCTTGTAATATGTTTCAAAATATTCGTAGCTTGGTGACATATGAAAATTGTTTGTAAGACATTTCTAGTAACCTTAATACAAAGTGTTTGATAAAATCACACAAACAGAAACAATAATTTGAACAACAAACATATTTGTTTCTATCTATCCTAGTTGGGGAAATTACAGTGGTATCAGAGCTGGTGATCTTTCTAACCTATGATTTATTGAAGGATTGATGCCAAGGAAAACTAGAGGATGAGGGAAACAACCCACCTCGATATTAGAGTCATCATAAGAGGTATAAGTAGAGAGAGTTATGGGGGATCATCCTAAAGATAAGACCATACAACTATTGGAAAGCATAGCTAATGGGCAACAACAATTAACACAATTCATGATATAGCTCTTTTTCGGAAATCAAGCAAACCAAAACCAAGGAGGTACCAATGGGAACCATGCAGAGGCTAGCCACAGAGGTGGTAGGACTCTTGAAGGGAGTAACACCTATGCGTCAGCACAAAGTTTCTTCCAGGAAGGTAGTAGAAAGGTACCTAGACCATTATTGTCGCCATTCTGTGAGAAACATAGGAACAAGAGGGGTCTACGGATGAGATAAACTCCTACTTTAGGGAGTATCAATTTCTAGAAGAAGTATCCTAGGTATCCATGCCTTACAATTACTATTGCAACCTTAGGATGAGGAACAAACCCAAGGCGGGAAAGAATCAACACAATTTTGATCTTCTACACAAATTGGGGAAGATGACTATCCCATATTTTGACGGATCTCACAAGTGCACAACCTGAGCATGGGTACATAAGTTGGACACTTATTTCCATCTTAACCCAGTGATGGAGGTAGAAGAAATCACATTTTCCACCCTACACTTGTATGGAGAGGCTCATGAGTGGTGGTACCATGGGCTATTAACATTAGGGCATTCCAACGTCACATCATATGAGGATTTCACCCAAAGGATGATGGATAGGTTCAATAGGAAATATATTGAGACCAACTTCAGGGAGTTGGTGAAGCTGAGGAAGACATGTATGCCAAAGGATTATGTCATAGAGTTCCAGTAGATGGCAGTCATGGTGACAGATATTTTTGAGAAGAGACTGTTGATGATATTCACGGAGGGATTGGATGAACCATTAATAGGTTGGGTGAAGGATTTTAGGCCAAACAAACTACAAGAATACATCGTGAAGACTCGGGATATGGTAAACATAGTCCCCAATAATACATCGACAACAAAATTTATCCCATAGAAGGGTTAGGTGTCAAAACCTCCCCAAAAGACATGGATAGGGAAGGACACGTCGGATGAGGAAAATCAGAGAGAACTAAGGAGGAAGAAGCTTTTCTATAGTTGCAAGGAGTCATGGGAATCAAGTCATCAATGTATGGGAAAAGGTAAAGTCCATTATATCGAAGTAGTTTCTGACAGGGAGGATGGCGGTGATGATGAGGGAATTGGATAAGATGGTGGTGAACCATAACACCTTGATTCTATAGAGTAGGCATCATTGTGGGATAGTGTTATATAATCTCATAACACTACTATTACCTTCAAGTCCCATTCATCCTTGTTTACATTAAAAATCTTGGTCAAGGCATTTTCCAATATCTTGTTGAATGCTTCTACTATCCTATTCACCTAAGGATGATAAGGAGTGGTGTTCTGGTGATGTATATAAAATTATTCAAGCATTTCCTGGATTGTATTGTTGATAAAATGAGTCTACTGATCACTCATCAATATTCCTGGACATCTAAATTGTGTAACTACATGTTCAAATAAAAAGCGTTTTGCATTATATGTGTTGCAATCATTTACTGGTGTTCCCTCAACCCATCTGGTCAAGTATTTTGTCATTGTAATAATGTATTTAGCTCTTGAAATTCTTGTTGGTGGATTAATTGAACCTACAAAGTCTATTGCCCATTTGTCAAACACTTGAAAATTTACTTGAGATATCAATGTCATCTCATCCCTCCTGGATGACTTTCCAAATCTCTGACAGACATCACAATTCTGACAGTACGCCTTTGAATCCTTGTGAACTTTTGGCCACCATAATCCTACGCGCAATACCTTCTATGTAGAGGCTTTCCCTGCATAGTTTCCTCCAAAAATCCCTTCATGTGCTTCTGCTAAAATGATAGGTCTTTCATGCTCCATAACACATCTCCTAAAAATGTTGTCTGCACCAAGTTTGTACAAGTGGCCTGTAATCAATTGGTAGTTTGCAGCTCTGACCACCCGATTTTTCTTTTGTGCAGTGTTAAACTCCTTTCGTGCAAATCATGTACTCAAAAACTCAATAATATCAACAAAATACTCATCAACTATTTGTACTAAAAACAATTGTGCATTTGGGGATTTGTCTTCCAAGTTACTAGTTCTTCTCCATTAGTTATCCTAGATAAGTGATATGGTCCTGCATTCAATATTCCAGGTTTCACCAAGACTTAAAATTCAAACTCCTGAAACAATAGTATCTATCTGCATATTCTTCCCCCCCAAAACTGGCTTATTGACTAAGTATCTAAGAGAAGAATGATATGTAAACATCTTGAATTGTTGACCTAACAAATAATGTATTAATTTCTGTAATGCATACACCATAGCTAATCCTTCCCTTTCTGTAGTATTGTAGTTCTGTTCCGAATCTGATAAATTCCTACTTGCAAATGCTATAGGGTGATCTATATCACCTTCTCCTGGTTGTGTCAATACTACTCCTAATGCTATTGCAGATGCATCCACATGCACATGAAATTATTTTCCCCGGTCTGGAAATACTAAAATTGGAAAATTTACCATCTTCTCCATCAAAATATCCAAGCTCTGTTGACATTCATCATTCCAATGATATTTAGTGTCCGTCTTCAACAACTTTTCCATCGATGCAGTAATATATGCATATCCCCTTATAAACTTCCTATAATATCCTATATGACCAAGTGTACTCTTCAACTGGCACACTGACTTAGGTGGTGGTAAGTTTACTATGACAACAATTTTAGCAGGATCAACCAGGAGACCCTATTTACACACCACATGCCCTAAAAAAATACCAAAAGGTGTGCTTAAAATGTATTTCTTAATATTTAGTGAAATTTGACACAATCTACACATGTCTAACATCAATATTAACACTTCCACATGATCCTTTAGTAAACTAAACATTGTCCAATCATCCAAGTAAACCTCCAAAAACTTATTTATAAAGTCCTTAAAAGCTACTACTACTACCCCTGAAAAAATTCCAGGTGCATTCTTCAACCCAAATGGCATTACTGTATATTGAAATGATCCCCATTCTATATAAAATGTTGTCTTGTGTCTATCTTTTGGTGCTATCCTAATCTGATGATATCCTGAAAACCCATCTGTAAATGAATAAGCTTCTTGACCTCCTACATTCTCCAACACTTCATCTGTAAATGGGGTAGGAAAAGGATCATGTAGGCAAGAATCATTCAATTTTCTCAAATCTACACAAATCATAATCCCCCCTTGCTTATTTTCTCGCACCACCATAGGGATAATCAATTTTGATTCTTCCACAGGTTCTATGACACCGACCTCTAACATCTTGTCAATTTCTGCCTTCACCTTCTGCCTATACACTAGATTTAACCTGTAAGGTCTCTTTATTATAGGTCTAGCATCTGGCTTCAAAGAGATGTTCATCTCTCCTAGTTCTCCTGCTAATCCCTTGATATATGAAAATGTCGCTGGAAACAAATCATTGTATTTGTGCAGTAATTTTGTGATTCTTTCTACTGTCTGATTATCCCAATAATCTCCAGTACTTGCAATCTTTGGGTTTTCTATAGTTCCAATGTTTACCTTCTTGATCTTTCATGGTGAAACATAATTTTCTAAATCTAGCTTTGGACCTTCTACTTCTCTCTCTCCTTCAACTTATGGGATCTTAATATTGCACAGTTTTTCCTCTGCCAAGTCTTCTTCTTCTGTGACATGATAACAGGGTAGCAACTGTCAAACTTTCTATTTCTTTTGATATGTTGTCACAATCTCCACTTCAGGTTCTTCAAAAATTCTGTCTCTAACCACCTTCAATGTTGTATCTATTTTTGTACTTTCATACTCAAAGGAAAATGTAACCAAAAAATTATGTTTTATTTCTTCTCAATTTGCAGTTTCCCTGCGTTGTTCCTGTTCTGTGTACCAGTTATTTGGAATGCCTTATAATGTTTGAATAAAATGGTGTGTTCATTCTTCCGGTGGTACTAATCTCCATTGAACCATGCACCTATCTACATGTTCTCTGTGTTGTCCAAATCCATTCAACCATGCACCTATATTTCAACCTTCTTCTTCTCAACTTGAATCTCCCCCTAGTCCCCATAGTAGATGAAAAGAAAACAGACCGATAGTGGAAACTGGACCAAACAAAAGAAAGAACGCAAATAAATAAAACCATAACTTTACTCAGCAGAAAGAGAACATGAAGACGCAGTCTTCCGACCCACAGAATAAAAGAATACCTTGCGTCTACACCACGCCCGATGGTTACCTCTTCTGATAGCTCCCAACTAGTTTTCGTAAAGCCCTCTGCATTGCAATTTTCATAAAACCTATGGACACGACAGCCGGCATATGAAGACGCATGGTTTCCAGGAACATAAACTAATACTGCAGACAAATATGGCCTGCAACAAAATTTGGAGGCAGGAACTCCCACCATTGAAAAAACAACAAGAACAGGGAAACTTACCTGTCAACAAAGGATGACAAGAGCTCAGCCCCAAAAAACTGCAAACCGGAACAACAGATCCAACAGCTTGCAAAGTTGAAGAACAACAAACCAATTAACAACCACGAAGAGCTCGAACTGCAAGTGCAGAACCTCAACTTTGCAAAGTTGAATCAAACAAGAACCATAATCATGAAACGAAGCAACAAACAAGGATCGAGCACTCGAGCAATGATGTCGACCATGAATAAAATTGTATTGCAACACATCTGTACAATAAACATTTAAGAGTGCCAGAGTTGTTAGGTAAACAGTTAAGACTATCAGGACCGTCGAAGGGCATAGGGTTGTGCAAGCATTTAAGAAAATATGCAATGTGCCAGGCCTGTTCTCTCGAAGCACGCAACAATAAAGAAAAAATCACACATAACAATATGGTAGAGAATGTATTCTACCTAGCAAAAAATGCTAAGGGAAACATTCGAACTAATGCTAGCATTAATCCACCTTCGACCAATGCATAATAAAATATATGATTCAAAAATACCATATACTACCAAATACTTTGGATATGCCAACATAGTTAACATTGGGAATAGCGAAGGCGACAATAAGACCTCCAATCCATTGTCCAATCAGATCTTGACAAACATGATACTTTTTATTATATAAAAATCGATGTTTTCACTTCCCTTGTTCCAACAATAGACAATATGGAAATATTTCTGGTCAATGCACAATCTAATACCAGGTCAAGGATTTATCGATCACTATAGTCCCTCTATGCCTACGGCAGGGACTAATAAGTGTAAATAATTGATAAAGAGCTTGCTATCAATTATTGAAGGAAATACATAAACCTTTAGTATTGTTAGTTGGTATAGTTGTTTATTGGTGATAGTATGATAATATGATACTTTGTTAGGGCATTGGTGTTATAACCCTAAATTGCACCACACATGCTTACCTAGCATCAGGCCAACTCATATCCCTTCTTTTCCAAAGCACTGTTGAACAACTCTTTGAAAATCCTCTTTTATAAAGGCCCACGCACCCTAATCTATTACTGCACACGTGTACACGTTGGCTGACCCAAAACAACGCGCGTGGATTGACAAAAGCACGAAAAAATGAAAGTTGTGGATGGAACAAAAAGTTATGGGTGAGTTAACTGAAACTCCCAGCCATGCATGGCCGAGGGTTCGTCCAAATACCTAGCTCCTTCTAACCTATAAAAGAAGGGGTGGGGGTCCCATTTGGAAGGAGGAAAAATATAGCAAAGAAACTCTACCCATTTACGTATTCCCATTGTCCCAACCCTTTAGCCTTTCCTTATGCCAAAGGAGATTCAAAGCAAAGCAGTTGGAGGACAGAAGAAGAGGAGCCCAGGATCAGGTTCGAGGAGCGGCGGCCGGTCTCAACTTTTGTAAGTTGACTCATTCAAAGTAATAAAGAAAATGTTTTTACTGTCCCAATTCATGAACTTTTTATAGTTTGATTAGTATATGTTTGGATTTCTAATCCGTTAGTATATAAGTAGGATGCATGCATAGTTGTTGCTTGTCTTGGATGCAGGTCAACTTTGGAAGGAGTATTGCGAACAAGTAATCAAGTACAACGGAGGATCAACATCAAACGCCAGGAACGAGGTAGGTTGATCTTTCCATGCATTTACTGAGAAAAGGGGATTTAAATCTAGGGATGAAGGTAGAAAGTAATTTGTCTTCGGTCATATCTGCATGCAAAGTCTGAACTCTATTTGCTAGTCCATAGGGATATTTTCCCAACAACGGAATTGGCGACCATACTGGGGAAACTCACTAGGGTTCCTGGAATTTTATTTAGTTTTTGGGTAGTTTTACAAACTAGTTTTTCTTGCCTGTCTTTTCTTTTAGTTTCTATAAGGTCTAAGCTAGCAGGGAGTCTGGTTTTCCATACCAGATTTCCCTATCTTTTGCTTGACTATGTTTTTGGGACCCACAGAGGTACATGTGGCCTCCACAAGGTCTGCATGCGTGTACCCACACCCTACCCTCTTACATCCCACATTTGAACTCTAGTTTTAGAGGTAGCAGTAGCGTGTAGAGTTCAGAGAACCTCAAAGACAGTCATCCTCTTCCCTGTCAGAATCACACACTCTCAGGGGGTTTTCTGGAATTTTGTTTGAAGTCTTGTTTGCTAGAAGTCCTATCTCATATTGTTTTTGCTTTATCATTTTTTCCTGACATTAGTTGTTTTTCTGTTAGAAAGAGTGTCCAAGCCTTCAAGGGATCCTGGTTATCAATATCAGTGGTCTCTTCCTGGTTTGGTCTGTCTGTTTTCATTTTTTCTTAGAATTTAGATATACACGTGGCCTGTACAAGGTCAGCCCGCATGTACACGCCCTCTGTCTCTATCCAGCGCACGTTCGTACGCGTGTTGTTTGAGTAATAATCGCGTGCTTGTGCAGAATACTTTTTGTTGAGGGTAAGGCAGTCATCCTTTCCCTTGATAAGAATTATTCCTCTCAGGTGTTTGAATCTTTGTGTGAGCAGTCAGTAGCTTCGGATTAATCTTACCCTTAGTCTTCTTTTTCTCAGTTAAAAATAAAAGAATGTTTACGCTTTTTAGACAAGTGTAGGAGTCATTGTTTCTAAAAAGTTGTTAGTGTGTGATTTTTGACATGATTCTTTGCGATTTGCGATTTAGGCCATAATTGTTTTTCTTGGTTTTCTGCTTGTCGGTATTTTTCCTTACTTGTTTTACTAGCATTTAAATAAATAAAAAATCTCTTTTCATTTTCTTATTTGGTTGAAGAGTGTGTTTCTGCATTATTAGCCAGGGAAAAGTCTTTTATTTCATAAGTTTTTGCAGTTCACTTAGATCATAAGTAGCTCGTAGTCGAGTGAAATTCCTTTGAGTTTTCTGTCTAAAATCTTAGAAAAATTAAAAATATTTCTTTTGAAAAGTTGTTGAAATTTTGCATTCAGTAAAAGTTTTGTTTCCATCCTTTTTTCATTTTTGTGCTTTCATCTATTACACATCATCAGCTTCACCCTCATACCCCTTGACGTAAGACAAAGCCATAAAAGTAATGCTAAATTTAAAATCTACTAGACTTTTATGTTTATAGGGTTGACAAACTAGTTCAGGACTAGGGCCTTGGATTAGGTTGGAGAGGAATCTCTTCAAGGCCATTTTAAATCAAACATTGGAGTCTGAGATAGGGAGTGTCTAATTCCAGTGTCATGAAATTTATCCAGGACCCCCCTATAACACAAGGGATAAACATGAGGTTGCATGCGGAAAGGTAGCGGAGATAACCCCTCCAAAGCTAGACCAATCGTAGTGGAGAACACATATAGAGGGCTTGTTTTGGGATTCTGTCGTTTGAATTTTCCACGGGGCTTCGTGGGTCTCGAATCCGTTCGAGGTCCTCAGTTGTCTTCCAGAACATTTTCTCTCAATACCCTTAACAGGATTTGGGCTCGATACCCTGCTCATTGTGGTCTACCCAACTTTCGACTACACCCGCCTGGTGACTGTTCGCGTGCTGGCAACCTAGTTGCCAATCTTTCTTAGGGACATACACAGGTGACTGCGGAGATATACCACGGTACCTAGGACAAACATCGGGCCATGCTTTGCAGAGTATACCTGGAGGGTGATTTCGTGTTCGAGTTGCACTTGCACCGGTAAGTTGCTCTAGTGTTGGTTGTTGTAACTATTCTTCCAATTAATTTAGTGTTGGCTTGTCTTATCTTCTAGGGACTTTTTTTTAGTGTGTGTTACTTTTGAACATTTAGACTACCTTAGAGTGTCTTGGATCTTCTCACACAGTGGAGGATCCCAAGCTCCGTCGGTCACGAAGGCTTCTTGGCCTGCCACCGGTTACACTGGAGCCACCCCCACCACCATTAAGGCAAAAGCTAGACCAACAAGGGTATTTTGAAGCGACTGGGTTACAAACCATTGTGCCCGACCAACACCTAGAGGAATCGACCATTTTGGACCTTGAAGCAACTGCTCTTGGCTAGGTTGAAACCCCAACCACTAATTTCTTGGCACCTTTCATTGTACTAATTCAATTTTACGAGCACCAGACAGTGTCGCACACAGCAATGGAAACAAATGATGTTACTCCTTCTAGGAATTCTTCAATTCCCACCACGATTGTCACCACAGGAGAGATTTCATCTCCTAACCCACCATCGTCGGTCCGAGCCACCATGGTCTCGACCGCAACTACTTCACACAGTGGTCTGATCCCATCTTTGGCGGAGGCCACAACCCCTTTCACACCAAGTGCGACAGGCCCTCCATTCTCATATGGGATGCCTAGTTTGGGTACAAGTCATGTACTTTCCTACTCCACTTTACATACGTTGGGTCTAGGGGCAGGGAGCTCTAGTGCTCCTCTGCAAGGTCACATGGGGGGCACTCTTGCTCCTTTTAACGCTTTCCCTTACGGAGGAGGTCATATCCCTCCTTCGTCCCCTTCACTCGTTGGCTCGCATCGGCAATCCGTCGGGCAACCTACACACAATAGTTTATTTGGAGCAGGGAGTCAAGGACTACCTTCGCATAGAATGTCGGTAGGTTCGACACCGTTTTCTTTGAACGGAACGTTTGGTAACAACACCTTCTCGTTAGTCGCTTTCCCGACTGGTGGCAACCCCATTTTTGGACAATCTACTCTTGTGCAGGGTACTATTCCTACACAGGGGGAAAACCTAACAGGACCTTGGAATTCAGGACAGGGATCCGTTCCCTCATCTAGAATGTTGATCTAGGGTAATTATTTCCACAATCAATGGAACCCCAGACAAACTACTATGCCTATCCCCACGGGACCGGCATGGGGTAATCCTTCCCAAAGTCCTTCAAATATAATGTATGCCCAACAATCTATGTCCTATTTGGGAAATCAGCCAATGATGTCTCCACATATGCAAAATCCTTACGCTGGCCAAGGCCATGGTTTCTACCAGAATCCGGGCCAACAGCCAAACTTTTCCTGGTAACCTGGTGCCAGTCAAATTCCAAGTCCCTTTTTCCCAGGTTATCAGCAGCGACCCAAACTACCGTTCCTGGCGACTTTACACTTGCCAGATTTGACAAGGTTGTTGAATGACCCTATTTTTCACGATCCGCGTTGGCCTCCTATGTCGACGAAGTTGCCTTCGGACATTCCAAAGTTCGAAGCCAAGCCTAATGAAGATCCAGGAGATCATGTGACTACCTTCCATCTTTGGTGCTCATCTAACTCATTGAAAGATGACTCCGTACAGTTGCAATTGTTTCAACGTACTCTTATTGGGAGTGCCGCGAAATGGTACATTGAGCTTGATCACTCAAGATACTCTTCTTTTGGCGAACTGGCAATGGCTTTCCTGAACCATTTCCAGTTACCTGTGAGATACGACGCTGTCACAGAGCTTCTCGCCAATTTTGAACAGACAACAGCGGACCATATCTCCGATCACATCCGAGAATGGAGACGCTAGAAGAGTTTAATCAAGGTACCAGTCCCACCAGCATTCCTGCTTTAGTGGTTCCTTAAGTATTTGGTCCCATAGTTATCCAAAGACATTGCGACGTCAAGAGTTTTCTCCGAAGAAGACGGCATCATGAGGGCTCAACAGTTTGAGCTCATCTATTCTCAGTCTGGTTTATTATACAACATCTTGCCAGATGCACCACGTTCAATACTGGATAAAACTAGACAAAGAGTTGGACCACATGCCGATGGTATTGTCGGTTCAGCACAAACCAATCTCGTTGAGCAATTGACAAAGCAGATGCAGCAGTTATCCATACAACACACAACGGCTAGCCAAACTACTA
Organism: Picea glauca; assembly: GCA_000966675.3. Classification (NCBI taxonomy): domain Eukaryota; kingdom Viridiplantae; phylum Streptophyta; class Pinopsida; order Pinales; family Pinaceae; genus Picea; species Picea glauca. The sequence continues at coordinate 771,421 of JZKD02S0055628.1, read as the reverse complement.
CTTTGGTTTCTCCCCCTACCAAAACGTCGAAAGTACACACAGTGCAGTCGACTAACCCAAAGGCCACCCAGCAGCCCGAAGAGAAGAAAAAACAATGAAAGAAGGGTAAGGGGGACAAAAAACCCAACGATAATGATGGCGGGGACAACACTGAAAAACGGAAGGCGAGGTATCCATGCAACTTGTGCGCGGAAGACCACCCGACCCATCTATGTCCTCGACTTGCCGAGGCCCAAAAATTTGTCATGTAGCAACAACAGGCGGTGTTGACTAATCCATTTCAACATGGGAAAAATCTAACTCAAGCCTCTGCAATCACGGAAGGAGGCAGCCAAGAAACCTGCCCGTCTCCGAACAACCCTGCATCCGCGAACGTATATATGGTTTGGGGTGATGCTTTAATATCGACTAGAGCGCACGATTATAGTAAACCAAGCTCTTCTAAGAAGGGTAAAGAAACTGATCTCCCATCTCTTCCTCTACAGATTGAGAAGACGTTGGGAGAAACAATGATACGCATTCCAAAAGATGCATTTAAAAAAGATTCTCATAACCCAAATGCAAGGGCCACCCAGAACTACTCTGTGGTGGAAGATTTATCGCAAACCCCTTGTGCGATGTCTGCTTTGGAGGTCCTCCAAAGCTGCCCTACTCAAAGGAAAGCCTTGTTAACCGTTTTGGGCTCTACTAAGACTTGTAATCCGGGTACCATCATGTTAGATACAACCGACTTAAAACCTCGTCTGCCTTACCATGTAGCGTTTCAGATAGTAGTGGCTTGTCCCACGAAAACTTTTACTCGGAATATTTTCCACACGGTGGTCGATGAGGGTGCCTCGACATGCGTTATGTCATTGACATGTTGGAAGGCCATTGGCCAGCCCGTTTTGTCTCCATCACCTACTCTCCTCACTGCTTTTGACAGTCGTTCGTTCCGACCACATGGCATCGTTCCTTCTTTCCCCGTGCAATTAGGAGGGAAGACCGTGTGTGTCAAAGTAGAGGTAGTCGATGCTCCCCTTGACTATAATATCTTGTTAGGATGGAGCTAGACTTATGCTATGCAAGCTGTGGTTGCTACAGTTTTCCAGGTTTTGTTGTTTCCACACGAGGGCCGGATAGTGACCATCGATCAATTGTCTTTCTCCAGACCTGACCCAGCTTTAGGGGCATCCACGATCTCGATGATTGATAATCCTCAACCAGGTGTCTTCAACATAGGAGTTGGTTTGTGCCCATCCTTGATGGGTACCTTCGATTACCCACCTCCTCACGACGATATCAAATTTATATCCAATCACCACAAGGTTGAGAGTTTTCAAGTTTCGTCGTTCCGTACGACTTACTTCGAGGATCCATGGATACTTCCTTCCCCATCGGCTATGATGGATGAGACATGGCACCCAGGCATGTCCATGCCCTTGTCTACCACTGAAGTAGCGTACTCTTTAGTCCAGGAAGCTTCAACTAACCCTAATTTGACTCCTGCACAAGAGTTAGATCCACTTCTAGAGCCTATTTGGGCTCAAGGTTCTCTCACTAACATTGATTCGTTAGACTTAGTCTTTCCTTCTGATGAAGCAATAATTGAAGCAATGACTAGTCCAGACAAACCTTGGGAATATCTTCATCACAGATCATATTTTCTCCCAGAGTTAAGCCGAATCGAAGCAGGATAATTCACCGTGACCATGACGGGAGATCAGGCGTGTCCTATTAATCTCTTAGCTACACACGAAATTTATGCTGAGGGCAATATGGAAACTATCGTTGAAACTATACCAATCAACATCTCCCGAAACCCTGGCATCGTGGAGAACGTCTTCGTCAGAGCGGATTGCTCCCCCGAAGAGATTCAAATCTATACGGATCTTTTCAAAGAATTCCACGACGTTTTTGCCTGGTCTTATGAGGAAATGCCAGGTATCGATCCAAAAATAGTTAAACATGAAATCACAACGTATCCTGATGCCAAACCTGTTCGACAGAAACTTTGTCCAGTTAATCCCAAGAAAGAAATAGCCATCAAGATTGAGGTTGAGAAATTTCTAAAGGTAGGTTTTATCTATCCTATCCATTTGACTCAATGGGTGTCAAACCCTGTGTCGGTCAATAAAAAACAAGGCACAATTTGTGTATGTACCGATTTCCGTGATTTGAACAAGGCATGTCCCAAAGATAATTTTCCAACACCATTCATCGACCAGGTCATTGATGAATGTGATGGTTGCAAAGCCTTTTATTTCATGGACGGTTTTTTGGGATATAATCAAATACAAATCAAACCCGAAGACCAACACAAAACGACATTCATTTGTCCTTGGGGTACATTTGCCTATTGTAAGATGCCTTTTGGTCTTAAAAATGCTGGAGCCACATTCTAGCGGGCCATGTCTTTTTCTTTTCATGATCTCAAGCATATAGTTGAGGCCTACCTAGATGATTTAGCATCATGATCTCGCAAGAGAACGGATCATCCCACACACCTTAGACTTATCTTTGAACGATGTTGCTACTTTAGGATTCGCTTGAATCCAAACAAGTGCAGCTTCTGCATAACGTCAGGACGTCTGTTGGGTTTCATCATATCAACAACAGGGATCATGGTTGATCCTCTCAAGGTGGAGGCAATAATCCAGTTCCCCCCCCCATGCATAATTCTTCAACTTCAGAGTCTACAAGGCAAGGTGAACTTTTTACGACGCTTCATCGCCAACTATGCCGAAATCACCAAGGGCTTTATGTGCTTACTAAAGAAAGATGTTCATTTTTACTGGGACAATGCCACTCAACGCTCTTTCGACGCATTAAAACATGCCCTCACAACGACCCCTCTGCTACAGCCACCTAACTATAACAAAGATTTCATATTATATCTGGCTACCGCAAAGTCAACCATTGGCATGGTTTTAGTTCAGGAAGATGATTTGTTCTCAGAATACGTTATCTATTACCTGAGTCGAGGCCTCATAGGACTAAAACTCAATTATTCTCATATCGAAAAACTTGCGTTGGCGGCAGTTCATGTTGTTCAACGGTTCCGTGATTATGTTCTGTTTCGCAAGACCACCGTCATTGTTGTCTTGAATCCATTCCAGTACATGTTGACATGACGGGTTATAGGCAGAAAAATCAGTAGATGAATAGTCATCCTCCAGGAGTTTGACTTAGACTTCATTTTAGCAAAGTCCAAAAAGTCATTGGTCTTCGCAAAGCTTATTTCGAAACTTTTGGTTGAGTCAGGTGACGTTGTGCCTAAAGAATCGCCTATCCGGGGAGATATGTTTTTTATCACATCTTTAGATCCCTGGTACGGAGATATACTTATCTATCTCCAAACTTTGAAGTGCCCCACTTCTGCTTCTCATGATGAGCGTCAGCGTATACGCCATCAGGCTAAGAATTATCTCATACATGATGATACATTGTATCGAAGAGGTGTAGACTACATCTTACGTCGATGTCTCACACATGAGGAGGCAGTCATCGTACTCAACAATTGCCATACCAAAGCTTGTGGCGATCATTTGTCTGGGTTGGAAATAGCCCAAAAAATTCTACGAGCAGGTTACTTCTGGCCGACACTTATCAAAGATTGTATGGAATCGGTCAAGAAGTGTCATCCATGCCAAATCTTCTCTCGGAAGATGAGGGCACATCCCACTCCCATGTTTCCTGTCATCACAGTTGGTCCCTTCACCAAATGGGGGATTGATTACACTACTTGCAACCCCCCTTCAGCAAGGGGGCACCGCTATATCATCGTAGTTGTCGACTACTTCACTAAGTGGGTCGAAGTTATGCCAACGTTTAAAGATGATGGAGAGACTGCAGCTCTCTTTTTATTCACCCAAATCATAGCAAGGTTCGGCGCCCCGAGAGAGATTGTTACTGATCATGGCAGTCACTTTCAGAACCAAATGATGACCGAGTTAACATCAAAGCTTGGGTTACGACAAGAGCATTCATCACCCTACTACCCCCAAGCCAATGGGCAGGTAGAAGTTGTAAATAAAACTCTTAGGACTATTCTACAACGAACTATCAACTCAACCAAGTCAAATTGGCGTTTGATGTTATACTCGACATTATGGGCTTACCGAACATCTATTAATACTACAACCGGTTTCTCACCTTTTCAAATCGTTTATGGGCTGGAGGCAGTCTTTCCCATCGAATGTCATATCCCATCTCTAAAATTGGTAGTACAATTATTGCCAGACACTTCTCCACTTGAAGAACAGTTAGTACACCTTGAGCAGCGTCGTGATGCGGCCCTGGCCAACGAGACTCACAAACATAAGGTCAAGTGTCAGTATGGTAGGTCCGTTCGTCCTCGGATTTTCTCTGAAGGCGACCTTGTCCTGGTCTATGACCAAGATAAGGACCCCCTGGGGGCAGGAAAATTCAAACCCATGTGGTTCGGACCTTTCATCATAAAAG
>JZKD02S0055628.1:737780-766928 GCA_000966675.3 Picea glauca | reverse complement strand
ACTGGTTGTGTCTCAGCTAAACAGAGTATACCGGGTTCATGATCCAACCTTACACCGACGATTCCTTAGGGTACGTCTCTTAGAATGAAACTTTGATTATATTACATATTTTCATTTCCTAGGAGATTAAACCAAATTACATATACTCTAGCTAATCAAATTTTAGATTGGCATCTTGAACACATATGAAAGAACATTGACATAAGCATGTAAATACATTTTTGCACACGTGATCCATAAGACACAAAAGATCAAAAAACCATATATAACATCATAAAGTAACCAGAGTACATAGATGGATGCAAGCGCCTCAAAAATAGGACCAATAACAAGTCACAGGGCTTATGCCCTCAAAAAATATATACAAGTAGTGCACGTGGAACGTAAAAAGTCTAAATAGGTTCAGGGCCTATGGGCCCTGTTATAATAGTCCACAGCATGGGATAAACGCCTAAACAATCGGACCCACGTCTAAGGTGCCCCCACTACATGAGGTTGCATGGATGGCGGCAGGTCCTCTATCTCTGCCATCGGGACTGTGCGAGTGAGTGCAGTAAAGTTCCTCTCAACTCGTCTAAGTACCCTCTCAGCCTCCTTGGTTGGGAGGTTCCCTACTACTGCTGGTCCCCCGGCGACGGTAGCTACAGCTTATAGCCGAGGATGACGCCTGTTCCGTGCATAATCGACAGATCGCACGGGTCCCACATCTGCATGCAACAAACGTATATCCGTCAAATACTCTGGCATATAAAAAAAAATGATATATATAACAAAAATGACATTAAAATTACATATAGAACAAAAAAACTACAAAGGTGGAGACTTACCCATCTCCCCTCGCTCCTCACCAGGAGGCACGGTTATCTCAGGATCTCTAGAAAAGTCTATCTTTGCATATGGGTAATCCTCGATCATAGAGATCTGTCGTGACAACCATGCAAAAAAGTCATCATCGAAGGACTCATTGGTCCTTCCACCACCCTGTCGCGACAGTAATACTAGCCATCTACATATATCAGGAAAAGAGGCTTGATGTCCTCATACCACTTCCCGAGGACTAAATCTCGGAACTCTCTCAAAGAAGAATGAACACAAAATCGTCCGGAACCCAAAGTTCCTCTTTGTCCACTGATGACAATCTGTCAATTGCCTCTTCATACACTCCAGTAGTGTGGTACTCCAGTCAACAATTTGTGCATTCAAGCACTGGATAGCACAGTTCATCTATGCGTAAGACGCCTGATGCAAAGCTGTAGAACTGGTAATCCGCCCAATAAGCAATAATATCGCTTGCATCGATAGGTCAGTGATCTTACTTATGGACACCTGGGAGCTCAAATGGTTCATCCCAGCCTCACAGTGTAGGGCTATCAGTTCCGATATGTTAAGCAGCCCCGCTCGAAACGTCCTGAAATTGACTAGTTCCCCTCTCCTTGAGAGGCCAGTCAAAAAGTAAATATCCTCGGTGGTGGGCACCAATGATTGCCCCTCTAGCATGAAGGCCTCTGTATCAGGGTGCCAATAGTCAATCAAGGCATTTAGTAGCCTCGGTTGCGCTCGCATAAATAGACATAGGAAGAACTTAAGTAAACCACATTGCATCAATGCAGCCATGACATTCAGATCTCCCGCAACCAACTCACTAATTGCTTCATGCTCCCTTTTCCTCTAGTGGACATACATCCTGCCAAAACAACCAAGTTTAGGAGGGTCACTGACTGCTCTTTAGTTCTTTTTGACAATAAAAGGGGGTCCACGCACGCTGTCGAGGTGACAGTCGCGTGTACACGTGGGCAGGCTTTACTCTGCCCGAGTGTACACGCGGACTGGCCAGAAACAACCCGCGTGGACCGAGGGCCGACCTTTTAAAGGTCAACGCCCACCCAAAAAACTAAATCAAAAGAAAAATTAAAGAATTGAATAGCTAGATAGAGGAGTTTGTACTTACTTGGTCCAAGTGGAAGTTCGTTTCATCCACTGTAGCTCCCGGAATCACTGTTTTTATTAAAGGGGGTCTTTTGGCTCCAGAGTCAATTTCCAAATCAACAATAGTGATAATGAGCTGCCAACTTCTATTTATAGACTTTTTGGCCTCTTTTTGTCACTTTTTGGGCCTCTCTTATCAGTTTCTTTATACCAAAAACCATTTAGAGTGATTCAGGAGTTATATGGGAGGGATTTGATCGGGTATTGGGACACTTTTTTTGAGTTTTGAGAAAATTTTGACAGTCCATGAAATTTTTTCCAAGAATCAACTTGAGCATATAGGTTAGGTTACTACCCCGACTTTTGTGTCTCATTGTATTTTTCCTCTGCCATAGGATCGATTCCATCAGGTTGTGACACAGAACCATCATATCTTCTTTAGAAGTGTCGCAACTTGGCGGTAGAGCTTACCAGAACATGGATTCCCTAAGTAGGTCCTGGTTGCATTATGGTGTCCATGCCGTCTCTAACACACTGTAGGCTTGGGAGTCCTTATAGTCTTTCCTGAATATGAGTTTGAGCCTTATTTGCATGATTCTTCTTCGCTCTTGATCTCACCCTCAGGACTCCCAAAAAATAACGAGTCTCCTTTTAAGCCCTTTTCAAACCCCCTAAACATGAAAAGATTGTCGAGCGATCTTGTGGCCTTTCACGCTCGTTAAATTGAAATTTGAAGTCACGTCTGTCCGACGGTAGTTTACCCCTTTTTCGGTCTGGACGGTCAACTATACGAACAAAGGTATACTCTATGGAACTTCAGCTCTATAGAAGAGTACTCTCAGGTATAATTTTATCCCTTTTTCGGGCCTGGGGGACTGAACTTATGAAAAAGGAACCCCCACGGAGTCCATAGTTAAGCTCTTTTCAGACTCCCTAAAATTGAAAAGATTGTCAAGTGACCTTATTCTTTCACACTCGTTAAATTGGTCCAGAAGAATATTCCTGACAGAGTCCATAGTTAATCTTTTTTCAAACTCCTTAAAAATGAAAAAATGGCCGAGTGACCTTGTCTTTATCACACTCGTTAAAATGGTTTTGAATAGACGTCTTGTCGGTGCTATTTTACCCATTTTTTGAACCGACTAGACTATATACGAAAAAGGTACCCCAATGGAGTCTCCTTTGTTTTTCAGACTCTCTAAATATGAAAAACCACCAAGCTTACCTTCTCTGGGATCGTTAAACTTACATCGAAGGACGTTACCATTGTGTGTTTTGTTAACCGCGTTTGCATACCTTATACGCCAGCCTTGTAATAGTTTGCTTCTGCGTCTAAACACCTTTGGCCCCCGGAGGATTTTTCCCGAGTATCATTCTACTAGAACATTAGTCTTGTCCTTGTGCCTTGAGCTTGTATGTTTTCAATACTCGTTCCTCCTTTGTAACGTAATATTCCTTTTCTTTTTCCAAAATTATTGAAAAAGACAAAAAAAATCAAATATACCTCAAAAAGAGGAAGGGAAAAGTATTTTCTTTATTGGCAGCGTCATGAGTCGCCCTTGGATAAAGCACATCTGTCCGTTTGTTCATCAAACTATGGGATGTAGTACGACCTTAGGAAGTTTTTCTCGCTATATAGAGTTGTGTCCTCCACCGTTTGGTTATCCTTCCAAACATATGGAGAGTTTGCGTTGCCTCCTGCTTCGTAGACTTATGATTAATGCCATGCTGCCTGAGTCTCATTATTTGTCATGCTACTATTCAAGGGAAGTTTGTCACCAATCCTGAGTCGGCCCCTCTGCAATATGTCTCTTGTCCTCATACCCGGCCATCCTGAACATCCAATCAAGTCATTGTTCGAAATCATTGAAGCCTTCAGTCTGATCATCAAGATTATCAAGTCCATGACCGACGAGCCGTCAAAGACCTTGGGGTAGTGCAGTCGTACACTCATATTACACTCCTACCTGAGTTTTGAAGATTTTGAAGTTGTTGCTCGAGCTCTAAAGATCTCATCTCCAGCCATCAGGCCAAATCAGCTTCTGGAAGATGGATACTCTATATGTATATCTTTCTGATTTCGAGATGTATCTCTGCTGTGTATTGTCCGCGACTACTCTTTATAGTTATTTGACATGGATCTACAATGTATTTGATTGGTAGCCATGATTCTATTTTATCCCGAGCATGGGTATGCTCGCCTCGGTGAGATATTTGTTATTTTGCAGACGACACCTCTCGGTTCCTGATCCTTGGGCTCAATCATTTGGCACATCAGTAAAGATTGGTAATGTATTTTGGCCATCAGATGCTCTTCTGACCTCACACATTAGGGGGAATCTGTTATGACCCTAAATTGCACCACACATGCTTACCTGGCATCAGGCCAACTCATATCCCTTCTTTGTCAAAGCACTGTTGAACAACTCTTTGAAAATCCTCTTTTATAAAGACCCACATGCCCTAATCCATTACTATACGCGTGTACACGTTGGCTGACCCAAAACAGTCTGCGTGGATCGACAAAAGCATGAAAAAAGGAAAGTTGCTGACAGAACAAAAAGCTATGAGTGATTTAATTGAAACTCTCGGCCATGCATGGCCAAGGGTTCATCCAAATACCTAGCTCCTTCTAGCCTATAAAAGAAGGGGTAGGGGTCCCATTTGGAAGGAGGAAAAATATAGCAAAGAAACTCTGTCTATTTACGTATTCTCATTGTCCCAACCCTTTAGCCTTTCCTTATGCCAAAGGAGATTCAAAGAAAAGAAGTTGGAGGACAGAAGAAGAGGATCCCAGGATCAGGTTCGAGGAGCGGTGGCCGGTCTCAACTTTTGTAAGTTGACTCATTCAAAGTAATAAAGAAAATGCTTTTCCTGTCCCAATTCATGAACTTTTTATAGTTTGATTAATATATGTTTGGATTTCTAACCCGTTAGTATATAAGTAGGATGCATGCATAGTTGTTGCTTGTCTTGGATGCAGGTCAGCTTTGGAAGGAGTATTGCGAACAAGTAATCAAGTACAACGGAGGATCGACATCAAACGTCGGGAAAGAGGTAGGTTGATCTTTCCATGCATTTACTAAGAAAGGTGGATTTAAATCTAGGGATGAAGGTAGAAAGTAATTTGTCTTCGGTCATATCTGCATGCAAAGTCTGAACTCTATTTGCTAGTCCGTAGGGAGATTTTCCCAACAACAATTGGTGCAACTAGAGCGTCGAGTGTACATGACACTGGGGATTGACAAACACTCTACATTAGTGGTGGGCAGGTGCTTTGAGGTTTGTTGTCCACTCATCTGGATTTGTTTTGCAAAATAGAGTAGTGGAGAAAGACATTTCAGTGATAAAATGATAAAAAAAATTAAAAATAAAGGAACAGAAAACTTTATTTATATTAAAATATGTCAACATTTTAATTATAAAACTTCAACTACAATCTCTAATAAAAACAATAAAACACTTTTAATTACATAAAATAATAATTTATATACATAAACTTTGTATTTTAATGACGATAGATTCATCTTAAACCCTGATTTATAGGGATCACATTTCTTAAGATGTAAACTTTTTATCATTTTATTCCATATCAAGTATTATTCCTTTATATTTGATGAAAAAAAATTACATCTTACAAAAATATGATTATGTGCTTGATAGTTATACGTTTAAGATGGATATACACTAATTTAATATTTTAGATGTTGTCATCTACAAGTATGTACATAAGTAGTTATTTTTTTTTTATTTAATTTTTTTGCTATCATATAACTTAACATACAATTACATGACCTTATCTCCTCTATACTAAATTGTAGAACATACTCTAGATGCAAATATATAGTAAAATACATAACATTATAATGATTTGATTCCTTGTTATAATTATGAATAATATCAACTAATAATGTTTGGTTTGAATGAGTTGGTTTATGCATTAACTTTGTTAACATCCCCATCGAAATTCAATTTCTTGTGAGTGACATGTTGTACCTTTAAATATATATATAAATATATATATAATGATATTACAAATTATTAATTGTTAGTTGGTTATTATTTACCTTTGTTATTATTAACCAGCAATTTTGGCCGCCTACAACTGGCACTGGTATGTCCTTTTGGTCAAAATGGAGAGCAATGCTCTGATTGTCTATGCTCCCAGGGTTAAAATCAATATATCTCCGATGGTCAGGTTGAAAGTGTTGTTGCCCCTGATCATGTCTTTAAAACCCTTTACGGGAATCTTCAGTAAGCTTACCAACTGTTCGACGAAATTTCTGATAGAATTGCAGTGCAGTCTGTTGAAGAACAGATGCAGTTAATTTTCATAGCGTTGAACCTTGAACCAGCTCGCACTGGTCCTGGGAATCGGTTGTTTGGTACCCACAGTTTCAAGTTAGCGGAGTACCGACTGCCAGCTTATTCAGCAACGTGTTTGAGGAAATGCATGGAAAACGCAATTTGCAGATGTATGTGCCAGAGGATAGGATGCCCACCCGTTTGAGGAACTGTCAACCAGAAAATCCTAATTTTCGAACTGAAGGAATTTAATTTTTCATGATAACCCTTTTCGGGAACTCCATCACTCTAGGGATGGAGAACTGGGCATTACTGGTACTGTGAAAGTCATCGAAATTGAGATCAAGGGAGGGATCTTTCGGTTGTATTTTAGGTTTGAGATCAAGGAAGGTATCTTTAGGTTGTATTTTAGGTTGGCAACTTGATGATATGGGTTTTTGAGTGTTTTGGTGGGAATTTTGAGATATAAATTTAGACAAAATTGTTATTGTCTGTTGTTTAAATTGTATTTTTGAATGCATAAATGAATTCAGCTTGCTGAAAAACTTATGAAATATTAAAAAAAAAGAAATGAATAAAACAATAAAAAAAATTATTTCAAATGTAATAGTTTTTTTTTATAAAACTAAATCTATTTATACTTTCAAAAATCAATTAATATGATTTCACCAAAAATTATATAACCTAATTTGGATGATGATAACATGTATGGATCAAAACATATAGAAAAACACTCAAATCACTTTATTCATCCCATAGAACGGAACGACCACTGAAGAGTATTTCAACTGAAAACACAGCAACTCAGAAGATTGATATGCTATTCAATCAGTTGCAACTAAAATTTGCTCCGAGGAGATTTGAAAGACTGTTGAAACATTAATGAACAATGGAATAACAGCGATTACTTCATAATTTAATTAAAGGTGCATAACACTTTATCGTTATAGTTAAAGGTACATAACACATCTCAAGCTTTTGCCTTCCAACAACAACTCGAAAGCTTTGTTGATCTTTGAAAAAGGCAACTCATGGGTAATAAACTCCTCTACTCTGATCTCCTGCAATCAAAATCAAAACGAGTATATGTAATATATTATTCAGAAACAATATTAACATGAACATCAAATGGAATGGATAGGCAAGTTCTGTACCTTATTCATAATTAAGGTATCTACCAGATAAGGCAATTGACTTTTTCCCTTCACCCCACCAAATGTTGTAGCCACGATTGTCCTCGAAAGAAATTCCATTGGATGAAAGCTTATCTTGCGAGGACTGATATCCAACCCCAACAAAACCGTGACACCTAACGACTGCAACGCATGTTAATATCCGAGAGAAACAAAAATTGATTTGGAATGGCATAGCAAAGGGAAGGGCTGCTTTACCTCCCGAGTAGCCAAGAAGGCCTCATATAACACGTCTGTGTTTCCAATGCATTCGAAGCTGAAGCACACACCTCCGTCTGTCATCTCTCTTATCACCTAATGGAATGATTCCTCTCTTTATCAGCAAGAAAAGCCATCCAATTCTTCTAATAAAAGATTAGATAATACGGTTCAACAAAAAATACCTCATGGATTGGTTTTTCATGGTCTTTTGGATTGATGCAATCAGTCACTCCCAAGGCTCTAGCTGCAATGGAAGTCTAGTAAATATCATTCTCAAATTGGACTTATCTCTTTTAACTCGGGAGCGAGTTATCGAATTTTTAGAGCATCAAATATATTGTTAACAAAAAGTGTAAAAGGTTAAAGTAAGATTTATCTCTTTAAAAATCTGATCCTTTCAACCTTTAGGATACAAGTTCAGATAAAAAATTACAGTCCTAAACTGTAGAACTTGGCTGCAGCTCCAAACACAATAATTACAACTCAAATTGAATATAGTATTACAATAAAACATATTTTGATTAGTTGATAAAACAATCCCACTGCAGGATCTCCAATTTTACCTTTCATGAACTTGGTTGGATTTGTGTCTATGCCAATTATCCTGGATGCCCCTCTCATCCTCGCACCCTCTGAAACCTATACACAGCCAGAAGGTCATTACTGTCACAAATTACAGACTTACAGAAAGTCAAGTCATGGAAATTAGGGGAAATCGTTTGGAGACAATAACAGATGGAATATCGATTTCGAGAAAATGGACGAGGAACGAGAGTACTCACCGCCAAGCCAACAGTGCCGAGGCCAAAAATGGCCACTGTTGATCCAGGTTCAATATTGGCTATGTATAAAGCAGCTCCAACACCTGATTTAAATATCCAGCAGAAACAATTATTTGTCATTCTAATACTATATTTATTCTAGCTAGTTGATACAGAGAATTATAGATTCGTCATGTATTTATACCGAAGTGGAATATGCATAAAAAGATTAACAGATCTAGTAATTGATACCTGTGGTTATACCGCAGCCAAGCAAGCATGCTTTGTCCAAAGGAGCCTCTGGATTGATTTTGACAACGCAAGCATAATCGACCACTGTGTACTCGCTAAATGTGGAAGTGGACATGAAATGGTAAATGGGCTTTCCCCTAATTGAGAAACGCGCCTTTCCATCGTTTCTCATCACACCTCTTGAGGTATCGACTTTGAAATTATCGCACTTATTTGTCCTATTGGATTTACAGCACACACAATCTCCACACTCCCCTGTGAACAATGGAATCACATGATCTCCCTCTTTAATATCTGTCACGCCTTCTCCTACGCTCTCCACTATCCTGAAATCAGAATTCTCATTCATTCGAGCAGTTTGAAAAGCATGTAATCGCCAATAAAAATAGTGATATATTTACCCAGCACCCTCGTGTCCAAATATGCGAGGAAACGCTTGCAATGTTTCGTCCTGCAAATATTATGTGATCTGGAATTAAAGAAGTCATGGCCAGCAACGAACGGCAATTAACGCAGAAGATATGCGATAAAGGGGAGTCTAAGAAGGTAGAAACAGCGTTGCAGATTACCTCTCCACTCCAAAATGAAATATCAGTGTGGCAAACAGAGGTGTGAGTGATTTTGATGCGGACTTCCATAGCCTGTGGTTGATCTACTTGAATTTCTTCAATAACCAATGGCTGCTTTGGCCCCCATGCTACGGCCGCTGTTTTAGGATCACTTTGACATTAACGTTGAATTGAAACTTGTGGGACTAGAATCGAAACTTAAAAAATGCAGATGGGAGAAAAACGATACCTTTGCAAGTGATGACTTTACCAGCAGTTTTCTGAGTCCAGACACAGCCTTCGCCATTAAAAATGGGAGTATCTACCATCTGGGTGAGACCACTAACAGTTTCTTCACACATTTTTGCGATCACTCAACCAACAGATTATGAGAACGAAAATCAGGTGACTTAATAATGCCAATGCCGAAGCAGAGGGTGTGTTGGGCATGGAACAAGTCAAGGCGTGTAATCAGGTGACTTAATAATGCCGAGGTAGAGGTGTCTTGGGCATGGAACATCAAACGCATGTTATTTTTTGGCATGGCATGTTTCTTTTGTTTTTCCTTTATATATGGCTAAATCTTATTAATGCTACGTAGGGTCTATTCAAGTCCGGTATATTGGTAAGTTTAGTTTATGTCTCATAATTAACAATATATTTGTTGGAGATAATACTTTTATTAATGCATTAATGCAGTGTGCTGAGTTTAGAGAGTAATTTGAGATTTGTTAGCAGTGTATTGAGTTTAGAGAGTAATTTGTTAAAGTTGTTGAGAAATTCTCTCAACTATTATTTTTATGTTTAGAAATAATTGGATCTAATTCTAACTATATATAAGATTATATAATTAATGATAATATAAATTATTATTTTGTATACAATATGCATCCAATCTCTCACCCAAAATTTTATAATACTTACTTCATTACTCACTTATCTTCACCTTAAAAACATGGTTTTTTTTATTATAATTTAATTTTTTTTTTTTCTAAAATTATTGTGAAATTTTATTTTTCTAAATATATCATATATATCATCTAACATATTTCCTAAATATATCATCTGACATATTATAAATTACATTCATGAATGCTATTTTGTTTTTATATCAAATTATATGGATATGGATGGGGGAGTTAGCGTTAAAGGTTGAACATTTTATTTTTCATATAAATTTCAGTACTGTCATTAACAGAATGTAATTTAATGTCTTTATAAATTCAACATTCATGATGAACATCAACCATTACAATTTTATACCGAATATCATTCATATAATTATAAAATAATAATATGAAAAAATCAATCATAATATTTAGATTATTAAATAATAATAACAAAAAATAATCATAATTATGGAAGTTTTAATTTTTAAAAATCATTTATTATTTATAAAATCATAAAAGGTTAATATCAAAAATTATAATCAAGTTTAAATAAAAGTGATATAGATATCATTAATTTTAAAAAGTGGAAAATAACATCAATCTATATATATCAACTACTTTTATTTAAATGTGACTGTGCTAATGTCTAAAATCTATTGGAATTTGGTGACAACAAATTACCAAGAACAGATTTGGATCCTATTATTCTGTGTTGGTTACAATTAAATAGACCAAGTTAGAATATGGATAGGGATTGCATTTATTAATCAATTTCTTGTGTGAATGTATAAATTCATGTAAGCTCATAGAGACAAAATGATTGAGTGTGAGTGAGCTGATGTAATCTCCACGATTTGAATAATAAGACAACTAATACATATGCATGGTGGACGTAGCCCAACCTTTGGGTGAACCACATGAAATCCCTGTGTTTGCTTATTTGCTTGTATCTTGTTCTATATTTGTTTTCGTTGCAGTACAACAAGTGGTATCAGAGCTGAGGACGTCGCAGACTGAAAAAATCACTCGCTTTGTTAGAGAGGCTGTGTGAATTGCTTGAAGGGAGCACCGACTTCTGGATCAACACCGGGGGCTCTTACTTGAAGAGAGCGTTGTTTTTCTCTCTGCACTTATGGAGTTTTCAATATTCAAATCACATGTATTAGGAAAGGGAGCGTCGTAAAGGTCACGATCTCCCAAAGATAATACTCCAATGGTTTTGGACAGGTCCCGATCTCCCTCCCAAAGAAAATATTCGTATCATGTTTTTTTTTTTTGTTGAAAAAGCTAAAGTATAAAGTTTATTAAGTGGTTGACTTTTTTATGATTATGCATATGGAGGATAAAATATAGTATTTTAAAAGAATATCTTTTATGTGAGGTGAATCTCACGTGGATGTTAAGTAAATTAAAGTGAAAGTGGAGATTTTTGTGTTAATGGCTAAGATGCAGAGTTCGAAGTTTGAAGTTGAAAAGTTCAGCGGTAAAAGCAACTTTGAGCTCTAGAAGCTCAAGATGCGAGATTTACTGGTGCAACAATGGTTGCAAAAAGCATTGGCAGGCAAGTCAAAGAAACCAACAGCCATGACGGAATGGGAATGGGAAAATATGGATGTGAAAGCTCTTAGTACCATTCATTTATGTATGGCGGATGAGGTTTTGTTTAATATCGTAGGAGAGGATACAACATCAAGCTTATGGAGCAAGTAGGAAAGTCTATATATGACGAAGTTCTTCACGAGAAGAATCTACTTGAAGAGACTGTTGTACAGTTTGCAGATGAAAGAAGGTACAAAAATTGTTGACCACTTAAATACCTTCAATACCCTTATAGTTCAATTGACTAGTATGGAAGTTAAATTCGAAGATGAAGATAAGGCTATTACACTATTGTATTCATTGCCTGAATCTTGGGATAATCTAGTCACCTCTATTAGCTTTAATTCAATAGAAGTTTTAGATTATGACTCTATTGTGGGAGCTTTGTTGGTTGAGGAGATGAGGAGAAAATCTAGTAAAGAAACCTCAAATTTAGAGGCGATGTTGGTCAGAGGTCGAACTAAAGAGTAGAATGAGAGAAGTTTTTCTCGATCTAAGTCAAGACACAGAAAGGGTAAAGAAAAATGTTGGTACTGTGGCAAAACAGGACATCTCAAGAAAGATTGCTGGAAGAGAAAGGAATCTGAGGAAAACTCTACGAAGGAAGCAAATTTGGTTGTAACAAATTCATGTATGATTGATCACGTTTTATCAATTTCTAGTAATTTACAATATCAAGAAGAATGGTAGTTAGATTCAGGTACCTCCCACCACATGTGTTGACATAGAAATTGGTTCATTTCTTACCAATCTGTTGATGAGGGTGTAGTGTTTATGGGAAATGGTATTCCTTGTAAAATTGTTGGGGTTGGTAGTATTAGAATCAGGATGTTCGATGGTATTGTTAGGGAATTAACGGATGTTAGATATGTACCTGAGGTTAAATAAAATTTGATTTCATTGGGCCTGTTGGATTCTTGTGGATATAAGTATATAGGTCAAGGTGGAGCACTCACATTGCCGAAAGGTAGTTTAGTAGTGATGAAGGAAACAAAGGTTGATAACCTTTATAGGTTGGAAGGGAGTATTGAAGTGGCATCTAAAGTGACAAATGTATCTTCTTGTTTATGGCAGAAGCATCAAGGTCATAAGAGAAAGAAAGAATTGCAGGTACTGGTAAGCGGTAAATCATTTCCAGACTTAAAATCTTTGTTTATGAATTCCTACTTGTTTTATATCTCTACAAGTTATGATGATGGTATAAAGGGATGTTGTGTGTGGGAGCCTACTTCTCACAAGGTCATCATTGACATAGATATAGTATGTATGGAACAACCAAAAGGGTTGATTCAAGATTGCAACGGTAAATTTGTTTGCATGCTAGAAAATTCATTGTATGGCCTATTGGTACCCAGACAAATATACAAGAGGTTTGAATCCTTCATAGTGAGTTAGAATTTTTCAAAGGGTAGGAATGACTATACGGTTTATAGTACATTCACAGTCTTGATTTTCTTTGCTGATGATATGCTCGATGCAAGCCGAAGCATGGATAAAATCAGTAAGAAAATGACTTAGGTGGACAGGACAATTCAAATGAGGGATCAAGGGGTAGCAAAACAAATTATGGGCATGGAAGTTCATAGAGATGGTAATGGTAAGTTGTGGTTGGAATTCAGTATGAACATTGTAAAACCAGTTTTTATCCCTCTTGCTTTCCATTATAAGTTTTCTTCAAACATAGGGCATGTATATAAAGAAGAAAAGGTTATGTCTCGTGTAAGTTCAATAGGAGCTCTGTTTTATGCGATGAAATGGTTAAGACCAAATGTTTCACATGCTAATGATGTTTTCAGATACGTGACAAATTCAAGTGCTGCAGTGAAATGGGTGCTTCAACGTTTGAGAAGCATAAATGTCACATATAATGGTTACACTGAGATGGTCTGTGATAATTGTAATGTATATTTTACAGGTGTTTTGGATAAGAGGAGATCTATCACTAAATATGTCTCACAACACAGTTGTGGAAGACATGTTGGAGGTGGAGTGACCCCTCAGGAATTCCAAACTCGTGCAAGTCACACAAGCGAGATCATGAAACCGGTTGTATTAGAGAAGTTGCAATGGTGTTTGGATTCTCTTGACTTGCATAAAAGGTGATGAACAAAAAGAAGGAGCAAGGTATCAGGTTAATTTTTGTCAAGGTGGAGATTGTTGGGATTTGGTGACAACAAATTACCAAGAATATATTTGGATCATATTATTCTGCATTGGTTATAACCAAATAGACCAAGTTAGAATATGGATAGGGATTGCATTTATTAATCAGTTTCTTGTGTGAATGTATAAATCCATGTAAGCCCGTAGAAGAAAAATGATTGAGTGTGAGTGAACTGATATAATCTCCATGATCTGAATAATAAGACAACCGATGCCTATGCTTGGTGGACGTAGCCCAACGTTTGGGTGAACCACGTGAAATCCCTGTGTTTCTTATATGTTTTTGCTTATTTACTTGTATCTTGTTCTATATTTGTTTCCATTGCAGTACAACAAAATCAACCATAATTTCTTCCCAATCAGTGACATCTCAATTCCGAAAAACCACTTAAAATTTTCTAAATCACTTGATTCTCAATTCAAAAAAACCACCTAAATTAAAATTGTTTTAAATGCTAAATATGTTGCTTTATTACATTCAACCTCATAAGGAATTCTAGATTCCATCCATTGTATGTATATGGGCAACGTTATGCAAGATGTCGTTTTCGCGTCAATCATTAAATATTGACAGGACGTTCATATGTAACCACTTAACAATATCCATTTGGCTAGGGTTGATTTGTAGCAAATTGAATGTGTTTGGAATCTTTTGTAAAATTAATTGTTTTTAAATTTGATAATTATAAATTTTCAAAGTAAAAATATCATTATTGAAACGAGGAAATGTGATTAAAAACTCAATTTGTTTATTATATTAAAATGGGTTAAAATATATATTTATTTTAATATTTAAATTGTAATTTTTTAATCAAAGTATTTATATAAAAATATTAAATCTCAATTATTGAAGAAAAAAGGAAAATTTTAATTTAAGAGAATCAGAGAGAAACACATGCTCTTAACCATTAGGCACACTCAAGTTGTTAAAATAATATGAATATGTAATACTAATAATACGTTGATATACTATATATTAATTTGATTACAATAATATGTCACCTATATAAATAAATATAATTGTATTATAAATCATAATGTCCACTGTAATGCCCCCTTCCAATTGATCATGACGGAAAATGATTTAATAGCCTATATGACTCATGTAGGCTATAGTCAACAAAGACAAGAGAGTCAAGGAGGCTTATTTGGTGTCACTAGGTTAAAAGAATGACAAAATCCTAAAGTGACATTAAGTAAAAATAAATCATTATATATTTAAATGAAATTGGAGAGAAAATAAAGTGAGGGTTTGATTTGGTAAAAAATGGGAAAGATCTAGAAGGCCTGGAGGAAGGATAAATAGAGGGGTAACCCTTCTCTTTGGCATTGTGATTTTATCTCTCATTTTGGAGTGCTCTTGGAGCGATTGTATCGTTAGGGTTTAACAAAACCCTTCCACCATTGCAGTTTGCTTTCAATGGTGAAATATCCACCCAAGCTAAACAAGGAGGAGGATCTATACGAGGTCTTCATTGGAGTCTTAGATTGGTTTGTGTCATCTTGGAGGAATATTGGCGTGCGTAGGGAGTTTATGGATCTTTCCGGAGGAGGTTGATCACTGATTCTACGGTGACTAGGAGGGTTTTAGGGAAACCGTGATAGGAGTCATCCCCGCAGGTTGAGTACAGGACGTCCCCCGAGGCTTTGTTTGTTGGCCAGCCAGGTCCCGTGAGGCCTCATTTGTTGCACAACCTCATCCAACAAGGATATTTTCGAATTGGGGTTACAGCTCTGTTGAGGTATGGGTTGTCGAATCACAATGGTGGGTGTTTCTAGAGCATATTGATACCGTACCAACGAAGGATAGACAATCCATGGGAAGACATATCATATATTGAGGATATTTTGGCATCATTACCAGGTTTATTTCCATTCTTTGTTAGTAAATATTGCAATGACCTTGTAGCTAGTAGATCTATGTGTTTAGGAGGGTTTTGCAGTTGTTGTTACAACCAATAAGGATATTTTTATTTGTTGTGATTTGAGTTTCCAGACCATAATAAGATGTCATGGTCATCATCTTTATTCCGTGTGTAATGGTTGCTCGTAATATGTTTGAAAATATTCCTAGCTTGGTGACATATGCAAATTGTTTGTAAGACATTTCTAGTAACCTTAATGCAAAGTGTTCGATAAAATCACACAAACAAAAACAATAATTTGAACAACAAACATATTGTTTTCTATCTATCCTAGTTGGGGAAATTACAGTGGTATCAGAGCTAGTGATCTTGCCAACCTATGATTTATTGAAGGATTGATGCCAAGGAAAACTAGAGGATGAGGGAAACAACCCACCCCAATATCAGAGTCATCATAAGAGGTAGAAGTAGAGAGATTTATGGGGGATCATCCTAAATATAGGACCATACAACTATTGGAAAGCATAGCTAATGGGCAACAACAATTAACACAAGTCCTTATATAGTTCTTTTTCGGCAATCAAGCAAGCCAAAACCAAGGAGGTACCAATGGGAACCATGCAAAGGCTAGCCACATAGGTGGTAGGACTCTTGAAGGGAGTAACACCTATGCATCAGCACACAGTTTCTTCCAGGAAGGTAGTAGAAAGGTACCTATACCATTATTGTCGCCATTCCTTGAGGAGCATATGAACAAGAGGGGTCGACAGATGAGATGAACTCCTACTTTAGGGAGTATCAATTTCTAGAAGAAGGATATTAGGTATCCATGCCTTACAATGACTATTGCAACCTCAGGATGAGAACAAAAACAAGGCGGGTAATAACCAACAAAATTTTGATCTTCTACACAAATTGGGGAAGATGACTATCCCATATTTTGACCGATCTCATAGGTGCACAACCTGAGCATGGGTACATAAGTTGGACACTTATTTCCATCTTAACCCAGTGATGGAGGTAGAAGAAATCATGTTTTCCACCCTACACTTGGATGGAGAGGCTCATGAGTGGTGGTACCATGGGCTATTAACATTAGGGCATTACAACATCACATCATATGAGGATTTCACCCAAAGGATGATGGATAGGTTCGATAGGAAATATATTGAGACCGACTTCAGGGAGTTGGCGAAGCTGAGGAAGACATGTACGCCAAATGATTATGTCATAGAGTTCCAACAGATGACAGTCATGGTGACGGATATTTCTAAGAAGATATTGTTGATGCTATTCACGGAGGGATTGGATGAACCATTAATAGGTTGGGTGAAGTCTTTTAGGCCAAACAAACTACAAGAAGCCATCGTGAAGACTCGGGATATGGTAAACATAGTCCCCAAGAAGACATCGACAAAAACATTTATCCCATAGAAGGGTCAGGTGTCAAAACCTCCCCAGAAGACATGGACAGGGAAGGACACGTTGGATGAGGAAACTCAGAGAGAACTAAGGAGGAAGAAAATTTTCTATAGTTGCAAGGAGTCATGGGAATCAAGTCATCAATGCATGGGAAAAGGTAAAGTTCATTATATCGAGGTAGTTTCTGGCAGGTCTAGCCTCATGTTTGACGGGTATCTTCATCTCACCTAGCTATCTTGCTATTCCTTTCATCTCTGTAAAGGTTGTTGGGATCAAATCACTGTATTCGTGCAATAACTTTGTTATTCTTTCTACTATTTTCTCATCCCAATAGTCTCCAATACTTGCCATTTTAGGATTATCATTCGTCCCGATGTTGACTTTCTTAACTTTGATTGGTGAAACAAATACTTCTAACTCAAGAGATGGACCTTCCACCTATATTTCCACCTCCATCTCTGTAATTTGAATGTTGCACGAATCATCTTCATTTGGTGCTTCCTCTTCAACATGATAACATGAGAGTAGCTCTTTGACTGTCTGTCTATTCTGTTTTTGATATTCTGTCATGATTTCAACTTTCGGTTCATCGATAAATATCATTTCTCGTATCAACTTCATCGTTAAATCAATATTGGGGTTCTCATGTTCAAATGATAATGTTATTACAAAATTATGTTGCAATCATGTCCATTCTATTGTGCCTCTGCGCATATCCTGGTCTATATACTAGTTCCCTGGGATTCCTTCTAATGTATGAATAAAGTGAGGATTTCATTCCTCTGGTGGAGTCATCCTCCATTGTGTCCTACACTTCTCCAAGTGTTCCACTGGTGTTCCTTGCCCATCATACCTCTGCATTTTATTTCTCCCCTATTATGTGTTGAATCTAATGTGCGGTAGTCGTTTACACTGATATCAGTTCTGAATTATTTCTTTGTGCACACCCCACCACCTTGCAGGTGTTTCCTTGAGTGCAATATCTAGGGCTAAGAACCTCCGATTTTCTAACACTTCCTCTTTATATTTTGTCAAGAATTCCTCTAAGTCATTTATCCCATGAAAATTGGGAGGTTCTATTATACATGTACTAACCCAGTATAATATCGCCCATGTTGAAATCCCCAATGTTGGCATTCAGTCTGAATTCTCTGCTTCTCCGTCTTCTTGTATGGAGATGATTGACTATTTTATTCTCTAACTTCCCTTCTACCTCTGTGTTACATATTTCTAGCATATTTTGTAAGACCTTAACATATGATGGTTCATTCAATAACTTAACACAGGATTGCAAAAAAGTATGTATGGTACTTACTTGCTCTAAGGGTTGTTCTTTATTGGTATGGTCCATTGGGAATGAATACCTTATATTGGTGGGTTCTAAGTTTGTTGTGCGACTGATGTAGACAAAAAATTCTTCTTGACAAACTCATGTCTGGCCTCCTTAAATTTTTCCTTTTCTTTTCACACGTCAAACTTCTTCTATGGCTAAGTGTTCTTCTTAACCCATTGGTTCTGAGTTTGATCTTGTGTTGCTATATCGGTTCCTATCTTGGCCCCTCCTCGAGTGACTATATTGATGTTTGTCCCATCATCCCTAGTTTCTGCAGAGATCCATTGGACATTCTGGTTCATTTTTTCCTGGATCTTTCCCAAGAGTGTTGGGTAGGCTTTTGTGTCATGGCATGTTGTGTGACAGTACATACATGTCACCAGTGGAAGTGGACAATCCCTTGCATAATGTCCTGGTTGTTGGAAGTTGTGGAACACTACTGGTCCTCTAACTCATCCAAATTCTCCTCTGCCTCATCCTCTACCTCTGTATCCACCTCGATCTCCTCGTGGTGCATTGTACAGAGGTACATGATTATACTGTGCAAGGTTATACTATGGTTGCACATTATTATATTGTGGTTGCGCATTGTTGTGTTGTTGTTGTGCATTGTTGTATGGTGGTTGTACTTGGATGAACTGAGGTGTAGCCTGTCCTATCATAATTTCTTCTTGCACCCTATAAGTATCTAAAGTTCTTTCTCTCATCAACTCCATCGTTTTACAATCCTTATCATCATGACCCACTGATTTTCAAAAAATGCAATATGAACTTTTTGGTACTGTCTTATACTTCTACATCATTGGAAAATGATATGGATCATGCCCATGCGTATTACAAATCTCACACCATGGTCCTCCTATTTTCAAGGGGTTTGGCACCCCTGTTTCCATATACTGTGAAAAAGTTGGACATTCATGCTTATGGTGTCCTTCGTTCCTACATAGGGTACACCAAACAACTTATCTTTTTTCTTTTCCCTTATTATTGTTAAGTTGAAATGTTAGATTCTTCACATCCTCCTTCAACTCCTTTATTGTTGGATATGTCTGTTGATATTGGTTCTCTTCCAGTTGTAAGGCCACCTGCAGAGCCTCTGCCTGAGTTTGGAACTTTTGTTGTCTTAATGGGTATTTCAAGTGTGGTAACAACAAGTTCACAAATAAGTGCCTATGTTGCATGTTAGTAATTGCACATTTCAACTTATCCTTTAGCCGTTTGAACCTCTAATCAATCTCTCAAACAGACTCACTTGGTTTCTACTTGATTTCAATCATTTCATTCATGTACTGCTCTTCTGATATGGGCTTATGAAATTGGTTTACGAGTAGTTTTTTCACATCTGCAATAGTCTTTGGTATTCCCTGTGGATTGTTTACATCTAGACTCATGTACCAGTCCAATGCACGGTATCTTAGTGTGATAGATAACTCCGCGAGATTTGTATCCTCATCTGTGATCTTCTTTGCTTCCCAGATATTCTCACAGATGAATAAGTGTTTTTCAGGGTCCTTTGATGCCTCTCCCCAAAATTCTAGTAATCTGATCGTGGGATCATGTCTTGCCATTTTGAACTGTGTTGAACTACTTCCTCCATGCGATGAATATAATTGACTATTACTTCCTGAATTATCTCCCCCAATTGATGGTACTTGATTGGATGCATGTCTTGTTGTTTTTCTTCCACTAAAATTCAGTTGTCTAAATGTTGGTGTTCTTTTTGGTGTATTAGTCACACATGGGGTTGTAGGTTCCACACTGACAGTGATTTGGATTGGATTTATTCCTTCTGCCCCTGACCTTGGACCTCCTATTTTCATTTCATATATTTCATGCAAGATTTCCTCAATATGCTCCACAGCCCGAAGATTCTCTACCTCTTCTTCATCTCTTTCCAAGCCCTCTCTATTATCTATGGCTCTCTTCTTGTTATTCATTTTATATTGGTAGGGTGTTATGTTGCACGTCTTTCCATCTTTTTCCATTATCTTCTTTATCTGGTCTTCTTCCATCATGATTGGGTCCATGGCCTCCTTCTTCTTTCCTTTATCCATCTCCTTTTTCCATATCTCAACCTCCTGTCAGTGCTTTCCCCCCCTCCCCCATGCACGTAGGGAAGTTTAGGTGTTTGATTCAATGGTAATCGCATTGTTGTCTTATAATAAAATCTTGATTGAAGTATACAACGATATGATGTATCGACCTCTGGGTCCCTTTATAAAATATTTCTCTGATGTGTTGTAGGACGTCACGGTATCTACTGCAAATTCGATGATAAATCCTGCAACAATATTGTCTAACCAGAAATCTACTGCACGCGTAAATTTGTTATTAACTTGTTGTAACTTCACGATTTCCACAAGATTCTACTCTAGTTGTCTGATTCGATTTGTAGGGTGTTTTTCCTTTAACCTCAATAACCACTCTTGCAACAAATGCGGAAAATCACAGAAAAATGCCTCATCCAAGTCGCTAAACATGTATTTGTTGAGATATTTGTGCGGTGTTAAGTTAGGTTTTTTGTTGTCCTTTCATGCAAACTCAAGTTCCTTTGTTTTAAACCATCTTTCAATCTCTGCCTTCGTTGGATTCCAAGGCCTGTAAATTCCCTTCTATACTTTCATTCTCCACGTGTTTCTTCCACGGATCCCATCCAATCAATTCTATGCAGTTCTAGCTGGCAATGCAACCATTTGTTAGTGGTTTTTATCATTTGTTCTTGGGATGTCCCAAGTTCATATCTCAACAGGTTTCCAACAAAACCCTAAAAAACTATCGTCCCTCCTGGTAAACCAAAAGGAAACGCTCTGCACATAGTGCACCACGCAGTCTCACCCAAGATAGATTTTATGGGTGACTGTAATAATCAAGTGTTTACAGTATAGGAATGAGTGGGGTTATGGGATTGTGTTCTTTCTTCCTTATACATTATCCTTTTTTATCATTAAATTACTTCCATGATTTATTCATCTTAAAACCTATTCATGCATGATGATATTTATAGTTTAGCCATTCATTCATAAACTAATGATCAATAGAAAGTAAACATTTATTAACAACCACACAAAACACAAGGTTTACCGTGGTTCACCCCCTCCTGGGGCTACGTCCACACAGATCTGGCTTCTCTACTCTTTTATTTAATCTGCTACAAAATCTTGCGCTGCATGCATTACATGTTCAATAGTACAATTAAGATGAGGGTAATAACCCTCTGTGAGGAAGACTAGATCACACCAAGCTCCTCAACCTGCTACCTAACCCTCAAAATATAGCTTATTAGAATCTTCTACAAGACTTATTACAATCAACAACCCATCAAATCATAATAATCAACTCTCCTTCCCTCTACTAACTTCTTCCTCCCTCTCCTAGACCTCCTAGGTCCTTATTTATACTACTTTATGGCTTATATCCATTACAATTCTTATCAAAAACCCTAACCCTCTCCCGGTTAGGATGTCCTGACTGCGTGTCACGTTGCTTTTCCTCCTTCATGTTGATTTTCCTTCCTTTTTTGCATGTTTCTTTCTTGCCACCTATTGCGCGTGCTCCAAAATTAGGTCTTACTTTCCAAAAATAGGTCTTTCCCAAAGTAGATCTTTTCTCCAAAAATAGGCATGCACTCAAAATATACTTCCTTCTCAAAATAGGCATGCGCCCAACAATGCCCTCCTTCCAAAGGATCTCTTCCTGTCGACTTAAACACATCTTTCTCTGGGACATGGATCTAGTGTCATTATTAGTAACTTAGGTCTTATAGTCTTCAGTGGAAGGTTCACTTGCTATTGACAATGGGAATAAATCAATTTACCATGATCGATAGATTCTACCAGGTGTTTGAAATCATATCCTGTATTCAAAATTGTTAGATTGTACTAGGTACCTTGACACCCATTATCATTATCGGTGGGTTGTCTCACATTTTTTAACAATATGCATCAATGACCAGTAACCAAACGGTGTATCACTATGTTCAACTTCAACAAATATATTCGCATAGTACATACTCGTACCATGACGGTTGATTTGAAAGCCTTGGGAATGTGGTAGCATCACCTCTTTTATGTTGTTGCACGAGTTTCTATTGGACAGTACCAGTCCTCACAATGGTACTCGTGAAGGATCAATTATCCAACTCTTTCCCCATATATCCTTCATTGATTTCGAGACATAGATCCACTTTGTATCTCTTTCATGGCTATGATCTTTGTTTAACATGGATCTATTGTGTATCTCTTTTGTGGCCATGATCACTGCTTTCTATATATACATTCTTCATAGATCTGCAGTGTACTTGATTGGCAACCATGCTTGTCATCACACATGAGCATGGGTATGCCCACCTCGAGAATTGAGTTTTATGACTTATTTATGTGTTGGTTGTTGTCCTTAGATTGGATTTTGGTGACTTCCACCCTAGCTAACTTCTTTTTGAATACTTATAATGTATTTCAGCCATCAATTTCTCTTCTGACCTCACACATTAGGTGGAATCTATTATAGTGTCAATTGCCACCATTGAATCATTGATTCTCTTATTGGTCTAATCCCTATCCTACATACATACAAATCTTCTCCATACTTCCTTGAGACCTTCTAAAAAACAATTGTTTGGAAGATGTACATTCTCTCACAGTTATGCAACCCACGTATATGAGGGCTACTCAAGGGACAATCATGTACATGCCAATAAATGATAAAAAAAAATATAATTATGCCAAATTAAATGTTGAGTTACAGGTTTGGTTAGTTCCCTAAATCCTTTTACCCGTACTCAACCATCTCTAACCAAGTAGAGACCACATTAAACGAGCATTTTCCTCGAGGAGAAAGATAATGATACTTTGGACATAAGAGAAAACACCTTTTTGGCTTTCCCTGCCGAACCTGTAAGCCCATGCATATCTCTATTATTACTATTTTTTTACCTCGAAACCCTTGTTTCCAACCTCCTTCTGATCCCCAACCTATCTGACCAATATTCTCTCATGTATTCTCTTTGGGTCCGCAATGAATAGAGTGTAAAAATCAATCCTTATAGCAGGAGCCAGGTGGAGGAATCTGAGATCTCTTTCGACAAGGCATCGTCACATCAGACTGGTAAAATATTTAACTACCTAAGTGTTTCTCATCAATAATTTAGAATCTCATTCCTTCAAAGTTTATAGTTTTGGTATTGTTTAAATATGCAATTTTTTTATATATGTTTCATAGAATACTAATTGCTCTATTTTTTCCATAATTTTTCATAGGACTAACAAATATTTATTAGTATAACTACTGCTCTGTATAGATCTTCTTGTTTAAGTTTCTTGCAATTTATAGAGGAATCGTAGGATAAGGGCGAAGGGACTCCGACAATCGAGAACGACATTAACCGTTGGACTCTTGGTGATTCAATCTTACTCTTTCTCCTAATAGTTAGTTATTTTTTTGGAATTTAGTCATAATGTATTTTCTTAGTAGTCTTTATGGAATTTGTTTCTTGTATGGTCATTGGTACGCTACAGTATGCCTATTACTATAGGGGAGTTTTCACCGAAATCATGTATCCTAGAAGATTACAATGTAAAAAGGATTCTTGATTTTTTAGATCTCCATCTTCCTTAGAAAAGGCATAGCATGTTACCCATTCGGGGTTAAAAAGGAAAATTATCATCAATTTAAAGAGGTAGTCTAAAATAAACCTCCATCTACTTCACACCTGAAAAATCCCCATCTCCTTTGCACCTGAAAACCCCTCAATCAAGAAAAGTTTGGTTTTGAGGAGTGAGGAGAGTATACAAGTGATAGTGGCATTGTCACTATTGGTGGCACAATCATTACCCTGACCATGTTTTCAAATGTAATTCCAATGGATTAAGAAAATATTTGTCTTTTTTCCCTAGATCAATTGAGAACTTTGTTCAAAAGAGTTATGATATATTTTCAGTTAATATATTTTATATATATATATAATTAATTATAAAATATTTTTATTTTTAATGGATTAATGAAGAACTTTGTTCAAAAAAGTTATTATATCCTTTATAGTAATTTATTCAAAATAGTTATTGTAAGGTCTTCGACTAAATGGGTGCAAAGACCCTCACCCAAGTCCTTAACGAGACAAAACTTGGGGTTGCTCCGACATCCAAGTTGGGAAAATGGACGCCTTGGGCATGCAAACATGCCAAGGAGCTTTCCCAAGTATGAAGCGACCAAGAGATTAGGGCATGCCGGCATAAGGAGTGCACCAAGGTTGGGGTGCTCAAGTCCCAAGGGGCACAATGGTTGACAAGCACATGGGTTCGTTTGGGTGACCGGGTCCGCGAAGAGGCGCGACAATTCATTTGGGAAATCAGGTCCACAAAGGGGCACAATGTTCATTTGGACACACGTGTTCACGAAGGGTCACAACACCCCCAAAGTACATGACGGTTCATGATAGTGACCTTTGAAGTTCCTATAAGAGAACTAGGGCAGAAAACAAAGAAAGGAATATTTTGAAGACAAGGAGAGCAAGAATATCTCTACAGTTTTGAGGCAGGCTTAGACAAAGAGGGGCGACCTCCCTCAAGGAGCCAAGTCACTCCACATGGGAGGACTTGTCTTTCCTTGAAGTGGAGTCGGTGGATAGAGTGGGGAAACCTCCTTTTGGGATGATTTTGGGGAAGTATTGAAACGTAGATTTGTTGGAGGCATGTGTGAGGTAGAACCAAAATATGTGAAGTCTGTGGAAACAAAGAGATAGTAAGTCTACGATTGAGGGCACGCCTGAGGTGCACCGTAGGAGGTTGCAGAAACGGTTGCAACAAAAAGTCTTGGTGTGACAAATTTGTGTATTCATAGTGTCTTGGTGAGGTGAGGTGAGTCGTGTGACTCTTCCAAGTTGTAAATCGAGTCGATAGTGCTCACATTGTAATTGTTTCGCAATAACAAAGACTTAGTCGGGTGTTAGGCACAATTCGTGCCACCTACACTATTTATGTGTATGTATTTTGTTTGTTCCACAACTGTTCTCTTGGTTTATCATGTTCATGGATGCATGCTTATATATGACTAAGTGTTAAGATGTTAACACTTGTCTAAGTATACAATAGTTGCGCTAGAGTAGGAGTGTGACTGGTCAGTATCCTAGAACACAGTATGAGTATGCTCTAGGTGAAGAAGCATAGTCTGGATGAGGTGTCCTTGGTGTTTCCAAGAAGCCAAGTGAGAAATGTTGTGATGTCACATACCCTCAAAACGTGCACAATCGCAAGGCACAATGTGGGAACTTGATAATTATTATAACAAATTATTGAAAATAAAATAAATTATTTTTGTTTAAGCTTTCTAGACTTAAAGTGTGGAAGAAATTTTGACTATACAAAGTTTATATGACTAATTATGAAAACATTTACCCTAAAATTAAAAGAAATTAGTTTCAGAAATTTACACAGCTCCTCCACATTTTATGTCATAGTTCATGAAAAAGTTTAGATTATAAAATGAACTTTTTAATAGTTATTTCAAAAATATATGATATGTTAAAAGAGATGAAATGGAAAAAATAAAAAAATCCTTATTCTAAATGTTTAATTTTAATTGAAATTAGATTATAAATTGTTGATTTAAATTATTGAAATTGCATAATAAAAATGTTTAAGGATTTAAGAGAAAATTGGATTCATTTATACATTAAAAATAATTTAATAAATAAAATATTAAGCTTTTACTTTAAATTAAATAACTATACCAAAAATCGTGATAACCAAATTTTTTTTCACTAAAACTTATATAACCAAACCAAAATCAAACTTATATAACCAAATCCTGGTGACAAAAAAATCAAAAGGAATAACGTTTAGAGTACGCCATGAAAAAGAAAAAGACGCAGAAGAACAATACTTCATTGATCACATGGAACGGCCACCCATCATGTGGAAGGGCATTTCAGCTACACACCGCAACTGAAAAAGACTACTAAAATTTGCTCGGCGGAGGAAATTTGAAAGACTGTTGCAACATTAACAGAATAACAGCGATTACTTTATCATTACCGTTAGAGGTGCATAACACATCTCAAGCTTTTGCCTTCCAACAACAATTCAAAAGCTTTGTTGATCTCTGAAAAAGGCAACTCATGGGTAATAAACTCCTCTACTCTCATCTCCTGCGATCAAAATCGAAACGAGTATATGTAATATTTTATTCAGAAACAATATTAACATGAACATCAAATGGAATTGATAAGCAAGGTCTGTACCTTATTCATAATTAAGGTATCTACCAGGTAAGGCAGATGACTTTTTCCCTTCACACCACCAAATGTTGCAGCCACGATTCTCCTTGCAAACAATTCGAATGGATGAAAGCTTATCTTACGAGGACTCATATCCGACCCCAACAAAACTGTCACACCTAACGACTGCAATGCATGTTAACACGCCAGAGATTGTACTTCACATTAACAAAAATTGATTTGAGATGGAACAGCAAAGGGAAGGGTCGCTTTACCTCCCGAGTAGCCAAGAAGGCCTCATATAACACGTCTGTGTTTCCAATGCATTCGAAGTTGTAATCCACACCTCCGTCTATCATCTCTCTTATCACCTAATGGAATGATTCCTCTCTTTATCAGCAAGAAAAACCATCCAATTCTTCTAATAAAAGATTAGATAATATGGTTCAACTAAAAATACCTCATGAGTTGGTTTTTCATGGTCCTTTGGATTGATGCAATCAGTCACTCCCAAGGCTCCAGCTGCATTGGAAGTCTAGTAAATATCATGTTCTCAAATTGCAGTTATCTCTTTTAATTCGGGAGGGAATTATCAAGTTTTTAGAGGATAAAATCTTTCCCAAGGCTCCAGCTGCATTGGAAGTCTAGTAAATATCATGTTCTCAAATTGCAGTTATCTCTTTTAATTCGGGAGGGAATTATCAAGTTTTTAGAGGATAAAATCTTTTTTTAACAAATTTTTGAAAGTGTAAAAGTAATAATGATCTCTTTAAAAATTTGATCCTTTCAACATTTAGGATAAAAGTTCAGATAAAAAATTACAGTCCTAAACTGTAGAACGTGGTTGCAGCTCTAAATGCAATAATTGCAACTCAAATTGAATATAGTATTACAATAAAACATATTTGATTAGTTGATAAAACAACCCCACTGCAGAATCTCCAATTTTACCTTTCATGAACTTGGTTGGATTTGTGTGTATGCCAATTATCTTGGATGCCCCTCTCATCCTCGCACCCTCTGAAACCTATACACATCCAGAAGGTCATTACTGTCACAAAGTAAGGTCATTAGTTGGTTCAAATAGATTGTTTTTAAGGTAGAGTTCATCATGAGGTCTTTTCTTCTAATTCAGTTGAAGTGCAAGTCTGGTTGAATCCCACTGGGTTATTAGCTACTATTGTAGTTCCCAATTTAGTTTCCCTCCATTTGTATATTCAAGGGAAGAGGGGGTATCTTGTGAGGTTTTTCTTTGAAAACAAAATTATTTTGAAAACTATTACAAGCAATTATGATTTTTTTTCCAAGGAAAACCTAGTGGGGAAACCTAAGGCATCCTTCCCCACATTCATAGACAAAATCATTAGTAATCTTGTTGGCATATATTAGTGTGCCTCTCCTAAGGGGATTCAAACTAGGCACATGATGGCATAGAACTAGCCAAATACCCAATAACATTTGCAACAACCAGTTGAGCTAACCCCTTGAGCTTATCTTTACGTTTTTTTATTGACACCTGATCCTAATAAGGGTAGCTATGGTTGGCTAGTGTGTGACAGATTTATTTTGGGGGGGGGGAATATTACCCTTAGCTCGAGGCTAATAAGGGATATGAGTAGTCTCTTGATTTTGTATCTAGCATGTGATAATCATGTAGTAGCTTTAGAGTGACAAAATCCTTTATGAACACTTTTATGTTTCGCTAACACACACACATATGAATTATGGTTTTAGTTTTTTATATGACATGTGTTATGAAAATGTAAGTGTACAACACTATTGTTGATTACATATGATGATGCTTGGTAGATGAGATGTAAAGACAAAAAAATTCTCAGTGAAGACGATTGGATTCTCACATTTGGGCACGATTCCGACCTATTCCATCAAAATTAAAAGTGACAGCGAAAAACAAACACCCCACATATGAATTATGGTTTTAGTTTTTTATATGACATGTGTTATGAAAATGTAAGTGTACAACACTATTGTTGATTACATATGATGATGCTTGGTAGATGAGATGTAAAATTGTTGATTACATATGATGATGCTTGGTAGATGAGATGTAAAGACAAAAAAATTCTTCTTATTGATGCATGTGTTAAATGTCAATATAGAATATTATTTGCAATGGTATCTATGAAGTTATTTTAGGCTTTGGGAACATGGTTAAATGAAATAGATTCAAAGGATCACACATTTAGCTTTCAAATATTTTCTAAAAAGGACAAGGCATACACACATGGTAAACATTGTTCAATTTCATAATGAGAAGCCCATAATGGAGACAAACATGAAGGTGACAGACGTGACATTTAAGGGCATTAACTAAGAAACCAATCATAACATTGTATTTAGCTTAATTATTTTTGGCACATCTAGTGCAAACACCACTAGAGTGGACAAGGAAATGAGGAGGAAAAATGGCCAAAGCTATCAAGAAAAGATTCTACATGTAATGACTTGCATCATCGACAT
>JZKD02S0055628.1:720833-734408 GCA_000966675.3 Picea glauca | reverse complement strand
TTTTTGTTTAATCTGGGTTTTGAATATTTTTTTAAATGTGTTTGTTTGCTTCATTGTCAAAAAAAAATTGCAATTTTATTTTTATTTATTTATTTTTCAATGTAAATTTAAGAAAAAAAAAGTTAATAAATAAATTTTAAAGTGATCATTTTGTATCCAATTTTGGGGTTTTTTTGGCATATGGATCTATTGTTAAAACCATGGTTTCAATTAGGTTGTAATTAGCCATAATTTTAAAGTTTTGACTTTTTTTTTTAGTTAGCTTCACTTTTTTATTTAGACCTGTGTTAATTTTAATGTTTTTTTGAGGTACTGTATGAGTTTTGAAGGCCATGCTTGAAAAATGTTGTAATTTAACCCTGTTTGAAACAATGGTGATGTCGATAGCACCACTTTTTCATTTGGGGTTTGATTTTCATGTTTTTTATGCAAAAATATGGGTTTTTTGGGCCAAAATTCTCGTTTTGAGGTCACAATTATCATTAAGTGGGTAACTATGTTACAACCATCTATCATGTCCCAAATTAAGACTCCATCTACAACAAAGGGTGAAGTGAAACTTTAGAGGATAAAATCCTTGTTGAAGTCAAGAGGGTTGATTAAAAGTGTCGAACTAAGGGCATGCTTCAATATGTCAAAGGCATATTGGGCTTGGTCATCCCATACAAAGGGTATGTCCAATCATAGTAACTATAAAAAGTCGTGAATAGTGGTGGTTTAATCAAGAATAAACTAATGTTTAAGAAGTTAGTTTTACCTCGGAGGATGATCAATGGCCTAAAATTTCAAAGGGACAATGGTGATGCATTCTTTGGAAATAATGAATCTCAATAGACTCATGGGCCACCAAATGATGAAACCTTGAGGGCCATCTTGTAGTGAATATGACCATTTTTGTGTATTATATCCTACATTATGTGTGAAAAGAATATGTTAAATATGTACATCTTGGGTTATGCATATTCACTGCTATGAAGGATCAAGTTTTTGAGTTATGTGATGCATGGTTTGGAAATAATGAATCTCAATAGATTGATGGGACACCAAATGATGAAACCTTGAGGACCATCCTGTAACTGTAATTGATATTACCCTTTTTATGGATTAAATCCTCCATTACTTGTAAAAATAATATGGTAAATATGAACATCTTGGGTTATGCATATTGATTGTTATGAATGATTGAGTTTTGGAGTTATGCAATATACTTTGGTTTAAAGTATACAGGGTGGGGGAAGTTCAGTAATGGCTTGAAATTTCAAAGGTCCAATAGTGATGCATGTTTTGGAAATAATGTATCTCAATAGACTGATGGGCCACCATATGATGAAACCTTGAGGCCCATCTTGTAGTTGATATGACCATTTTTGTGGATTAAATCCTCCATTACTTGTAAAACCAATATGATAAATATGAACATTTTGGGTTATGCATATTGGCTATTATGAATGATTGATTTTTTGAGTTGTGTGATGCATGCTTTGGAAATAATGAATTCCAATAGACTGATGGGACACCAAATGATGAAACATTGAGGACTATCTTATAGTTGATATGACCCTTTTGTGGATTAAATCCTCCATTACTTGTAAAAAGAATATGTTAAATATGAACATCTTGGGTTATGCATATTGATTGTTATGAATGATTTATTTTTTGAGTTATGTGATATACTTTGGTTTAAATTGTATGGGGTGGGGGAAGTCTAGTAATGGATTGAAATTTCAAAGGACCAATGGTGATGCATGATTTAGAAATGATGAATTACAATATATTGATGGACCACCAAATGATGAAACCTTGAGGCTCATCTTGTAGTTGATATGACCCTTTTTATGGATTGAATCCTCCATTACTTGTAAAAATAATATGGTAAATATGAACATCTTGGGTTATGCTTATTGATTGTTATGAATGATTGATTTTTTTAGTTATGTGATATACTTTGGTTTAAATTATGATTTTGATGGATTCATGCATTTTTTAGGTTGTGATAACTAGTAAGTCAAATCCTAAGGGTGATCTCCATCAACTTTCACATTAGAGAAAATGAATCATTCCCCCTCTCCAACATCCATAAAATCCAAGCATTCAAAGTACTTAAGTCACTCAATCAACACGATCCTAATTTGATTTTTCAATTGAGGGAATTCAAATTAAGGAGGGAAGTTTGGTCCTTGAAACAAGGACCCTTGATTCAAGGCATCCTAGATACAAGTTCCCTTCAATCAAGGATTGTTTGAAGGGCTAAGTTGTGGTTTTTAGTATAAGTAGGAGCTAGGATGAAGTAGAAACTATTCAAGTCTTTTCTTTTGGCATAATACTTTCATAAGTGATTTAATCCATTCAAATTGTTAAGGAATACTCTACTCTCATGAAGTTAATTTCTAAATTAGGGACTTGTATTTTCAGATCTTGACAACTTAGTGATTTTACTAGGGTTCTTGTAGAGACCTTGAGTAGGGTCCACCCAAATCTATGTAAGAAACCCTCTTTGTTGTTGTGTTCTCATTTTTGAAATAGCTTAAAATTTCTTGTAGTAGTTCCATGCAAGTTCTTATCACAAATTTGTTGTGTTGTGTCATTTGATTTCAAGTCAATACAATTATGCAATGAAAGGAGATTAGTGTGATAGTGGAATTTG
This sequence comes from Picea glauca, assembly GCA_000966675.3. NCBI lineage: Eukaryota > Viridiplantae > Streptophyta > Pinopsida > Pinales > Pinaceae > Picea > Picea glauca. The sequence continues at coordinate 731,764 of JZKD02S0055628.1, read as the reverse complement.
AGTAAAATGGCTCATTCTTTGTTGTCATTGTCGGTATCCATATTCATTATGCAACACATTGATGGGCATTAGCTCTCTTCAACATCTCCTCTATGAGATTTTTATTCTTGATATAACTAACTATGTTTATGTGTGAACATAAACTAATGTCTTGAAATTATTATTTTTTTCAGTTCAAAAGAACAAAATTGCACCTATATTTTCATAATTGGTGTCCATGGATTATATATGGTTAATAAAGTTGTTGCTTGTGGAGCCTGATTATCTTCCTGACTCAGAGGTCTTGTGTTTTTCAGCCATGTTTATACCCCATGAAGACTTTACACCCCATAAGTATGTACACTCTTCCACGCGGGGGAGTGCAGAGGGGGCTACACCCTCTGCGGGGTCTATCCCCCTGGCTAGGGGGTTCGGGGGCGAAGCCCCTGAAGGAAAAATTGTCTTGTAAAAGTATATTGTAATTTCATTGTAAATCTGATGGTAGAAGTTATGTTAGGGTTTTTTTCCCTAGAAGGCAACCCTCCTTTATGAGGGAAATGTATTATGGCTATGCATCATTGTGAATATTGTATTCTGAGAGAGGAGACTGTGAGAGAAAGAAGAGGAAGTTACAGCGGGCGTGTTGTAGGTTGTATCCCTTCATTTGCTGGATAATAATAAAGGAAGGACTTGGCAATTTCTCTGGTGGACGTAGCCCACACTGGGTGAACCACGTAAATCTGTGTCTCTATTTTATTGTGTATCTTTTGTGTTTTGTTTCCGCATTTGTTTTATTTTATTGCTCCGCGGTCCTGTTTTTCTAACAAAAGTGTTCTCCCAATTCTTGAAGAGAGAAAAGAGAGGTGCAATAGAGTATCCATCCATTGGTGTTAATAGATATTATTGGAAATATTCATACAAAGGGTTCTCTTTTATATAGTGTTGGATAATTGCAATGGAAGAGGAGACTACCTCTATTATTCATATGGAGATGGACGACAAGATGAAAATCTACCACTTTTTTATATAGTGTTGTTTAGAGACTTGAGTTTGACTTTGAGAAAACATGTGTTTGCAAAATAAAGGATCCAAGATTTCTTGGATCGCATAGTTGACACATTTACCTTACCTAAAGGCATGATTCTTTCATTATATGTTGGATGTAGATTTTTATGTTCTTTCATTATATGTTGGATGTAGATTTTTCTGTTCTAAGAATAAGTTAGGAAATGGAAGACTAATTTCAATCATGGAAACAATTCATCATTAGTCGATAAAAATAAATGTATTTTTATTTATGCTTTTTAATAACTTATTTGATTAAGTTATGTTTTTAACTAATTATTTTCAATCTCTATATTTGGTTGTAATTGTCAATGAAAATGATTCACAATAATCTTTTAATAAAAAAAATTAAACCGATCAAGATGATGAGTGTTGGAGATTCTATTAAACATTAAAATTTTAATTCAAATGATCAATCTAAAAGGGGTAAATCATAGAAAGAAGGAAAATACAAGTAAGGATCCTTTAGAAAACGATACAGAACAAAACAAAGAATTATATCGTTCCATCCCAAAACATTTAAATAAATAAATAGTCTCATAAGCATGGAATTTATAGTAGGAACCATTATATCCAATGCAGTTGATCTCCAATTTGACCTTACCAAATCATTGAAATGTAAAAAAATAAAAATAATGATTTATTTCTACGTATTTTAAAATTTGTAGAAAATATCTTATGTAATATATGACAAAGACCCTTTCTTTGTGCAGATTCACATAAGAATGTGTTGTTATAATATAATTGGAATATTTTTATTTAGTCAAAAAGATGCTTAAATGGAAAAGGAAAAATATGAACACCAAAATAATTAATTTAAATACAAATCAAAATTGTATCAATGAAAACCATATGCATTAGATTTATTGAAATTATGAGTTTGCAAATTTCAAGTTGAATTTTGGTCAACCAAAATTGGAAGAGATGTGAGGGATTTATTTAGGAAATTTCATGTGAGAGATTTATTTAGGAAATTTCTTAAATCAAAGAATAAAATTATTGAGAAGAAAATTAATTTTTTTGTTTGTTTATTGATAAATGTATTAAAATAATTGAAGTAAATATATAAAAAATTGCAAACACTGTGGGATGGATTTGGAGATCAATTTTATGAAAGAAACACAATAATGGTTGTTTCGAAGGGTGTTGAAGTAGAAGGAAGTCATATGAAAATTGCATTATGGATAAACCTTACAACATATTCGTTAAAGAGGAACATAATCTAGTACTTTCACTGTAGCAACATTTCATGAAAATAAATCCAAAATATGATGTTAGAGGTTTGCACCACTTTTGAGATATTTGCATATTTTAAAGAAATACGTAATAACCTTGAAACATCATATATTTATGAAAGAAAATATTACTTACATTATTTATATACTTTGTGTAAGTTCACTATGAATAATTACTTTTACTTTAATGGTTTAAATATGTTGTTAGTTTGTTTTTGGTTATGTATTCATAATATTTAGTAATACTTTACTTTAATTACATATTCATCATGGATAACTTATTTAATTTAATAACTTATATATCTTGTTGTAGTTATAATTATAGTTATGGTTTTTGTATGTAGTTTGAACCTCAATAGGTATTGAGAGTGGAGGGATTGTTGATTAGAGATCGAGTGTTTACCAGAAAAGGATTACAATCAGATTGATTTTTTGCATGACTATTATCATTATTATGCGAAAAGGATTACAATCAGACTGATTTTTTGCATGACTATTATCATTATTATGCATGAATGTTTAGTGTTAATATTATCAATGTTGCATGAGAGTATTTTTACATTGCTCTGTGGTTTGTATATTTGGAATGCATAGAAATAAAAAAAATTATGAGTAAATTCAAATGAATGAAGGATGAAAAGTCTTATTTATTTGGGGCCACCAACTTTTGTATATAGTACTTTGTACCATTCACCAATGTGTGCATATATTGGTGGAGAATTGTGTATTTATGTAGTATGGAGATAGATACAGAAAATCAAACATATTGTTTATAGATGAATGTCATTACCAATCATAAAAAAAAAAAATAGCAAGGGGAATTGTTTGAAATTTCTATCAAGTTGGACATTTCATTGGTTAGATGAAATAGATAGAAATACAAAAAATATATTTTGTTCGTTTTTCAATCATGTAGGAAATCATCCAAACATGAGGAAAAGAGATAATTTTAGGGGCTAAGTTTCTCCTATTGGATAATTTTCCATGATTTTTCCCAAAAAAATCTTCCATGATTTTTCTATTGTATAATTTTCCATGATTTTTCTATTGTATTGTGTATCTTCTGTGTTTTATTTTCACATTTGTTTTATTTTATTTCTCTTTGATCCTGTTTTTCTAACAACTGGTATTAGAGGGAAAGGTAACTCTCGAGAAAAGAGGATCCCTAGTTCAAGTGGGAGAAATGGCGGAAGATGGAAAGTTTAGGGTCGAGAAATTTAACAGCTAAAACTACCAGTTATGGAAGATGCAGATGAAATATTATTTATATCAGAAGGATCTATTCCTACCATTGGGCGAAATCGCAAGGAAGTCGATGGCTATGAAGGACGAAGAATGGGAGATTCTTTACAGAAAGGCTCTATGAACAATACGACTGAGCCTGGCATGAAAGAGGAAATGGATTCCTTGGTAAATAACCAGACTTGGGACTTGGTTCAGTTGCCTGCAGGAAAAAAAGCATTGCATAATAAATGATTTTACAGGTTGAAGGAAGAAGATGGAGGAAAATGGTGGTACAAGGCTAAACTTGTTGTAAAGGGGTTTGCACAAAAGAAAGGTATAGATTTTGATGAAATATTTTCTCCTATTGTTAAAATGAATTCAATTAGGACTATTTTAAGTCTTATGGCAGTAGAAGATTTGCATCTTGAACAGTTAGATGGAAAAACAACTTTTCTCCATGGGGATTTAGAGGAAGAGATTTATATGCAACAACCATAGGGGTATGAGGTCAAAGGAAAGGAGAATTTGGTATGCAGGTTGAGGAAGAGCTTGTATGGCCTAAAGCAAGATCCAAGGCAGCGGAATTTGAAGTTTGACAAGTTTATGACAAAACAGGGTTATAGTAGATGTCATTCTGATCACTATGTTTATTTTAAAAAGCTAGAAAATTGAAGCTATATTATCTTGCTATTGCATGTAGATGACATGCTTGTTGCAGGGTCTAATATGCAGGATATAAATGTTCTCAAGAATAAATTAGCTAATTTAGTTGCGATAAAGGATTTGGGTGCTGCAAAGAAAATCCTTGGTATGAGAATAATAAGAGACATGAAAAATCACAAATTGGCATTGTCTCAGGGTGAGTACATAGAGAAGGTGTTGGAGAGGTTTAGAATGCTGAATGCAAAACCAATTAGTACACCTTTGGCCGGCCATTTCAAATTAACTAAGGAAATGTGTCCCAAGACACAGGAGGAGATAAAATACATATCCAGGGTCCCTTATTCATCAGCAATTGGCATCTTGATGTATGTGATGGTTTGCACAAGACTGGATATTGCACATGCAATGGGAGTTGTGAGAAGTTATATGAACAATCCAAGTAAAGAACATTAGGAGGCAGTAAAGTGGATTCTCAAGTATTTGAGAGGTACTGCTACTCATGAATTATGTTTTGGAGGATCAGACACTTTTCTACAAGGATATGTTGATTCAGATATGGCAGGTGATAAAGATAGCAGGAGGAACACCACAAGGTATGTTTTTACTATAGGTGGAACATCAGTAAGTTGGATTTCGAAACTACAAAAGGTTGTTTCACTTTCAACAATAGAATCAGAGTATGTTGTTACTACAGAGGCTAGTAAAGAAATGATTTGGTTACAAAGATTTATGGAGGAATTGGGAAAGAAGAAGGAGAGAAACAAGTTGTATTATGACAGTGAGAGTGCCATTCATCTTGCAAAGAACTCAGAATTCCATTTGAATACTAAGCATATACAGTTGAGATACCATTTCATACGATTTGTCTTGGAAGATGGACATTTGAAGTTGGAAAAGATACACACTAGCTAGAATCCTGCAAACATGTCAACAAAGGGAGTAACCAGGGAGAAACTGAGTTCTTGCTCAGTTCCAGTTGGTCTTCAAGCATGAATATGAAGATGAGAAATTTTTCAGGTCCAAGAAGGTTCATAGTACAACAGATACAACAACGGTGGAGTTGTTGAGATCAGTCTCCAAGTGGGATATGGTTGGGAGTGCAGGGGGGGTTACCCCCCCTACATGGTCTGGGGGGCTATCCCCCTAGCTGGGGGGTCCAGGGGAAAGCAGGCCCCGGAAGGAAAAATTGTCTTGTAAATGTATATTGTAATTTCATTGTAAATTTGGACCGTTCATTATAAGGTCGCAGATCTAACGGTAGAAGTTCTGTTAGGTTTTTTTTTCCCTAGAAGGAAACCCTCATTTATGAGGGAAATGTATTGTGGCTATGCATCATTGTGAATATTGTATTCTGAGAGAGGAGACTGTGAGAGAAAGAAGAGGAAGTTACAGCGGGCGTGTTGTAGGTTGTATCCCTTCATTTGTTGGATAATAATAAAGGAAGGACCTGGCAATTTCTCTGGTGGACTTAGCCCACACTGGGTGAACCATGTATATCTGTGTCTCTATTGTATTGTGTATCTTATGTGTTTTATTTCCGCACTTGTTTTATTTTATTTCTCTGTGATCCTGTTTTTCTAACAGAATAAAGGGTTATCCCAAGATCAGCCTCTTCTCCAGTAGTTAAGTTTGTTCCCACTTTCTCACTTAGTTGGTTTATACCGGCTTTATCTTATATCCGTCCCACCTAAGAAAAAATACAAAAAGAGAACGTTTGAACTGAAGGAGAAAACCTTCACAAGAAAACGTAAAGCCCATCGATTATTTTGGTGGGATCGCGAGATCTGGAGAACCATTCCACTATTAAATGTTGCAGAGTCTAATTGGGCCTTAGTGGTGGGTTTGGTTCCTGTTGTTGAGTCAAAGGGATTTAGGACCCCTCAACAAGGCCCATATTGACCCAAGTTAATTCTGACAAAAGGAATAGGAGAGGTCCAGAACCTCCCGGGGGGGGAAGAGGAGAGGGTGTGCAAGAGAGTCAGGGAGAGATCATTCAGAGAGAAGAGAGTGTGTGAGGCCCTCCAGCTGAGAAGAAGAATTGGAAGTTTGAGATGTTTTTCTAGTTATTGGAGAGAACAAGAGAAAATATATTTGATAATTTGCAGAGAACATGACCTGAGCAAAGGGTCACGAGATTGATGTTGAGGGAGAATCTCATAAACCTTGCAGAGAAAGAGAAAGGATCTCTGAGAAATTGTGAAAGTTCCCTAGTGATAGCATGGCTTGGCACAGGGGTGGCCAGAGTGCTAAGAATGAATGCCTATGAGTCTATGGTTGGGTATAAAGGAGAACACCCACAGTCAGTTGGTTGGTGATTGGCTGTAATAGATAAGTATTTTGTTTACCATGTGCACTTGAATTGAAATGCATGATTTGAATGTATGTAATCGTAATTAATTGTGCTTCGCATGAAATTATTGGTCATGATGTTTATTTCTCTTATGTAAGCCATTGCATTTGAATGGGTGTAAGGTGACAAGTTTGGCCTCTGGGATGGTTGGGAAATCCTTAAGGTATTTTTCCCAAGGATCAACTTCACAGTCCTAGAGTCAAGGAAGAATATACTGGACTGTTATAGTCCTGTTTATCCTTCGAAAATACCTTTCCCTGTTTTAGAACCTAAGTTCTGTGAATGGAGGGAACTCCCTTAAAACCAGTTGTCCAAGAGACCACAGGCTCATGCCCATGAACTTAATCCAAATATTCGATAAGATTTAATGATTGTAGCCTCTAGAGCTTGACAAAGTTCCATAGGACTAGGTCCATGGAACCCTTCGCTACACTAAAAAAGGAGCTAAGTTTTTCGGGACTTTGGTAGTCCAGAACTCCAAGGCGAATGAACAATGTAACGTCCAAATGCGTCGAAGGCAACCTGTCAGACCGGTAGCTTGATGGATGACTGGCGAATGGCAGTCAATTAGCCGTAATCATGGGGTTTGTCCCCTTGCTAAACCCTGATCCACTCCTTGAACGCAAAGTAATGTGATTCGTTGATCTGAGAATAATCGAGATCTACCCTGACTGAGGGATCGATATCGTAGTCAGTCAGGCATTGACCACTTTAGGAGAACAGAGGTGTTATAAAACCAAAACTCCCGAATGTCAGAGTTGCGAAGTATTGTGGGTCGTCAATCTACGAATCCTTCAGGGTCCCTCTCATATTTCTGATCATGGGGACGCAGGTATCATGTCGAGAGCACGTGGGGTTCCATGTGTTGAGCAACGATGATGCCATGTGTGGAAAATTTGTGGAAGAGAAAAGAGATGTCAATGACCTAAGGCATGTGCCACATATCTTTCCAACGGGTTTTAGGTTGACAAGTGTCCCTCTAGGAGTGGCCTAATACTAAGACCAAGGGACCCTTGAGCTAGAGTTGTGAGCCGTGGATCTGGGGAGTCTATTGATAACCCCTCCTAACTGTCTGATCCACTAGTGGAAGGGTTCTCTTGTAGTACTTCGGCGAAGTCCTACTCTGGGAGAAAATGAGTATTAAACAAGTAGAACCCTCGAACACTAAACTCATGAAGTGACGAGAGTTGTATATATGAGGACACTTTGAGACCTTTCCTGGCCGTTGGAACCTTTCCTAGCCATTGGAACCTTTCTTGGCGGTTGGATCTAAGTCATGGTCATTTTGGTATTGACCACTCTAGGTGATAGGGAGTGTTAAACCAGTAGAACCCTCGAACGCTAAAGTCATGAAGTGATGAGGACCTTAGATCTGAGGACATGTTGGGACATCTCCTAACCATTGGATCTAGACTGTATTCATCCCAATGATGATCACTCTCGGAGTAAAGAGGAGATTACACAGCGGAACCCCTGAATGTTGAAGTTGCAAAGAAACGAAGGTCGTAGATCTATGGGTTTACGTCAACATATCTCTATCGTGGGATGTAAGGGGCATGGGAAGGTTGTCAGTCCAAAGTGACGTGGCATGTTGATGTCACCAAGGGTGATTTTGTGCCACGTTCAACGTGCCACATGTCACCTTGATTCGTGCTTTTCACAAACCCTATGTGCCCATTGGAACGTGACACGTGTCTCCCATTGATAGGGCCATGTGTCATCTATTTTCTTTGTCGTGTGTCACTCCATGGTACGTGGTTTCTTGACCTAATAGATAATGGGACCTCGGAAGTTCGAAACTCCGGGAGACTTAGGATGTTATAATGTATGCTCCCAAAAGGGTCGAAGGCCAAAGCTACGTGGAAGTACTCATGAGTTTGGGATTTCATAACTTTAGAGGTTTGGGGTGGTGTAGTTGGATAAGTCAAAAGATTCAAAGGTCGGAGCCACATGGAGGAATTCCAGGGCTTCAAGGTTTCGGAGGATATGCACGTAGAAATAAAAATGGGTGTTCAACGCCAAAGTTTCGAATGTCGAATTCCCGTAAGTCTGTACATTAAACAAGAATGAAGTTTCGTCGATGGATTTAACAAGGGATGGATTTCCACCATAGATGCAAGAGCATTGGTGAGCTCCAGGACTTCGATGGACTTGGGATGGTACAAATGAGATGAAACCATGTGAACTTTGGCCCATGATTCTTGCATAACTTCGGAAGGGAATAACTTCCAATCTAGAGCCTGAATTTGAGCATGGTAATGGTGGTTGGAAGGCTCTTGACGAGAAGAGGGTGATGGAGATCTCGAGAAGAGGGTTTGAGATGATGGAGGAAAGTGAAATTTTGATGCCCAATCCATTAAAAAGGTACTTAAGGGGCTTGGTGTGTTACAAAGTGGTATCAAAGCAAGCAAAAACACTTGGCCTACTTGGGCTCATGAAAGAGTCAAGTGATTATTTTCTTTCTTAGAAAACTTTAAGGGAGAGGGCACCCTGCCCTACCCTATCTAGCAGAGAATTATTCAAACATGGGACTGGATGGGATAGAGAATGGTCATAATACTATTTTACGAAGGCTAAGACGAGCATGCTGAGAATATTATTTCCATATGGAAATTATCTGCATAAGTTCCTTGAGGAGAAGGATGCAGATTAAAATTCAGTTGGGATTTTACCCATGGAGATTGAATCATGCTAGACTATGGTAGAAGAAGCCTATAATTTATTTTGGGAAATGATATTCAGTCCTACAAAAGTGGGATTATGCCGAGAGGCATTAATAATAAAACTTGGATTCAAATGGCATAAACCTATTTTAAGGAATACTTGAGTCCAGAGGGAAAGTGGACTGAATATGTGGCAGGAATTGCCTAAAAAGTGGGCTTAATGAAGACTTTGTTAATTAAAAGTGTTTATTAAATGAAGTATCTAGCATCGGGAGTACAATCCTCCATTTATAGAGGCCTTATGGAAGTAGGAGAGATCGGCCTACTCGACCTGTCAAAAAAAAAAAAAAAACTTCCTACTGGGGTAATCACTCTTTGTAAAATAAAAGAAGTCACGTGGACTGAGAATGAACCTCAAGGGAGAAGTGGAATGACATGAGGAAGTTCAAAATCTCATGGTTTTTCTTGGGGAGTGTGTATCCATACTAACTAAGGGTAGTTCTATGCATGAAAATGCAAGAGGTAAGTGAGTGGAACCCGTCTGCACTGCAAACATGGGTATAATGCTTGGTGCACGAAGATATGTTGAAATGCATATCGCAAAGATAGAACATGCATATGAATTGCATATATACTTATTATAGTCTTTCATTGAATGTAAAATATGGTGATCATATGGTTAGTGATGATTTGACTATGGAAGCATAAGTAAAAGATTGAATATGTTGAGTACATAGTACCCTATGAGGATAAGGTAGAAGGATTAATGAAATGTTGATCTTGAATGAGGTAGAGGAAGTGTTGGAGAACTTCTAGATGAACAATGGGTTAGGATGGCATCCATAAGTGGATGGTATCCATATAATGTATGGCTTAGTATGCTCAAGTAGTAGTGAGAGGGAATCTAGAAAAGGATTCCCTTGATCGAAAAGTCTATTGATCAAGACCAGTTAAAAGCTTGATAAGTTGTCTTGTTGCCTTGGGTATTTGTTGGAATTTCCTAGATGGTATTTTTGGGTTGTTGAATAACTTTATACTAGTTGAGGAAAAAAATTCTTCTTATTGGTTGTTGTCGTGCAGAAGGGGGAACATAGTTATGACTATGCCTGATTAAACTTCCATGTGGATATCATGTGAATGACTGCAAGCTCTCAGCAGAGAGAGCAATTCAATTATGACTATCTCTATGACACTTATCATAAGAATAACTAGAAGATCCTTTGGATAAGGATATGGAATTCTGATATGTCCATGTGTATGAATGACATGGAAAAATGTACAAGTAATGATCAAGGATGCTCTTTTGTCAAGATAAGAGGAAAAATGATTATGCCTTTGAGGATCGCATGAGAATTATTGTGAACAATCATGAGTTGAATGATTTCAAAGTAAATGTCTTTTAGCTGTGAAATATGCATATGGTAGCTACACATAGGATTATAATTATGCATATGGTTAAGTACATCATGGATATAAGTTAACAAAACAAGGAATATGTGTGGATAAATAAGCTAAATGCATAACAAAGATGCATGTTTATATTCCTTATGGAATATTTGGTAAACAACTGAAGCTAATTCAAGGTGGAGTCCATCACAGATAGTGAAGGATATGCAATAAGGAAGTGGCATGCTAAAGGAGTTCCTTATGGAGGAGTTGTGTGAAGAATCTGTCAAGAGAACAGAACCACAACCTTAATGACTGCTGAGAATGGAGCAGTGTAATGCAAATATATATATATATATATATATA
>JZKD02S0055628.1:659497-682704 GCA_000966675.3 Picea glauca | reverse complement strand
TATCCGTTACCTTTATATTCGATATTTGGAAGTTCTCAATGTGCTCTGCAATTGAAAACTTTTTCTTGATATTTATCAATTGGCTAAAGAAGGTATTGCTCCCTGTATCCTCATAGTGTGCTATCACTTCTTCTGTGAAAATTTTCCAAGTGACGAGTGATTTGTGAGAACAAATCCATCGTTACCACACAAATTGATTGGGTTCTAAATATAAAGAAGCAATTTGTACCTTTTTTCTATGTGGCACATCATGTAGATCAAATAATTTATCCATCTGAAGTATCCGTGTGATTGGATCCTTGCCATCAAACTTCCTCATATCCATCTTAGGAAAATGGTTGGTCTTCAACCCAAAGTTGGAGTTTCTCCATTCTTGATTCATCTTCCTTGTGTCCTCATCATGAATTTCATGGCATACATTTTCACTTTTAGGTGTCCTCTCTATTAGAAAAATTTTCAATCCTTCCATAATCTCTCTTTTTAAACCCTCCATCTTAGTATACATTATTGCCTCCAACTTAGCTTCAGTTGAATCCACCATCCCTTGTAGTTCATTTTTTGTTACTGTCTTCTTTTGTAAATCATTTATTTCTTTGTGCATTTCTTCACCTTCATCAAGAGTCCAAGTAGGACTGTATGGAGGATTAATTGGTGTATAACTTCCCTTTTTTGGTGGCATGTTGGCCAAGTATCACTTTTAAACCCTGATTTCAAGGTGGTTCTACTAGATGATATTTATTTTTTTGTATCTCCAAAATTTTGGCCCTTCTAGGTCTGAAAATTTATTTTTGTAGTTCTCTAATACGCCTTCTTTGCAATGCCACAAGTCTAATCAAAATTGGATGTGCCAAGTCGAAGTTATGGTAACTTCCCCACATCTTGTTGATTTTTGTCCCTTCCAGGAGAGGATACTTGTAAAGTGTGCCAAGATCACAATATATGATATTTGTTTCTCAAACTTGTACCAGAAATACTACAGACTTTCCACTATCCAATGCAACCAGTCTCACTTAATTTGGATACTCACTGAATAAGATATCATTGTTTTACCTAAAATACATGTTTGAGACTAGTTAATATGACTAGTCAGATACCCTATTTTGCACAGGGTGTATCTACAGAAGTAGGATGACCTAGAAGAATTTGTATCATAGATACTTTGAAAATTTCTATGAATATCCTCCAAATTTTAGGGTCTGAAATGTTACAAACAAAGTTTTATAGTGAAAATTCTAAGATGAATAAATTTAGGATGATTCCAGAACCCTATCTTACACAGGCTATATATCCGCAAGTATACGGACTCAGGAGCTGAAATTTTTACCCCACGTATATTCATCCATATACTAAATATCTTCTAATGGGTTCCTTATGAAATTCCATATAAAAAAAGTTATAGTGAAAATTCCAAGATGTCTCGGATGTAGCAGCGAAACCTGAAGACCTTGAGCTCTGATACCAAATGTTAGGAACCAAATATTAAGATAGCATAGAAAAACCTTAGAATAAGTACTCAACACCTTGAAAAAGATAGAATTTCATATAATAAGCCTCTTCGAGAGGGAAACCTCGTTATACACCACATAAATTTCCAAATACAATATGATTCCAAATGAAAAGGTCTCCTTGGTATATATAGGAGACTAGGAGGTACAATTACAAGTAATGGACCCAAGCCGACATAAATAAAACAAAATTAATAATGTAATATTCCCTAATTAAGGGGTAATGTTCCACTATTTAGGGCTTAACAAGTAGCCTATGGGAACACAAGAACAATAGGATCCGGTTGGCGAGGTCAACTCCTTCCTTAGGGAGTATTAGGCGCTAGAGGAGGAGGCACAGGAAAAATTTCTTACATTGACTACTACAACCTCGGAATGAGGAACAAGCCTAGGATGGGCCAGAGCCAACATAATTTTGACCTTCTATGCAATATAGGGAAGTGGATAGTCATACCTTTTGATGGATCTTCTAAAAGCATGACTAGAGCATGGGTGCACAATTTGGATACTTACCTCCAACTTAAACCAATGACGGAGGCAGAGAAAATCAATTTTTCCACCCTACACTTGGAAGGGAAAGCTAATGAGTGGTGGTACCATGGGATAGTAACATTGGGGCATTCCAACATCACATCATATATGGAATTTACCCAAAGGTTGATGGATAGGTTCGATAGGAAGGACCCTGAGATCCATTTCAGGGTGCTAGCGCAGTTGAGGCAAACAGGCACACTAGAGGCATATGTCACTGAGTTTCAGAGATGATTGTGATGGTGACTGATATTTCTGAGTAGAGGCTAGTAATGTACTTCACTTAGGGCTTAGTTTAACCCTTGAGAGGTTGGGTAAAGGCCTTTATACCAACCACACTATAAGATTTCATCATGAATACTCAGGATATGGTAGACACAACATCCAAGAAGGCACCAGTGAAAACCTTTATTCCACAGAAGGGTCAAGAGATGAAGTTTCCTCAGAAAAAATGAACAGGAAAGGAGAGGATGGATGCAGAAAATCGATAGAACTAAGGAGGAAGAATATTTTCTACAGTTGCAAGGAATCGTGGGAACCAGACCATCAATGTATGGGTAAAGGTAAAGTCCACTACATTGAGGTGGTTTTCGAGGAAGGGGATGATGATGATGATGATGAGGGCATGGGATAGGACAGTGGTGAGCCATCACATGCTACAGAGTAGACGCCATTGCAAGATATCCCCAAGGGAGTAACCATTGACACACTTTCAAGAGTCCCTAAATATTACACCTTCATGGTTAGAGGCATTGTGCAGCGGAAGAGGGTTACAACATTAGTTGATGGTGGGGCCACCCACAACTTCATTGATGTTGCACTTATCACCAGGAGACAAATCCCTATGGAGGATTTTGAGGGATTCAATTTGGTAGTATAAGATGGGTACAACATGACATGTACTGAGAGGATCAAAGGATTGGAAGTAACATTAGTAAACTATAAGTTGATTGATGAATTTTATGTCATGCATTTAGTAGATACTCATGTGGTGCTAGGAGTTCAGTTTTTATACTTATTGGGAGATATCCACATGAACTATCGAAACATGAGGATGGAGTTCTAGGACAAGGGTGGACAATGAGTCATCCTAAGAGGTATGTCGACAGGTGCCCCCGGGATTGTGTCTAACCAGTGCATGGAGGCCCTTTTTTAGACACGAGGACGTGGCTTACGCAACATAGTGCTTGATCACCATGGAGAAACCATGATAGGATCGCCAACAGTACCCTTCGGATATCCAAGCATTCTTTGGAAAGCATGAAAGATTGGTTGAATCATTGCCAGCAGGGAGACCACCTAGCAGAGGATTTGAGCATGTCATTGAGCTAGAAGAGGGATCGAATCGTGTGATCACCACCCCTTACAGGCATCTGAAGAGATTCAAGGATGAAATAGAGAAGGCCATAAAGGAATTGTTGGACATGGGACATATCAGGCCTATCTCTAGTCCCTTTGCTTTGTTAGTTGTACTTATGAAAAAGAAGGATGGAACTATGAGGATGTGCATAGACTACATGGCACTAAACAAGAAGACCATCAAAAACTGATATCCAATAGCTAGGATTGATGAGTTGATTAACAAAATGCATGGGCAAGTGTACTTCTCAAAGGTCGATTTGTGATCAGGATAACACTAGATTCGGGTTAGAGAGGAGGATATCCATAAAACAACATTTAGGTGTCACTATGGGCACTATGAATTTCTAGGCATGCCCTTTGATTTGACTAACACACCATCTACCTTTCAGTCATGCATGAACCATATCTTCAACAAACAATTGAGGAAATTATTATTGGTGTTCTTTGATGATATTTTGATCTACAACAGGATGTGGGAGGAACATCTGAAGCATGTGGACAAGATTCTCGCCATTATAGAGGAACAAACGCTTTTTTCCAAGGAGGTAAAGTGTGAATTTGTGTTGACAGAGATCATATATTTGGGGAACGTGATTGGTATTGAGGGAGTAAAGGTGCATCATGAGAAGATCCAGACCATCTTAGATTGTCCCACCCCCAGGTCACTCACATATATGAGAGGATTCTTTGGGATATGCAACTATTATAGGCATTTTTCTAAAGGATTTTCACAATTGGTTGTGCCAATGACAGACCTCATGAAGCAAGGGGCATTCCGATGGTCATAGGATGCATAAGTAGCATTCAACATAATGAAGAAGGTGATGAGCACTTTCCCAATATTATCACTTCCATATTTCACGCATCCTTTCATCCTAGAGTGTGATGCATTCGGTGAGGGGATATAATAAGTACTGATGCAGAATAAATATGTAAATATGTATAAATATGTAAAGGGTTTTTGGGTAGAGGGTTTACGAATTTTGAATGTTTTCTTAGTTCTTTTTTGGGTAAGTTGAGTCGAGCGTTCAAAGAATTTTTGAGGTATGACTAAGGTGTGAAGCTCGCACAACAACATAACCGATTGGCAGGTTTGGGTAATGTTACTATTGCATATTTTGTAACACAGTGTGCAGCTGTAAGAAGATTATATATTACTAATAAAAGAAGTCAGTTGTTGTGGACGTAGCCCAAGTTGGGTGAACCACATTAAACATGTGTGTTGTGATTTGTTGTGTTGTGTTTGCTATGATGTTTAATGTTATGGTGCAATAATGATAAATGCTTAAGTATGCATAATGTGTTATTTACATATGATGTTATGCTATCGCACACTCAAGTAATTGTTAATTGAATGAATGTTAAGTGGAATAATTTCTCTCATGGAATATATTGAATGTTAAGTAACTGTTAACTAATGGAAAATGGACACATGAGTAGATGGTTAGTGAGAACATGTTGAATTCCTCGCTTCCCCTCATCACGACAAAACCTTGGTTCTTGCAGCCCCTCTAGATGCCTCAGGTGAGACTTCACTTGCTTGCAGGTGATGCCGAAAGGGCCGGTGTTCAAGAGTTTTGTTGGTATATTGATGATTAACCTTGGGTCTACCCACTACATGCCAACATATGTCTTTGTGGAACCATTTGTAATCTAAGATATGATCTATTGGAGGTTTCCCGCCTGAAGAGGCAAGTGAACATTGCTTCCAAATAAATAAAATAATCGCATTTTGTCTCATATTGTCATTATGTTCACTATTTTGTTTCTTTCTACAATATATATGGATAATATTTGTGCTCTTGCTCTAAATATTTCTATTTGGCACCTTAAATTTTGAAGGGAAGGGGCATGTTAAGCCCTATATATTGAGTTATTACATTTCTATTAATATATTAGTGTTTCCCATATTGATCGGTTAGACCCTTTAATTATAATTGTACCCTTTGTCTCTTATATATACCAAGGAGACCTAGTTTTAGTGAGCATCTCATCTTGTACATTTGTTATATTGTAAAATGATGTTGCCCCCTAAAAGAGGCTTCTAATTCATTCTTCTATCTAATTCTCAAGGCATGGAGTTACTTCTCTTTCTATTTTTATGCTATTTGGGTGTTTGTTTCCTAACAAGAAACTATCATAAAAGTGTATCCATCTAACAACATTTTGATGCAACCATAGTGCCACGGGTCACTTTGATTAATGATTAGATAAATGGAGATCGGATTGTGGGTGGTCTAGATTAGATCATTATAAATTCTTATCCCAAGATGGTATTCTACAAGAGAATTTTTTGGGGGATATTGTTTTCTCTATTTGCTTATGTGAATACAAGGAGGAGGAGATGTTGAGACCGATGCCTGTGTGCTACCATTTTTTTCATACTCCCTACATCAATGCTTAGCTCAAGTTGCACACCTCTGAACCTATTTTTAGGACTTCTCCATTTTCTAAACTAGTGTCTACTCCTCTCTTTAGGGTTTTCCCACTTGCAGGAAATACCCTCCATCCTAGATGATAGTTCTTGAAGGTACATATAGTGTGTGTGCTTGTGTTTTTTTTCAAGAAAACTGCAAATCAAAACCAATGAGTTTCTATTTGAATTTCTAATGTGTTGAAATGGTGTTTTATAAATGACCCACAAAAAATAATTTATGATATGGATATTTTTGTGAACACAAGCTTTGGTAGGGGTTAGAAACAAAACATAGGAGTGGTATGGGCTAATAGGCATTCTATCCCATGATGATGTGATCCATTGATATTAACATAAATGGGTTGGTATTTTGAGCTAAGATGTAGTTGTTTGTTTGATCTGTGATATCAGTATTGGTTGTTATGTTAGGTGTGATCTCTATGTTATTGACAATGATGCAAATGAAAATCTAGTTGAGCATAATAAATTAATTCACATGTCACAATGCATGCAGGGAGGAGGGGGTGGAACTATGGGATTTCTACACACTCATTGCATGCCTCAATAATATATATAAATGGATATTGGTATATTTTTTCAAAGGTGCAACTATTATTAACATTTTTCAATGGTTGTAGCTAACTGCATAAGTCACGGTGAGAATATGGGTCTCTAATAAGCATGGAGTTATGGAACCTTTAACTTCACCAACTCAAAACATATTGCATTTTATTTAGGTTAATCCATAAAAATTTGATTTTAGAAACCATCCCTAAAAATATAATGGATTTTAACATACCCAAAAATGGTTTCCAAATAATATTTAAAGCAGGTAACTTCAACTTATGAAAGTATAAGAGATTGATGCTTAGATACATTGCTTTTGGGCTAAACAATATTAGTGAGTATATGCTAGCTTGGATTAGGCCCATAAAGTCCAACTTATGAAAGTATAAGAGATTGATGTTTAGATACATTGCTTTTGGGCTAAACAATATTAGTGAGTATATGCTAGCTTGGATTAGGCCCATAAAGTCCACACCATCACGGACCTTTCAAACCCTGATAATAGTGTTTGAATTATGTTAAGAAATAGATATTTAAATGATGTTGCAATGCTTTGCACCATCTGTGAAAAACAACATTATTACTAGTCATAGTTCCAAAAAAATATGTAATAAAAGATGCAATGTTAAAGAAGAAAGGAAAAGAAATATAATTCTTAAACAAATGTTTGGTTGAACCAAATCCAATTGTCAATTCCTAAAACATTCTCAATTATGTTATGAAATTTGTCATCAATTAAATCATTTGTACTAATCTCGTGGATCTTGGTTGAAAAACTTGACCAAGTTTCTTTCCCATGGGCCATTCCAACACCTTGATGTATCCAAGAGGGAATTTGAAGGTACGGGTTGAACTTATGACACTAAGAGATCATGATTAATATGCATATTTTATAGAACCAAGCCCACCCAGGTTCTCTTTAAGGTTTGCCCTTAGTTCTCTTTAAAGTTTGCCATTTTTTTTTCACAACTAGCTTGAGACTAATAGTTGTAGTATTTTTTTTTTATATTATTTTACGATGGTCAATATTCCAATGACTTTGATAATGATCTTGACTTTGATAATGATCTTGTAAAGCTAAATTTGTTTCATCAATATCAATTGAATATAATTAAACAATTAATGGTAAAGTGAAATTACTAACTTTTGCACTATGATTTCAGATTCTATGACCCCTCTTAGTGAATGAGCTCTTTTTTTTCCTAGAAATGGTAACTAGTCATAAGTGTTTCTTTTTAATTTTGAGATAGTGCAGTTTGTGTAAGCTCAAAAATGTTATTGGTTAGCACTTTTTTTTATTATACAAAGTAGTTCAATTTCTTTAGTTTTTCAAACTTAGGGCTTTGGTAATGGGTTTTAAGAAATGTAGAAAAGAAATTACCGAAGATGTAGAGGGTTCATATCATATTGTCTCTACTGTCCTGGGATTCCCACCCAAAGTTGGTTGAATATATTCTCTGGAATCTACTATGTTAACTATGCGAAGTTACTGTAATGGTAGGATTTATGAATGAGCGAGAATGTTGAAATGGTAGGATTTATGAATATCCTACACATTCTAAGCTCACTAATATTCTAGTGCATTTCATTTCATTATTAGTACCTGCGAAAGCATGGAATTTAGCGATTAATTTTTATTCAAACTATTTTGATTTTGTAATAATAATAAATTATAAGGTTTTAAAAATTTTATAATATTTTTATATTAATTTTAATATTTAAAAAATATAAACTATTTTTTTAATATTTAATATTTAAAAATCTTATTTTATGATTGGTTGAATATGTACTTACCAGGCACGCGCCTTAACCACTCGGCCAAAGCGATAATGTTGAAGTGACCAGAGATAAATGTAAAATTGTTAGGAAAAAAAATAAATTATATTTTATTATATTTTTAAAGTTTCATAATATTTATGTATTAAATTTAATATTTGAAAAATATAAATTATTTTTTTAATATTTAAAAATCTTATTTTATTATTGGTTTAATATGATGAAGTGAATATTTATCATGCTTGGATGTGTGAAATTGTTAGGAAAAAAATAAATTAAATTTTATTATAATTTTAAAGAGTAGTTTAAATGTTCTATTTTTGGGGGTTTTTTGGTCATTTTTTTTTGTTTGATTTTGACCAAAATTCAGTGATGAATGGTTGGATCTGCAGATTTGAATGGCTAAGTTTGTATAATCCGAATGCTTCAAGGGTTTTTCATTATGCATTCAAAAATGCAATTTAAACAACAAAAAATAGCAATTTTATCTAAATTTACATCACCAAATTTGAACCAAAAAAAACTCAAAATATAGAACGTTTACCAACACCCTAATGTTTTTCCATTTTGATCATTGTCGGGAAGCCAAGGCCTCTTCCATCTGGCACCACGTATATGGCCAGGTTTGAAAACATCAATCGTATTGGAGACAGGTGGAAGTTTAGGGAGATCGGAATGAAGGCAGGTGGAAAGTTCGTTGACATTAGTGACAAATGGACGGTGTATTTGTTAACAGATGGACGATTTTTGTTTTACATTCTCCGCTTGATCCTTTAGAAAAAATGGCTACGCCTTAAACATTGACATTTCTGGTTTACATTCTTCGTTGGATCCTTTAAAAAACAATGACTACAAATGAGAAATTAAAACATAATCATGAGTTTACTCGTGAAGTGTTTATTACATGCTTTTTGCAATGAACACACTTTAATTTTTACTTTTAACAATGCATTTTTATTTGCTTGAGTCTTATGTGGTTCATAAAACTCTTAGAACTGAAGCTTTTTCTTATATTGTCGTTAAAAATGTTTGTATTGTTTTAGGCAAGTAAAAAACTAAGCTTTCAACTTGAAAGTTTCTTTGACTCGGCCACTTGCCATCTAAGGAATTATCTTTAAGGGTGTGTTGATAAATGGGAGAGTAGAAACAAATAACTGAGAACACACAAAGTTCTATTGAAATAATGAATCAATGAATATTTGTACAATGGTATATGACTCATTATATTGAGTTCACTGGTTGTTATAGATTTAACTTATTCCAAATATAAATGGAGAGGTTGAGATAATATCTCAATAACACATCAAACATGGATCTCACAAATCCAACTCTCAAACAATTTCCTAAGAATAAGATCACACAACTCACACGTAGAGATTAACTCTACTTCTCAATACATTAGCAAGCATATTAGATAAATAGGAATTATATATTCCAACACTCTCTCTTAATGACTACTTATCTAAATATCTATGTAGTCATATCTTCATGTGCTTCATCTTGTACCTGCATCTGATTATTGATGTCCATATAAAAAGAAATCCATCTACTGAAATACATGAGTCATCAGCTGTTGTAACCACCAGTTCTCTAGGAATCTTTTTCAGCGACATGGTTCATTCAGCCATTCTTCCTCATACCTACCTTTTCATCACATCGTCATCAACCTGGGTTTTTTTTCTGGCTTACCCATAACAATGCTCTGGGTTTTCTCGGATTACCCTCAACCATGTATCAGGTTTTCTCAGATTACCTGTAACCATGCTCTGGGTTTTCTCGGATTACCCTCAACCATGCATCAGGTTTTCTCGGATTACCTATAACCATGCTTTACATAGTGGTTTTTAGATCACCACAAACTTTTCACATTAGGGGAGTATACAATGGCTAGGTACATAACCTATTCCAGGTACATACTTAAGTACTCTCTAGGACCACTACAACAAAATGTCATAGACTTGCTTTCGAAGTTGCTTCTTCTTTAGTTTTGTACCTACAGAAAATTGATCACTGCAAACAACTGACCATAAATGATCATAAATTCAAAGCCCATTTACATCACTAAGATCATTCTCATCTCATCCTCATCACATTGCTTTGCCTCTCCATCTTGGTTATGCCTTCTTTGTCTTCGGTATAGTTGTCTTGGAGTTTTCATATTCACCCACCTATGATTTGTCAGAGTAACCAATTCTAACAAAACCACAACACTTCATATTGAGTTGGCTAGACTCAATATGTTGGTTCACTTCAATTATTCCAAGAAATTTTCCATACCGCTATTAGCTCATAAAAAGAAACAGTGTGAATAAAGATCCACAAATTTCAATGTATAAACATTAGAATTTTCAAATGCTCAAATTTAATAAAGCATTCACCGAAATTTGTACCAAATCTCTTCCATTGAATATTAATAAGATGGAGTCTTAATCAGCATCATAATAAGGTAGGTCTCATCTAAAGTATTTCCTTCAAACAATCTCCATAATTCGCTCGCAAAACTACACAATCACACATACTAAAAAAAGCAATGAATCTGGGCACACAAACTCTCACTTTGTGTACGGAGGCTACACTTTCATTTGGTGCAAACAATCAACATTCCCTCGTAGTGGATGATCTCTTTTATCATGTTGTTATTCTCTAACAGATTACGCCCAAACTTCCATGCAACTCCTGAAGCTACGATAGCAGTAAAACGGTGGTAGCAACGATGGCTCTTCAACCCAGTGAATCCCCCTGCATTGCCTTCACATCCATTTTATTTTTAAATCCTTTCACTTCATCCACACAGACTTATTCACAAGTGAAAGCAACAAATGATCTCACGTCGAGATCTTCCACGCATGCACTCTGTCATTGTTTATCTATCACTCCGCCAGCAACCGAACAACAACATGAAATGATCAAAAGCAATCACCAGTAGAGAGAAATTTCCCTCAATGTGAAGCATCTCCAAGAGGGATTTGAGCCCAACTCTGTTTTTTTCGTTTTTTTCGTTGGAATAGGATTATATAAATTGACAAGAATCACTATTTTTTGTTATTTAAAATCCATTTCTGAATGTAGAAATGGATTCAACAGCTGAAAACCCTGGGGCACTTGGATTATACAAAAATAATCACTCAAATCTAAGAATCTAACAATTTCTAATTGAATTTCGAGCAAATATCCCCAGAAAAAATCATCATTAGAAAAAATCATCATTTAGTAGAATGTTTAGCCTACTGCTAAAAAGAGTTGCTTATGTATACATATAAAAAGAATTGCTTATGTATACATATAAAAAGAGTTGATAGATTAAAAAATTGGTTGTTAATTTAAAGAGTTGGTTTAATTGATTGTTGTCAATATAATTGAGTATTTGACTAATTTAATATTACTAGAAAAATATAGATAAAAAAATTCATTTATCATATACAATTTAAAAACTAAGTTTTGTTTGCTACTAAAATTTAATCTATGTTTTATTGTATACATTTTATAATTCATTTTCCAATAAATTATACCAAAACATTAATTTGAATAATGGTTTCTATAAATTTGTTGGCTTTTTTTTTCACCCTACATGTATTTATTAAGCATTTTAAAAAATTATGTACAAGTATTTATTTAGCATTTTAAAAAGTTATGTATTAAGAAAAAGAAGTTAAGATTAGTAGGTAAAAAGGAAAAACTAGGAAAATGTTGTAGAAGAGAAAGAAGCAGGAAGAAGAACAAACAAATGAAGGAAGCAAGTTTACACAGAGAGAGAAGATTGTGTAGAGAGAAGAGATCACACAAAGAGAAGAGATTGCACAGATGGCATCTAAGATCATTTAAGACAGTCCATGATGAGACGTGCAGTAAAGAGCTACCATGATGACGAAGTATTGGCGTCATGTAACAATAAATGCAGATCGGCCAGAATAATTTGAAAGATTGTAGATTTGAATAGATAATTCGTCGAATATAAGGAGTTGATTGAGCATTAAGGCAGGTAATTAATGAAAACAATTAGTGGATTAGACAGAAATTTTAGGCGCAAAGGGAATTCACGGCTGGAAATGAAGTATAAAAGAAAGTAAAGAGTCAATCAGAGAAGGTTATTGTCACTTAGAATTCACACAGAGAGACGAGGTTTAGAGTAGAAGTGATCCGTCGGATCTTTTAATGACTTATGGTTGAGTTTTAATTTTGCATGCATTAATTAACCATTTGAGAAACTTAGTGAAAGAATGAGGAAAGAAGAGGAATTATGACATCCATATATACATTTGTAGATCTGAAATGAAAGAATAAACAACAAACCATAACACGCAGATTGATAACGGAGTTCGGCACAACTTTGCCTACGTCTTCGGGCCTTTTTCTCTGTGGGGGAGGCTTCTTTATTTCTGTTCAAAAGCTCAAAAGTACATCGTTGCAATGCCAAATGGCTACAAGACTGATTTGGTCATGTTCTTCCAGATCTCTAAAACCATGCAAAGAAAACGGCACGCAAAACGGACGTCCAGAGCTCCCAGAAATGGTCCAACAGCGTCTCCTCCTCAAAAGCTTCTCTGCCTCAAACTGGCTTTGGCTTGGCTTCTCCTCAGCATAATTCTTCTCTGAAAGCCCCCTTATGGCCTCAAACATGCCTTGGTTATATAGCTGGGAAGTTATTTTCTCATCTCCAACTTCCTCTCAAAATTTAGGCTCCAAAACTACCCAATAACTCCCAAAAACCATTAAAAATAGGCTTAATTACAATTAAAACTCAAAAATTAGTTACAAAACCCACTTTATAGTTAAATTTGGGCATAAGCCCCATTTTTCCCAGCGCGCGCCCCCTTGACAGGGTCATATGGGTTCATATGGCCAAGCGCTAGCCCCTCTCCATACAATACTTTGCAATATATTTCATAATGTGGGTTTCATAACATAAAAATTAATTTGGTGTATTGGCAAAAGACCATTTCTTAAGGTGTTGGGCTTGGTGGTGGTCATGGGTTCAAATCCCATGGACCCCAAAAACAATTTTTTAAACATGCCACTTCAACTGATGACTGGGTGCCACATGGCTGCCCATGACTGGGCCACGTGGATTCTCCCCTTTTGACGGATTAATGCCACTTGTTAGCTATTGACTGGTCCAGTTGCCTGCCACATGTCTGCCTTGTCAGTGAACCTGCCCAATCACCATCAGCCAGAGAGTGCCACGTCATCTCCTGCACAGTCATCATGCTGATGTCATCATCATTGACTTTTTGCCCAGTTGACCTTTGACTTTTTCTCTGTTTGGGCTTCCGATCAGAACGCGATAAATTTCGCATACGGAGCCCGTTTGACAAAGTAAATATATCGCCGGAATCAGGAAGACGAGACAGATGCAATGGTGTTGGTTTCGTCGGATTCTGAGCACTTTCATTTTTGAGCATTTTTCAAGCCCTGTCAAGCTTCTGGATCCGATTTTGGATCAAGAAGTAACATAGCCGAAGTTATAGATATGAGATACCGAGCACATTTGAACATAGAGACTAGTGTCGCAGAGGGAGATGGCACCTCCTAAGACGGTAGCAACTTCAGCGTAAATACCGAAGAAAGCGCGCATCCAACCTACAACGTCCTCAGTAGTAGAAGATACATAGGAGGCGTTGTCCTTAGAATCAATATTCCCCAAGGATTATATCCCACCCATAAATCCATCCACAAAATAGGTTCATTTACAGAAGGATGAAAAGTACCTACTCGTGGAGCCACTGATTCCAGAAGGAGTGATTATAGAAGGGGACATGTTAAGTTTAATACCAGTGCTAAAGTATTTCAATCATGAAATTACAGATGAAAAGAAGTTTCTTGAGTTATTACCCAACAAGTTTCTGATGAAGTACATTAATTAGACTCATATGATAGTCATAGAACCACAAGTGTGGGCTACAGGATTGCAGAAGGAAGGAATTCTCAACCTCTTTGATATACTGCATTTTGGAAGGAGTCAAGAGATTAATGCATGTGTAAATATGTTACTCAGTTGTGTGCATGGGGGATACTTGTGGCTTTACAGGCCACTCTCCATCGATACATATTTAATAGTGTTCATTATCGGTCTTCCGTCGTAAGGGGAGGACCCATCATTATTTTTTTTCGATAAAAAATAATGAAAAGGCTCTCGTCGAGAGCATGAAGGATAAATTCCATACATTTCATAGACAACCCAGATTGGATGTCGCAATCATATGTGACCCGACAGTAAGGTTTGTGATGGAAGCCTTAGCATGTAAGTTGTTAAGAAAGTGAAGAAAATATCAAGGGCCAACAACAATGATCACGACAGCAGAAATATGTGTTGAAGGTGTCCAGATGAACTAGGAAACATTTTTATTAAACCAATTTTTGATTGACTGCAAGGAAGCATAGGATAAGGGGACCGAGTTCCATTATGCCTGGTTACTAATTCTCATAGTGCTATTGGATTCGAGGGATCTATATGACAGTTAGTTTTTTGGAGTCCCAGCGAAGCCTTGTCTAGCCACGCGGTATCAGTACCTATGGTATACGACACATAAAGCACGACAGATGAACATCAACATTGAATTTTACATTTATAAGGAAATTATTAGAGACAATATCGATAGGACACTGCGCATACCACCATAGGTGGTTGAGGCATATAAATAATTGGTGCGCTTTAAGGCAGGGCATCACCACATGTATGTACAAGAAAAGAAGGACCCAAATCAACAATGGATACCAACACAATACAGATTGACAGAAGAATAGATGGGACATATTATGGTTGATTGGGACAATGAGTGAAATATTCCACTAGGAGAAGCAGACCAATCAAATAATAAAAACCCAAAAGTAAACGAGATCGATGAGGATGAAGAAGAAGGAGATGCACAGGAAAGAGGAAAGGAACCAAAGGATACCACCCAACAGATAGCACCACGAATAGACAGGAAGCACAAGGAACCAGAGACATGGAAATACGAACATCAAAAGCCAAAGAACAAAGTCGTCAAAGAAGTGCCTATCTAGGCTTTAACTGAGGAATATTTGGAGAAGATAGGTGACCAAGTGAAAGAAGTAACAAATGACGCATTTCAACATGCAACACAACAACAGGAAGAGATGAAAAGACACGTGCAGGAGCATATGGATGAACTATGCCAACTCTTAGAAGTATAAAACATCGCTTCGGAGCGACAAACATAGGAGGAACCAACAACAAGTACTACCAATATTGGGGAAGCAAGTCCATCGATCTCTCAGTCATTAGCAATCGTAGGTGAATTAAGATTGATCAAATTAGTGACGAGGGAAGTAGAATTCCCCGTGATAGAGATTCAAGAACATGAAAAGACATTAGGTCACACTGACTTAGTGCTATCACAACTGCCAATAGAAGTATTGTAGGAATTATAGATGAGTGCAACGCAAGAGATGAACTCGCGTGCAGATAAGAGCTCTAGTGAATTGGTTAAAGTCATGGACGAGAATGTCGCATTGGATATGGATTACAACAAAGTTAAACAAGAGTGCGATAAGGTCGTGCAGAAGGTTGAAATAATGTAGTAGGCATTCGAGAAGGTATACCAATAACTTTCGGAGGCACACACAGAGAAGGAGGCCCCAGTTGAGGACCAAGTCATGAATATAAGTGAATCCTTTCAAGTCTTCCGTGCACTAATAGTTGATTTAGAAGCACATGTAACATCGAGCACCCCACCTGAAGAAAGGGAGAAAAGGGAGGAGACAATGACAACAGTGATGGAAAGCATAAATGCTCTAGAAGTAGAGTGTGCTCAATGGTATGCAGAGACCACGGGCGTTTGGACACAACTCAATGAGGAAAAGGAGAAACAAGATATCAGTCAGAAGATCTAGGCTAGACAGGAAAAGGTGTAGAAATTCAGAGCAGTGATGGGCACATTACCGCCAACAGAGGTGGTAACTGCAATGAATGAGAATAGAAATTTGTATTCAGAAATGAATCATCTAAGGGCGGAGAAACAGGCTTGTGCACAATAGATAGAAGAACTACAAGACGAAGCATACAGCGTAACAACGGCCTTAACAACAACTCAATGCAAAATCAAATAGGAAGTTGATGAAAGTGAGGAGAATATGCAGGCTCGGATCACAGCCAAAACACGACCAAGTTTTGTAGAAGGAAATAGAGGTCAAGGAGAAGGTCGCAATAGTGAAGGAAACCTTCAAAAAATTCATGGCACATTGGAAGTATTCTTGAGTGGCTCGGGACGTGCCATAGGTGAGTGTTGGGGGGTCATTGGATAGGCATTTTGGGCAAGTTTTGGGATCTGTGCCAGAATAAATCAAAGAAGAAAAGGAAGTTAGAAGATGGACCAAAGCACGTGATGGGAGTGGACTTTAAGGAGTCAAAATGCGTGATAGAAGGAAGCACGATGGAGTGGTGCGCAAAAAGGTGGAAAGTAGTTAGGCTTTTGGGACTTTTTTTCCACATTGTAACGAGATTAGCCCTACTTTTTATGTATAAATATGTAAAGGGTTTTTTAGTAGAGGGGTTCCGAAGTTCGAATGTTTTCTTAGTGCTTTTTGGGGTAAGTTAAGTCGAGCGTTCGAAGAAGTTTTGAGGTATGATTGAGGTGTGAAGCTCGCACAACAAAATAACAGATTGGAAGGTTTGGGTAATGTTACTATTGCATATATTGTAACACAGTGCACAGTTGTAAGAAGATTATCAATGACTAATAAAATAAGTCAGTTGTTGTGGGCGTAGCCCAAGTTGGGTGAACCACGTTAAAAATGTGTGTTTTGATGTGTTGTGTTGTGTTTGCTATGATGTTTAATGTTATGGTGCAATAATGATAAATTCTTAAGTATTCAGAATGTGTTATTTACATATGATGTTATGTTATCGCACACTGAAGTAACTGTTAATTGAATGAATGTTAAGTGGAATAATTTCGCTCATGGAATATATTGAATGTTAAGTAATTGTTAACTAATGGAAACGGGGCACATGAGTAGATGGTTAGTGAGAACATGTTGAATGCCTCACTTCCCCTCGACACTGTAAAACCTTGGTTCCTGCAGCCCCTCTAGATGCCTCGGGTGAGACTTCACTTGCTTGAAGGTGATGTCGAAAGGGCTGGTGTTTAAGGGTTTTGTTGGTATATTGATGATTAACCTCGGGTCTACCCATTGCGTGCCAACATATGTCTTTGTGGAACCATTTGTAATCTAAGATAGGATATATTGGAGGTTTCCCCCTTGAAGAGGCAAGTGAACATTGCTTCCAAATAAATAAAATAATCTTATTTTGGCTCATATTGTCATTATGTTCACTATTTTGTTTCTTTCTACAATATATGTGGATAATATGTGTGCTCTTGCTCTAAATATTTCTATTTGGCACCTTATCGTTTGAAGGGGAGGGGCATGTTAAGCCCTATATATTGAGTTATTACATTTATATTAATATAATAGTGTTTCCCATATTGATCGAATAGACCCTTTAATTATAATTGTACCCTTTGTCTCCTATATATACCAAGGGGACCTAGTTTTAGTGAGCATCTCATCTTGTGCATTCGTTATATTGTAAAAGGAGGTTTCCCCTAAAAGAGGCTTCTAATTCATTCTTCTATCTAATTCTCAAGGCATGGAGTTACTTATCTTTCTATTTTATGTTATTTGGGTGCTGGTTGCCTAACAAGGAACTATCATAAAAGTGTAGCCATATAACAACATTTTGATGCAACCATAGTGCCACGGGTCACTTTGATTAGTGATTAGATAAATGAAGATCAGACTGTGGGTGGTCTAGATTAGATCATTATAAATTCTCATCCCAAGATGATATTCTACAAGGATATTTTTTGGGGGGATATTGTTTTCTCTATATGCTTGTGCGAATACAAGGAGGAGGATATGCTGAGAACCGATGACTGTGTGCTAACATTTTTTTCATACTCCCTACATCAATGCTTAGCTCAAGTTGCACACCTCCGAACCTACTTTTAGGACTTCTCCATTGTCTAAACTAGTGTCTACTCCTCTCTTTAGGGTTGTCCCACTTGCAGGAAATGCCCTCCATCCCAGATGATAGTTCTTGACAGTACACATAGTGTGTGTGTTTGTGTTTTTGTTCAAGAAAACTACAAAGCATAACCAATGAGTTTCTATTTGAATTTCTAATGTGTTGAAATGGTGATTTATAAATGACCCACAAAAAGAATTTATGATATGGATATTTTTGTGAACACAAGTTTTGGTAGGGGTTAGAAACAAAACATAGGAGTGGTATGGACTAGTAGGCATTCTATCCCATGATGATGTGGTCCATTGATATTAACATAAATGGGTTGGTATTTTGAGCTAAGATGTAGTTGTTTGTTTGGTCTATGATATCGGTATTGGTTGTTCTGTTAGGTGTGATCTCTATGTTATTGACAATTATGCAAATGACAAACCAGTTGAGCATAATGAATTAATTCATATGTCACAATGCATGCAGGGAGGAAGGGATGGCACTATGGGATTTCTACACATTGATTGCATGCCTCAATAATATATAAAAATAGATATTGGTATATTTTTTCAAAGGTGCAACTACTATTAACATTTTTTTAATGGTTGTAGCTAACCTCATAAATCATGGTGAGAATATGGCTCTTTAATAAGCATGGAGTTATGGAACCTTTAGCTTCAACAACTCAAAACATATTGCATTTTATTTAGGTTAATCCATAAAAAATTGATTCTAGAAGCCATCCCTAGAAATATAATGGATTTTAACATACCCAAAAATGGTTTCCAAAGAATATTTAAAGGAAGTAACTTCAACTTATGAAAGTATAAGAGATAGATGATTAGATACATTACTTTTGGGCTAAACAATATTAGTGATTATAATATGATAGATTGGATTAGGCCCATAAAGGCCACACCATCATAGACCTTTCAAACCCTAATAATAGTGTTTGAATTATGCTAAAAAATAGATATTCAAATGATATTGCAATGCTCTGTACCATCTGATTAGCCCATAAAGGCCACACCATCATGGACCTTTCAAACCCTAATAATAGTGTTTTAATTATGTTAAGAAATAGATATTCAAATGATATTGCAATGCTCTGAACCATCTGTAAAAAAAAACAACATTGTTACTAGTCATAGTAACTAAAAATTATGCAATAAAGGATGCAATGTTAAAGAAAAAAGGAAAGTACATATAATCCTTAAACAAATGTTTGGTTGAACCAAATCCAACTTTCAATTCCTAAAACATCCTTAATTATGCTATGAAATTCGTCATCGTCATCAATTGAATCATTTATACTAATCTCGTGGACCTTGGTCGAGAAACTTGACCAAGTTTCTTTCCCATGGGCCCTTCCAACACCTTGATGTATCCAAAGGGAAATTTGGAGATACGGATTGAACTTATGGCACTAAGAGGTCATGATCAATGTACATATTTTATAGACCCAAACCCACGCCAAGTTATCTTTAAGTTTTGCCATTATTTTTTTTAACACAACTAGCTTGACACTAATATTTTATAGTATTCCTTTTTATGTTATTTTACAATTGTCAATATTTCAATGACTTTAATAATGATGTTGTAAAGCTAAATTTGGCTCATCACTATCAATTCAATATAATTAAACGATTAATGATAAAGTGAAATTACTAACTTTTGCACTATGATTTCAGATTCTATGACCCCTGTTAGTGAATGAGCATCGATGCATTCTTTTTTTCCATGGAGATGGTAACAAGTCAGAGGTGTTTCTTTTTAATTTTGAGATAGTGCAGTTTGTGTAAACTCAAAAATGTTATTGGCTAGCACTTTGTTCGATTTTTTGAATTTTTCTAACTTAGGGCTTTGGTAATGGGTTTTAAGAAATGTATAAAAGAAATTACCAAACATGTAGAGGGTTCATAACATATTGTCTCTATTGTCCTGGGATTCCCACCCAAAGTTGGTTGAATATATTCTCTGCAATCTACTATGTTAACTATGCGAAGCCAAGTGTTTCAACGAGTGAGAATGTTGAATTATGAATACCCTACACAAAGGGTTTTGGATTCTAAGATCACTAATATTCTAGTGCATTTCATTTCATTATTAGTCCTTGTCAAAGTGAATTTAGTGATCAAATTTTAGTGAAACTTTTTCACTTTGTAATAATAATAGAAAAAAATTATAAGGTTTTCTAAAGTTTTATATTTTTTTTAATTAAATTTAATATTGTATTAAATTTAATATTTGAAAAATATAAATTAGTTTTTTAATATTTAATATTTAAAAATAGTATTTTATGATTGGTTGAATATGATGAAGTGACTATTTATCTCTACTTAGATGTGAAATTGTTAGGAAAAAAATAAATGGTATTTTATTATATTTTTAAAATGTCATAATATTTATGTATTAAATTTAATATTTGAAAAATATAAATTATTTTTTTAATATTTAAAAATATTATTTTATGATTGGTTGAATCTGATGAAGTGAACATTTTTCGTTGCTTGGATGTGTGAAATTTGTAAGGAAAAAAATTAAATTAAATTTTATTAAATTTTTTAAGTTTTATAATATTTTTTATTAAATTTAATATTTCATATTTAAAAATATTATTTTATGATTGGTTGAATATGATGAAGTGACATTTATCCCTGCTTGGATGTGAAATTGTAAGCAGTAAATAACTCTGGCATGAGCTGGGAAATTCAATTTGACTTGTAATGTTTGTACGACGACTCCGTAGTTGACACGTGTTAAACTTACAGCTGCATCAGAACACAAATTTCGGTGTAAGACAAAATGTGACTGAAGGAGGCCTCGTCTGCAACAGGAAAAGTTTCATGGACTTAAACATCATGACGTTTCCCATTCTGAAGTTTAAATAATGGGAGGTTAGTAATCTATATGTGATTTGGAAAAAAGAGTCATCTATAATGATGAGAAAATATAAATCATAGCCTGAGAATGAGCAATAGAAAGGGCATTCTCCACCATACGTTCCACGGTATTGGTCAGCAAAACGAAATAGCTGCAAGAAATTGCATGACTGAAATAGTTAGAACTGAAGCTTTTTCTTATATTGTTGTTAAAAATGTTTGTACTGTTTTAGGCCAGCAAAAAACAAAGCCTTCAACTCATAATTTTCTTTGCCTCCACATCCACAACCTTCATTGCTTACATTCCCAATTAATTCACGTAGGGTATGCATTTGACCGTGCTTGATTTTTTCCATAATCCCTTCACTCGGTGAAATTTTTTTTTGGGTACAATCCAAGTTCTGGACAGTGATGATCGAATATCAAATCTCTTCACGTTGTCCATAAAATATTTCTCAATGTGATACTCTATGGAGTTGTTACTCATGTTTCTTAAGTCTACGTTTTAAACAAGAAGGTGAATAGCAACGATGCTGCTAGTCCCTGCCTTAAGGGAATAAAAAAGAAAATAATATGTTGTATGCATGAAGTATTTGTCTACCAATTGGGGGACATTGACATCGACATCATCTTGCTACTCCTTGTTGTGTATGAATAGAAGATAGTAGTTGCAGATTTGCAGATGAGCAGGGGATTTCATAGATTTGGACAAGGAAAGCCCTCTAGTCGATGTTATAGCTAATGTTTGCTTCAGTTTGAATTTGTATTACAATACTTTGGTCTAGTATTTAATATTTCCCCACTTTAACTTTGCAACACGTGATATATCCATTGGAAGGTTGTAGCGAGCACTTTAGAGCACTTTGCAGCAAGTCAGATATCCATTGGAGGGTGTGTAGCAACCACTTCACAGCACGTAGGATATTTACAGTGCCATGTGTCCATTGTTGTTGAGTGGAGTGTTGTTGGTGCAATACATTCTGAAGACAAGGTTCCATAACTTAGTAAGGGGCCACTATTACAGGCAGGTCTTTCGAGACGTTTTAGGCAAGATGATAATTTTCCTTTAAGACGGAGAAACCTAGAAGCGACTGAGGATGACCATGTCAATGTTATTTTCCTCCACGAGCTTCAACAACAACATTGACCATGTCAATGCTATTTTCCTCCACGAGCTTCAACAACAACATTGACCATGTCGATGTTATTTTTCTCCACGAGCTTCAACAACAACATTACTAAGACAACATTCATGTTGGTGCATCAGAGGGTTCTTCCATTGTTCCAACTCACAGCAAGAGAGGGCATCGCCCTTGACCTGGAGGAAGTTTTCCATCGTTACACCTTCGCCAATGTCTCTCTTTTCTTTCTTGGCTTTGACCTGGGCTCTATGGCCCTCGACCTCCCATCCATTCCTTTCATGGAGGTGTGGTCGTCTACATACACACATTTGCTATGACTATTATTGCTCATTTTGCATTTTTTTGTAGAGAGGTATAACTGCTTGCACACACTTTCTCCTTATTCTACATGATTGCTTCATTGCGTTGCTTTTTTTTCTCTATTAATTTTGATGCAATTTTAGATAAACGGAAAGATATTTCATTTATTTCGTTTGTAGAAAGGTGTGGCCAAAACTCACGTTTTCTATTTTATGCCAGATCTTCACACTAGGTTTGTTGGGGTACGTAATTACCATAGGACTAATCCACTTAGTTTTACATGGTCTGTTAGTTTTTTCATGGCAGCTTTGGCTATCATTTATATACTCAAATTGTAAGGTTGTTGTATATACTCAGGCTTGTGATTGATCAGAATTTTTATTACACTGGTTTGAAATACACTTCTCCAACATTTTCTTACGCAATGAGCAACGTGCTACCTGCAATGAATTTTGTCATGGAAACTTTGTTTTAGGTAACGTTAGTGATAGAACATTATCCTTCCATATGGGATTTGGGATGGAAAATGAACCTTCTTAGTGTTGTTTACTCTGTAAGTAATTGTATACCATGCTTAATTTTGTAAATTCTAACCTTGTACAATGTCTACTATAAACATATATTCAAAAAAGAATAGAAAAGATACAATGGAAAATGCAAACATTACACAAAGATTTTTCCCCTGGAAACCCAAACCGAGAAAACCAACATATATTATATTCATACATTGTGTTACATTGTTTACAA
>JZKD02S0055628.1:627828-659487 GCA_000966675.3 Picea glauca | reverse complement strand
AAATTTTTCTCCAAGTGAGAATATTAATGGCATTGATAGTCTTATGGGTGATGATGATTTTCCTTCAAGTGAATATTTTCATGGAATATTCGATGACATTGGTGAGGATGGTAGTCATTTTTCTAGTGATTTTGATATTCCTCTCATCAATGAGATTATCAATGAAGATGATGGACCTAGGAATCAAGATCATGTTCTCAATCATTCAACTGGAACAAATCAAGGTGAATGACATTCTCTTGTTCAGTCTCCTAACAATGTTTTGCTTGATATTCCTAGACATTGAAAAGAAACATTATGTCTAGGACTAGGACTAGGACTAGACATTTTTATATCAATCCAAGACATTGAAAAGAAACATTATGTCTAGGACTAGGACTAGGACTAGACATTTTTATATCAATCCAAATCATTCTAGTTATACAAGGTCTAGGAAATAATTTATCACTAAATCAATTTCCATAAGTGAATTGATTTTAGGTGAATGTTGTCAAAATAATTGTTTGAAAAGCATGGACTAAATGTATGCCTTAAATAAAAGGAATATGTATTTGTCAATGACTAATAGCATGTAAAATTCATATTTGATGGGGTGTATGATATCCACCAAGACAGGATATGATTGTCACATTGGGAATATTTTACTTTGCAGAAAGACTTTCAAAAAAATTCACTCAATTGGTAATCTTCGTCTATCAAGAATCCATACAAGGTTGGAAAAATATCCTTCATTTTATTCAAAGGTACATCATGGACAAGACAATGGGCCATTGACAAACACTACATTATCATGGATGCATGATTTATTTTCCAAACATGGAGAGTGTATGCTAGATAGAAACACAATACATATTCCATATAATTTCTCAAGGAGGGGAATCTACAACGTGTACAAAGGATATGTTGAAGGTGTTGAAGGAAATGGTAATTTTATTACATATGCATATCTTACAAGGATATGAAAGAAACAATTCAACAATGTCCATATTCCTAAGAAGTCGAGGATGGGGATTTGCAGTATATGTGCTACTCTTAAATCAAGAAGAGATAAATCTGAAGGGGATGAAAGGAGTGTGTATTTACTATGTTGTTTTTTTTAATTGGATAGTTATCAACTATGAAAACATATGATCAATATTTTCATTTTATGTCATGTGCAGATTCCATAGTCAAATCACTTCAAGAACATTGGAATCAACAATCAAGTGAAAGGGAAAAGTTCTACAAACATTGGAAGAAGTGTTATGATGCTCCAAACAAATATTTAGGTATGATAATTGATGGCATGGACCAAAAGAAAACTCTTCTACCACATTTTTTTTGTACACCAAAAAAATTACAGGAAGAGAATTTCATTTAGTTTCACTTGGTTGGTTGTATGGTTTTCAATGGAAAAATGTGTCCAAGGGTTTACTTCACAACTCCAAATATTCATAATGATGCAAATATGACCATCACCATAATTCATCACGTGCTCACTCATTGGTCTGGAAATCTTACTCAAGTTCTCTATCTACAGTTGGACAACACTAGTCGTGAAAATAAAAATCAAATTTTGTTTGGATATCTAAGCATGCTTGTTGAACTGGGAATCTTTCAAAATGTGAAAGTTGGTTTCCTTCTTGTTGGACACACTCATGATCATATTGGTTTCCTTGAAAGTTAGTTTCCTTCTTGTTCAATCATTTTTTAGTAACATTGAAGATTAAAAATGTTGGAAGCCTACCATCATTGATTGAATGTATTAAGAAAGCATACATTCTAGAGCCTACTTTTTATATATTATAAGAAACTGTTGACATGCAAAGATTTATTCAGGGATCACATTGTGAAGAAAAATGTATTGAGCAACTTAATGACATTAGATTCCAACATCAATTTTGTTTCAAAAAAGTTGATGGAAAAACACGTATATGGGGAAAACAATATTCAACTACTACGGAATGGGGGCCTTCATTAGGTTTAGCATTTTTTAAGTTAATTCTAGATTGTCCAATATTTGCATCAAAGTTATTATTTTTACAATCAGTTGTTGAAATCCATAATGCATAGAGGCGTAATATAGATGTAGGTTATTTTGAATTTCTGGAAGAAATAAAAAAATCCATTAAAGATACATATGAGTACTTTGATGTTGTTGATTTTGTTTGGTGGGAGTGTTTTTTCAATAGTCCAAGTGACATAATTTCAAGCTCAACGAATGAAGATATATTCTGGAAGACTCCATTTAATTGGCCACAAAATATGCCAAATGAATCCGAAGAAAGAAACATTGTTGAACAACAAGAATCTCAAGGTTATATTGAGTTTATACAAGCAGAGGAAAGATAAATGTATATTGGTTCACGAAGGTCATGTGCACAACGTGAAGCCGTGGAATACCTTTACAAGGATCCAGTACAAGATATTAAGGAGGGTATCATGATTGTATTGTTAGCGATTGAAGATCCATATGGTTATCCATTCTGGATTGCAAAGGTTATAAATATGGAGAAAAAAAATGAAGATGTTATTGCAATTGAAGTGCATTGGTATGCAACAAGTACACACCCATTCAATGGTGTGTACAAGATAAAGATGGTGGTTGAGAAACATGTCAATAGAAAGAGAAAAATAAAGGGTCAAAATACAACTCGTCGTTGCACTGACCTCTTAAAATTAGATGATGTTGATATACTTGTTTATTACTTAAATTTGACAAAGAGAGGAACTCTTCACTCCAAGACAACAAATATTATCTATAGGTTGTTTCCACAAGAAATAAATGCAAGATGGGAGTCTGTTGAACCTAGTCATAGATCTAAAAGGATTTTGACATCTGAAATGTTGGGCATGCATGTATATTCAAATGACGCATTCATCGACAATAGAGAAGAGTATGAATTATATACATTTCCATCCAATCATTCATCTGAAGACAATGTAGACTTTGATGTTATTTCAGAATCCATGAGTCAATCTGAATAAGTGTATGAAACATTTTATGTATTTTTTATCCATATGATGTTTGTATGGTAACTAGAAATGAGCATTGAACTTACATATGATCTTACATGAAGTTATGAATCATTTTAATGTTTTATGAATTATATGTTTTGATTATAAGGAATAAAATAAAATTTATGAGCTCATATGTTTTGAATATGGACAATACAACAATACTTTTAAGAAATAATTTATGTTTCATTCAATGTAACTTGTATTTGTTGGATTATTGAGAGTGGGGGGTGAATCAGTAATAGAGAAATTGATCCTTTTTAACCATAATATGCAAGTTTTATGTTTCTTTATGATCAATGTAGCATTATCATCCAATAGGTGCAGAGTAAATAAAAAATGAACAAATGAGAAATCATACACATACACAGTACACCAGTGTTTTACGTGGAAACCTAAAGCAGGAGAAAACCGCGTAATGTTTTTTCTTATATGTATTTAAGAATTACATTCATTGGAAGCACCAACTTCCTTTGTTTTCCATCTACAACTGGAAGGAGGCTCCAATCCCCTAGTTTCTCATGCTACAACCTGAGGGAAGCTCCAACTCCCTAATTCTTTGGCTACAACCAGAAGGAGGCTAAAACCTCATATGTTCTCCGACTACAACTGGAAGGTGGCTACAACCACATTTCCTTGCCCCGTCCAACCTCCCTAACGTAGAAGTAGAATGATGGAACCACTATCACATTATCATTGTGAGATATGCCACTGTAAAACTGTACCAACATGTACCACTGACCTGCAGCCAACCTGTACTACTTCCCTGCAATCAACCTGTACCTGAAATGAGCATGTATCAAACAAATACAACAGGTACACGACCTGTAGTTCTGCAACATGCGTATGTATGCGACCTATTTGTTATGCAGCCTGTGTATGCCTTCTAAAAACTAGGGTTTTAATTCTTCTAAAAATGTCCGACCCTCTGCAACCTCTTTCACATAGATCTGCAGCCTATCACTATATCCAAACTATATTTGTACCCTGTGCATGCATCCTCATACATAAACTTTACCGAAAGACTCTATATATCTCTCTAGTCATGTTCCAAATAAGTGTGTGTTATCATGAACCAATATAATAAATCTCACATGAATTAGACATACAACCCTTTTTTATATTCATCCTTTCAATTCTTCAGCTACTTCTTGTATCACAAGAACTCTTAACCATATGCCAAGAAATACAATGTGTGCCTCAACTCTAACAATGATAAATATTTCTTATACCGACACTATATTTTTGTAGATCGAATTTATACAGAAGATCCCATGCAGCCACTAAACTCTCTAGGGAGAATCCTCAAATCTCCATAATCATTTCTCATGCATACCTCAAAATCTAACTACTCTTAGAAATAGGACATACCTTTTGAACCAGTGGATAGATCTGATGTATCTGATCACTGCAGACCTTCTTGGGAGCTTGTTCTCATAATCTAAAACCTTGACTTCTTCTTCTCCTCAAATTTCCATGGTTTTGCCCTCATGTAAGTGTCTTGTTATACTAACAGTCGGTGTGTGCACACACTCTGTTATATTGGTAGCCCGTGTATGTATGCACCTTGTTGTACTGTTAGCTCGCGTACACCTCAAAACTTAGGGTTTTTTATCATTCTCTATAATTCTGAAACTTTCACCGTCAACCCTTCGTGCTACCTCAGACTTTCACAACTTCAGATATATCAATGAGTACCTTCAATAAGCCTTACACAATAATAGATATTCAATGTGCTCAATAATCATAGAATGAGATACCCTTGCCTCTTATTTATACTTTCATGTAGCTTCCTCGAGGGGTTACCTTCTAACCATCTTAACCCACTTTCCTTGTTTTAGGGCTAACCCACTTCTGACCACTTGTCCACTTAACTTAACCACTTTCCATAAAATAGTAAGTTCTCCACTAAATTTATTATTTAAATAATTTCTTTTGCAACCACTTTGACTTATCCATAAATAGTAAATTCTCCACTAACTTTATTATTTAAATAATTTCTTCTTTGCAACCACTTTGACTACTTTGACCTTTTAGGGGCTTCTAGATAACTCATGTGAGTTCTCGAACTTCACATGGCCATAACTTTCTAACCGTGAGGAGTTATGTGATGTTCCACATACCACCGAAAATGGCATGACATGTAATATCCATCTAGAATAGTCTTACCTACAAATATATTAAAATTCATACCATTATACATAAAAAAAAACTTGGGTCCGTTACCCATTCCTTTGTGTTACCAGAATTTGCTACTGGACTTTCTT
Source organism: Picea glauca (assembly GCA_000966675.3). Classification (NCBI taxonomy): domain Eukaryota; kingdom Viridiplantae; phylum Streptophyta; class Pinopsida; order Pinales; family Pinaceae; genus Picea; species Picea glauca. The sequence goes on along the minus strand of JZKD02S0055628.1, from coordinate 654,223 downwards.
CAAGGGTTGACATCAATGACAACCAACCCAATTAATCAATAGTATTTACTTCTTTTATTAAAAGTAAAAAAATATTAAAAAGTGATGATGAATTTTTAAAGTATACTGTGATATTTTCATGGCATTATGTATTACTTTGTTTTTGGAGTGATAAAGTAAGATTTTAAAAGTAAGCATTTAAGGGTTGATTTTATGATTTTGTTTACAATAATGATGAGTTATTTTACCACTTTATAAAAATGTGTCATTTTAATACCCTGATTTAAAAAATCGATGCTACCGGTAGCAACACTTTTCAATTTGATGGTTGATTTTGAGGTTTTGGTTTTAATGGTACCAGCTGCTAAAAATATGATTTCAAATTATCTAAAATGTTAACGTTTTGAAAACAAAATTATGTAACATCATTTTTTTTTATTTAAGTGTTGATTTAAAGGTTTTTTTGAGCTACTGTTTGAGTTTTGAAGGCCATGTTTGAAAAATGTTGTAATTTTGACCCCGTTTAAAAAAATGGTGCTATTGGTAGCACCACTTTTTTATTTGGGGGTTGATTTTCATGTTTTTTATGAAAAAATATGGGTTTTGGGGGGCAGAGTTCTCATTTTGAGGTCACAATTCTCGTTAAGTCAATAAGTTTGTTGAGATTTGACATAGGAACTATGATAGAGAAACTATACCCGAGAAAGTATGATTGAAAAGAACTTTGATGACAAAACTATCACTGAGAGGGACTCTGAATGATAGGAACTATGATTAACTAAAAACAATTCTAACTGATAGGAACTACGATCAATAAGAACTATGATTAACAAGAACTTTGACCAACAATAACTCTCACTAATGGGAACTATGACCAACAAAATCTTGCGTAAAGGTACTTTGATTATTAGTAAAAGTTCTAATAGGAACTATGATCAATAAGAACTTTGATGAAATAATTATTACTAACAAAAATTATGATAGATAAACTTGTTGACCTCCTTTCCTATTAAGGATGAGAGACACTCATTATGGGGTATTCTTATGGGAATTTAAAGATACCCTCTTTGTTTTTAAATAGGTGATTCTCCTTTATTTCTCACTTGGATAATAGTTATGTCAAAACCTATTGATAAATGGATTTATCAGTCAAACAACTAATGCCTGAAAGTGGAACAAGCAAAGAAGGAACTTTAAAACATAAAGAAAGAACGACATTTCCTACTCTTATACCATATCCATTTTCATATAATGGCAAGACACACCGATATATCTGAAGCAAAATAAACAAAACAAAGAGTAGTAAGATGGTCATTTTCAGAGAAATTTAAATGACTTAACAACATTCATATCATAGGGATGTAAAGGAAACTCATTCTCAATATTTCATGCTTAAATAGAAGTATGAAACCACAAAAGTTATGATCCCCAAGATAGATCTCTATGGGATTTCAAAAATAAGTACATATTGACGGTTCAATATCAAATAAAATGTCTGTAACAAATCGACACTACACGATATTTGTGATATTTAAATGAAAAATAGGGCATATGTTCAGCCTAGTGGGATAAGATGGGGCTCTTTTGGACCATATATCAAGTAGAGGAAACCCAAAAGACAAAAAGAAGCAGTCATAAATCAGTCTTGCAAACAACAATATTTGAATGACAAGAATAGGTGATTTGTAGACTGAGAAAGAAGAAACGCGAGGGAAATGCTTCAAACAATGCTTGTACTCACAAAAATTGAAGTAATGAATGGTGCCTTTTATGATTATTTATGATTATTTAAATAAGAGGGAGCATGTCGACTAAAATTATTATCATCATTTCTTTGTTCTTCAAGATTATTATGGATTAGCAATTGCTTATAATGCACTAATCAACTAATCTTGAATATATTCATGTAATGGTGCTACAGTTATGTCTTGTTTCACCTTAATTATAAACAACTCATCCTCAATTTTATTCAACATGTCATGTTGTTGTTGTGCTATGGATGATTGATCTTCATTCTTGATCACAAAACTAACCATCCATCGTCAAAGTTCTTCTTCTGGAAAAATTGTGAAGTCATCAAATTTTGTTCCCCATGCAACCCTCGGTACACTCAGTTATTCTTCCACCCAATTCTTGTTTAAAAACATTGAGTCTGTTATAACCCTATGATTCATAGGATCATATGTTGACTGGAGTTTTTTCACTCTGGGTGTATAGGTTTGCAAATAATATTTCATCTCTGCAAATTATTTTCAAGGGAAGCAGTGCACCAAACCCTCAAAAGTCAGTAAGCCTAAGTTTTGCCTCATAAANTTGCACAAATCCTTCGACGGTTGTCGACAAGTGACACATCCACCTCAAGAGGAAGCGCCACCCCCTTCAAGGTACAAATCAACTTTTATATTCCTATATTTGAAGGTCAAATATAGGTCGATGTCGTAGATAAATAGTTAAACCTTCTAGAAGGGTATTTTTTTGTCCACAACTTTTTCGATAGAGAAAAGATTACGTTTGTGCTCCACAAGGTCGTCCCCCATGTCAAAGATTGGTGGAAGACTTTCTGTGAGCAAAAGGAAATAGGGGGATCCACATTATTTGCAGTTGCACTCTCTTGGGATTCCTTCAGGGATGTTATTAAGGAACAATACTACCTTGTTGGAATTTATGACAACTTGTATACAAGATGGACCACACTGTGGCAAGAAAGAGGCCAAACAGTGTTAGAGTTCACTAATGTCTTCCATACCTTGCACACCAAGATAAGTATTAAAGATTCTGAGTGACATCTAGTGCTCAAGTACCACGGTGGTCTGCATATATACATCCAAATAGAAATGGATTTTTTATACATCTCATCCTTGGGTGTGGCCTATGAATATGTCGTCAAAATCAAGGAGAAGCTTAAACAAAAGTTGTGACAGCTTGGGACTGGGAACCCCTCACAGCAGAAGAAGGGAAAGGGAAGCCCCAACCTATAGAACAAAGGACAGAGAAAATATGGCAAATCTCAGGAAAACCAGTCCAATCCACAAGCAAATAAGGACAATGGGAAGACGAAGAAAGATATTGGGAAGTGGTGCGACTTCCATAAGATCCCCTGGAATAACGTTGTTGATTTCCACTCAAAGAAGTCATTGGTGGTTGAGGTAAAGAATATGAATCAGATGCAGGTTCCGACTCAGAGTCAGAACAAGAAAAGGGAAGCCAGATATTTGACATAGAACCTAGTGCCACCATTTCTACCACCAAGATCCAACCCGGTGAACTTGATGAGCCAGAGGAAGGAAAATGCTTCTTTCATTCACAGATCTGTGTAAAAGGCACTCTGTTGCACTTCATCATTGATAGTGGTAGCCAGAAGAACCTCATATTAGTAGAGGTCATCAAGCGTCTAGCCCTGCCGACAACGCCGCACCCACATCCCTACACCATCGGATGGCTCCGTCAAGGAAGCGATCTTCGCTTCAACCAACAATGTCTCTTGTCGTTGTCACCAATCCATTCAAAGATGAGGTATTGTGTGATGTTGCTTTCCTTGAAGTTTGTGATGTTCTTTTGGGCCAACCTTATTTATGGAAACATCATGATGTATATGAGTCTAGGCCTCGCAGTGTTATTATTACTTTGAACAGGAAATTGTACAGGATACCTAAGGCAGTCCCACCTAGTGTTATTTCCTTGATCTTTGCCAAGCAATACAGGAAGGTCATTTCTTAGACCGGGAATTTTTTCTTCTTCGTGATTCACTCTCAGAGTGAGAGAAAGGTTGCAACCACATCCATGGCCTTCACAATCGACCTCTCCATGCAACAGAAGCAAGTAGATAAGATTGTGGAAGAATAAAAAGACATCTTCTCATCACCTACTAGGGTACCTCTACACTGTCAGGTCAAGCATCCCATCGATCTAATCCCCGACGCACCACTACCCAATGGGACAATCTATCGCCGCTATCTGCTAGAAAATGAGGATATCAAGCGTCAGATCCCATAACTATTACACAAGGGGCACATCCAACCCAGATCATCACCTTGTGGAANTCTTTGCCAAGCAATACAGGAAGGTCATTTCTTAGACCGGGAATTTTTTCTTCTTCGTGATTCACTCTCAGAGTGAGAGAAAGGTTGCAACCACATCCATGGCCTTCACAATCGATCTCTCCATGCAACAGAAGCAAGTAGATAAGATTGTGGAAAAACAAAAAGACATCTACTCATCACCTACTAGGCTACCTCTACACTGTCAGGTCAAGCATCCCACCGCCCTACACCCCGCTGCACCCCCACCCAACGGGACCATCTACCTTCGCTATCTGCTAGAAAATGAGGATATTAAGCGTCAGATCCCATAACTATTACACAAGGGGCACATCCAACCCAGATCATCACCTTGTGGAAGCCCAATCATGTTGGTCCAAAAGAAATACAGGACTTGGTGACTCTGCATTGATTATCAGGACCTAAATAAAATCACAGTCAAGAACCGATACCCGATTCCCCGAATCGACGATCTCCTTGATCAGCTCAAGGGGGGCACATACTTCAGTAACATTGATCTGAAGTATGGATACCATCAGGTCCCAATAGAACTGACAAATGTATGGAAAAATTCCTTCAAGTCAAAATAAGGTCTTTTTGAATGGTTGGTCATGCCCTTTAGTTTGACAAATGCCCTAGCAAATTTCTTGAGGATGATGGACGATATCTTGCGGCCTTTCACTAATTATTTTGTGGTGGTGTATATGAATGACATCCTCGTCTACAACAAGACTTGGGCAGAACACTTGGAACATATTCAGCAGGTTTTTCACACTCTGTAGCAGCACAAGTTATATGCCAACTTGGAAAAATGCTCCTTCGGCATGGACAGGGTCCAATACCTTGGCTACATTGTTGATGTGCATGGTGTGCATGTTGATCTAGCCAAGATCTAAGTCATATGTGACTGGCCATCCCCAAACACACTCACTAAGCTTCCGAGCTTTGTAGGCCTTGTCAATTTCTATTGAAGGTTCGTGTTGGGAGTCTCCTATATTGCATGGGCCCTCAGCCAAATAACCAGAGGTGGTGGTAAAGAAAATTTTGTGTGGGGCATGTCCCAACAGAAAATGTTCAAGGATATGAAGCAACGCTTGTGCTTCGCCCCAATGCTTTCATTACCTGACTTGCAACATCCCTTTGATATCGAGATAGATGTTTTAGACTATGTTGTGGGCACAATCATCACTCAGTACATCCACCCTATGGCCTATCATAGTGAGACACTATCAAATGTCATCCATAAGTACCATACATACGACAAAGAAATGTACTCCATTGTGCAATCCTGCCGCTAGAAAGGAGACAGTCATCGACACTGATCATAAGACGATGTTGTTCATGCAGACATAAGGCAAGTTATAGAATGACCGCCATTATAAGTGGTCCACATATTTGTAGCAGTTCCACCTCAACATCAAGTATAAAACAGGAAATACCAATCGTTTCATTGATTACCTCAACCAAACTCTAGTCGCGGCACTCACCACAGTTCTCGATTCTTGCAACCACAAGACCTCCAGATGGCCCCACCTCTATGAGACAGATCATGACTTTTCCAACAACTACCATATGTTGGGGGCAAACACAAATGTAACCAAATTCCATCTTCAGGATGAGATGATGTGCCATCTGGGCCATCTATGCATTCCATCAAGAGAGAAAGCAAAGATTATTTGGGAATCCCACTATAGTCGAGTGGTAGGAAACTTTAGAGTGGAAAAGATAGTGGCAGTGTTGCAACGACATTTCTACTAGCCGAAACTTCGACAGGATGTCCGCAAGTATATCTAGTCCTGCATCATTTGCGCTATTTCCAAACCGGCCATTAAGAAACAAGGCATGTACACTCCTCTTCCTACTCCTGACAAGCCCTAGGAATCCATCTCGATGGAATACATGTTGGGTCTTCCGTCCACCAAGCGGGTAAATGATTGTGTTTTTGTGTTTGTTGATCACTTTTCCAAGATGGAGATTCTGACCGCTTGCAAGAAGAGCAACAAAGTGGAGGCCACTACCAAGCTCTTCTTTGAATGAGTGTGGGTACACTTTGGGATCCCACAAACCATTATATCAGATTGAGATAGTTGGTTCCTCAACACATTTTGGTCAAGCCTCTGGTCATTGCTAGACACCAAGCTCACCAAGTCCACTGCTTTCCAACCCTAGGCGGATGGCCAAACTAAGTGCGTCAACCGGATGATCGTGCACATATTCTGCATGTACAATTCCAAGCACCCACGCACATGGGATGAGAGTCTTGCTTATGTTCATCACAGATACAACAGAGCCATACATAGCTCAATCGACCACAACCCCTTTCAGGAGGGGTTGGGATTTCAACCATTGGGTCTCATGGATGTTGCACTATCCCTTGCGGCCACCCAGGCAGACTCATCACATGATCCAACTGGAGTTGACAAAGACACTCGTTTCATAGAGAAGATCCAACACATCCTCCAATAGGTTCAGGATATTTTATAGAAGTCCAATGCTAAGCACAAGCAGCGCCATGAGCAACAATGGGTGCCACACCAATTTCAGGTGGGAGACAAAGTTTGGTTTCTCTTGCAGAAAGAACGCCTCACAAGGCCTCATCGAAAGCTTTGTCCACTCTACTATGGAACCTACACCATCAACAAGGATGTGGGTGACAATTGTTTTGAGTTCAACCTTCCCCCATTCTTTGTCTTGCACCTAGTATTCAATGTGGACCTCCTTCGGCCTTATTTTCCACCATTATTGGACACCTCGGAGATAGCAAAACAATTGACACCAAAAGAGCTCAACCCTGACTGCATGGAACAGGAATCCACTTATCATATCGTGGAAATAGAGATCAAGGTAACTCACCAATAGAGGATCCAACTTTATCGGGTTGTCAAAGCAGGGCAACTCCTACACCAAGGCAAGTGGCTCACCAGGGGCCAAATTCAATAGAAAATTCCTCATCTGATGGAGGAACTCAATGCAATGGAGATCATTTATTTCTAAGGGGGGAGGATTGATCCCGGAGGATCCCGGTGGCCACCCACCTTGTCCAACTGGCTCAAAATAGTTTTTTTGGAAACTTGTTATTTCTAGCAGTTTTTTGGTTCCTAAACTTCTGAGGCCATTTTGAGGGATTAACGACACTTTTTCACTATCAGGCACCTCAATGATAGTCAAACTCTCTCATTAACCCCCCTAAATGAAGCTTCTCTTCAATACCTTTCCAATGATTTATCGTGCGCCCTAAACGAAGATCGCATGCAAAAGTTACAACCCCAGGAAGTTGATGTACTAACTTACCCCAACGGGGCCCACATGAATTTTGGTGTTTCATCTTCTAGGATTAGGTTTTTGGATGTCTAGGTTTTTGGAATTCATGTTTATTGTAAAAATTCCTTCAGAGCCTCATTGTACTCATATTATTGTGAATGAGCGTATTCGTCACATCTCTTAGCGTATTCGTCACATCTCTTCTCAAAGATAAACTACCACCATTCTAGCAAACTTGTTTCCAGTCTGCATGTTACAGTTTTTAGCATATTTCTTATTTAATAGAAACCAAGTTTTATTGTATCTTTGTTATTGTTCACTGTGTCTCTATGTTAATATTATAAATATGTCATTTCATTTTCTTCTTGGAGTGTATTATTTTCGGAACGAAATGAAATCAAAGATATTACAATAAAATACTCATAAAAATTCCTAGAAACAGAGAGATACATCAATACATGATTTTTATTAATGAAAGAAATGTAGAGAGCCTATAAAAATACAGAGTGAAAGACTCGCTAGAACGGTGGCAGATTTATCTCTGAGAAGAGATGTGATGGCTACGCTTATTCGTAAGAAGATGATTACAATGAGGATTTGAAGTCCTTTTTATGATAAACATGAATGCCAAAACCCTAGATGCCCAAAAACCTAACCCTAGGACATGAAGCGCCAAAACTCATGTGGGCCCCGTTGGGGTAAGTTAGTACATTAACTTCCCAGGGTCATAAATTTTGCATATGATCTCCATTTTAGGCATGTGATAACTCGTTGGAAAGGTCTTTTCGAGAACTACGCATTATGTCATTAAACTCTGACTCTGTCTATAGTTTGATTGTGGCAAGACAAGAAAACATTGTTTAAAGCCCCAAAACGACCCTAGAAGTACAGAAAGATGTAATGACGTGAAAACTTCCAAAATAAGCCAGTTGGAATAGGTGGACGACCACCAATATCCACCTGGATGTTATGTAGGACTTCACAACAACCTCGTAAGTGCAGAACCCACAATTACATAGAAATGTCCCCATTACATAGAAACGTGTTGAACTCAAAAAATGTCCAGATGAGCCAATTGGAATTTGGAACAGGTGGGTGGCCACCGATATCCACCTAGATCAATCCTCCCCCCTAGGAAGCAATGGTCTCCATTGTGTTGAGTACCCGGGGAAGAGGAGAAATCATTTTCTGAATCTGAATTTTGGTGAGTTGTGTTCCTTGTTGGCGAAGTTGTGTTGCTTGGTCCATGGAAGGTTGTCCCGGACCTGTTGTTGGCGGGGTTAAACCTATTCCTACAACCTGTTGTCTCTAGGCTTGATGAGGCGTTGTGTAGGCACCATCGTAGGTGAAGAAACAATATCTTCTTTCTCTTCTGCAATCTGCTTCTACTCGATAGAAGGTGTTGAGGCTGCAGTGGTTGTAGTGGCCTTTTGTGCATCCTTGGAATAGACTATGAAGAGGATGAATTTTGCAGTATGAGAGATTACCTTGCGGCATTGTTTTGATGGAACAATATTCAAAACTACTTATGGTATCCTATAGAGATGACCCCCAAGAGAAACAATGACACTACGGGGTCGAGACTCATAAACAACATGAAGTTTACACATATATGGTTGGCCAAAAACAATAGCACGGACATCAAGAGGGGAAACATCACACACTACCTCATCCTTGAAGGGTTGGATTCCATATGACAGGAAACACTGTTGGATGACACAGAGATATCATCCCCGGTGAAGCCACCCGATCTTGTATGTCTGTGAGTGTGGTGTTTTCGACAACCCCAACTATTTGACGACCTCAGTTGAGATGAGATTCTTCTAGATGTCGCTATCAACAGTTAAATTCAACGGGATCCCCTTCACCCACATCTATGCATGGAAGATGTGCTCCCACTCTTCAGGATCTACTGGTTCTTCTGGTTGAATTGTTGTGGTCGTGACAATAGAAATGGGGTCTATATCAATGATCTTTCTGTTTTCAATATTTTCTAGATCAACTTCTAAATCATGGTTCGGCTCCTTGTCTTTGACCTCGGCCACCAATGATTGTTTCGAGCGACATTCATCGGTGTTGTTCCAAGGGATTTTGTGCAAGTCGCACCACTTCCCACTGTCATTCTTCATCTTTCCTTTACCCTTATTTTCCTGTGTCTTGGTCTAGTTGTCTAGAGGTTGTTGGTTAGGGTCGTCTTTACCATGCTTTGGTTTTTGCAGATTTACAGACCTGCACTCCCATTTGTTTTGGTTTCTAAATTTCTGCTCAATTTTAAGAGCATATCGATAGGAAGCTCCCAATGATGAGATGTTTAGGAAATCTATTTCGGTTTGGATGTACCTATGCAAAGCCCCATGGTATTTTAGAACCAGATGTCGCTCGGAGTCTTTGATACCCATCTTGGTGTTCAAAGTATGTAAAATATTTGTGAACTCTGACACTGTTTGGCTCTTCTCTTACCGCAGTGTGGTCCATCTCATGTACTGGTCTTCATAGTTATCAACAGTGTAGTATTTTTCCTTGACTGCATCCACAAAAAAATATCAAGTGGGCTCAACCCCATATATTCCATATTCCTTTGTGGAACTTTGCTCCCAGTAAGTTTCCCACCAATGTTTAACATGGGTAGAGCCTTGAGAAGTGCGAAAGTGATATTTTCCATGTCGAAAAAATTGTGAACAATGAAATAAGCTTCTAGCAGATTGAACCATTTTTCTAAGGCATTCGCATCTATCTAACCTTCAAATACGGGAATATCAAAATTAACTTATAACTTGAAGGGAGAGGTTCCTCCAAAGTGGTCGCTTGATGAAGATGCATATGTTTCTATCGGCATGTGTTGAAGGATGTGTGCAAAATTCTCCATGATTTTGTCCTTTTGTCGCGCGAGATCTTTGTCAAGAAACAGGTTAATAGAATCTTCTACTCCTTCGTTTTTATTTTCTACCACCATAGAGGGTTTCGCAGGCGTGCGAGAGCAATTATCCTCAAGAGAGACAAGCTCCAGACCCAAATTGCTATACTCTGACCTCGTCAGGGACATGCACTAAAAAACGATCAAGAGTAGCCTATTGTGATACTATGGATTCAGATTATTTTCTGAACGAAATGAAAGCATATACATTACAATGAAATACACATAAACATTTCCATAAATAGAGAGATACAACAATACATGATTTCTATTAATGAAATAAATGTACAAAAACTATAAAAATACAGAGTGCAAGACTCGCTAAAACGGTGGCAGCTTTATCTCCGAGAAGAGATGTGACGGCTACGCTCATTTGAAAGAAGATGATTACAATGAGGCTCTGGAGACCTTTTTATGATAAACATGAATGCCAAAACCCTAGACATCCAAAACATAACCCTAGGAGATGAAGCGCCAAAAGTCATGTGGGCCATGTTGGGGTAAGTTAGTACATTAACTTCCCGTGGTCGTAATTTTTGCATACGATCTATGTTTTAGGCGTGTGATAGCACGTTGGAAAGGTATTTTAAAGAACTACACATTATGCCATCAAAATATGACTCCATCTATAATTTGACTGTGGAAAGCCAAGAAAACATTGTTTAGAGCCCCAAAACGGCCCTAGAAGTACAGAAAGATGCGCTGACATGTAAACTTCCAAAATAAGCTAGTTGTTATAGGTGGGAGGCCAACAATATCCACCTAGATGTTGTGTAGGGATTCAGGATAGCCCCGTAAGTGCAGAACCCACAATTACAAAGAAATGTCCCCATTAGATAGAAACGTTTTGAACTGAAAATGTTCCGGATGAGCCAATTGGAATTTGGAACAGGTGGGTGGCCACCGATATCCACCTAGATCAACACTCCCTTCTTAGGAACCAATGGTATCCATTGCGTTGAGTGCCCGTGGAAGAGGGGAAATCATTTTATGAATCTAAATTTTGGTGACTTGTGTGCCTTGTTGGAGAAATTGCCCTACTTGGTTCGTGGAAGGTTGTCCCGGACCTGTTGTTGGCGGGGTTGAATCTGCTCCTCCAACCTGTTGTCTCTGGGCTTAATGGGGCATTTTGTAGGCGCCATCGTAGGTGAAGAAACAATATTTTCTTTCTTTTTTGCAATCTGCTTTTGATGGATAGAAGGTGTTGAGGTTGCAGTGGTTGTAGCGACCTTTTGTGCATCCTTCAAACAGACTGTGAAGACGATGGATCTTGTAGTATGCGAGATTACCTTGTGTCATTGTTTTGGTGGAACAATAGTCGGAACTTCCTCTGGTATCCTATAGATCTGACCCCCAGAGAAATAATGACACTATGGGGTCGAAACTCATAAACAACATGACGTTTACACATATATGGTTGTCCCAAAACAACATGATGTTTACACATATATGGTTGGCCCAAAACAACATCACAGACATTAAGAGGGGTAACATCACACACTACCTCATCCTTGAAGGGTTGGATTCCATATGACATGTGTCACTATTGGATGACACAGAGATCTCGTCCCTGGTGAAGCCACCCAATGTTGTATGGTTGCGGGTGTGGTGTTGTCGACAACCCCAACTGTTTGACGACCTCAGCTGAGATGAGGTTCTTCTTGCTGCCACTATCAACAATGAAATGCAATGGGGTCCCCTTCACCCACATCTGTGAATGGAAGAGGCACTCCCCCTCTTCAGGATCTACTAGTTCTTCTGGTTGAATTGTTGTGGTCGTGACAATAGCAGTGGGGTCTGCATCGATGATCTGTCTGTTTTCAATATTTTCTAGATCATCTTCTAAATCAGGTTTCTACTCCTTGTCTTTGACCTCGACCACCAATGACTATTTCGAGCGACATTCATCGGTGTTGTTCCAGGGGATTTTGTGGAAATCGCACTACTTCCCAGTGCCATTCTTCATCTTTCCTTTACCCTTATTTTCTCGTGTCTTGGACTGGTTGTCTGGAGATTGTTGGGTAGGGTCATCTTTACCATGATTTGGTTGTTGCATATTTGCAGACCCACACTCCCATTTGTTTTGGTGCCTAAATTTATGCTCAATTTTAACTGCATATCGATAGGCAGCTCCCAATGATGAGAAGTTTAGGAAATCCATTTCAGTTTTGATTTACCTATGCAAATCCCCACTGTATTTCAAATTAGATGTCGTTCGGAGTCTTTGATACCCATCTTGGTGCATAAGGTATGGAAAGTATTTGTGAACTTCGACACTGTTTGGCTCTTCTCTTGCTGCAGTGTGGTCCATCTCATGTACTGGTCTTCATAGTTATCTACAGGGTAGTATTTTTTCTTGACCACATCCACGAAACAATCTCAAGTGGGCTCGACCCCATATATTCCATATTCCTTTGTGGAAATTTTCTACCAGTAAGTTTCCCACCAATGTTTGACATGGGGGAGAGCCTTGAGAAGTGTGAAGGTGATATTTTCCTTGTTGGAGAAATTGTGAACAAATAAATAGCCTTCTAGCAGATTTAACCATTTTTCTAAGGCATCCAACTCTATCTAACCTTGAAATATGAGAATATCAAAATTTACCTGTACCTTGAAGGGAGAGGTTCCTCCAAAGTGGTCGCTTGATGAACATGTGCATGTTGCTATCGGCATGCGTTGAAGGATGTGTGCAAAATTCTCCATCATTTCGTCCCTTTGTCACGCGAGAGCTTGCTCAAGCAACATGTTAATAGAATCTTCTACTCCATCGTTTTTATTTTCTGCCACCATAGAGGGTTTCTTGGTCGTGCGAGAGCGATTTTCCTCAATAGAGACAAGCTCGAGACCCAACTTGCTATACTTAGACCTCATCATGGATATGCATTGAAAAACGATCAAGAGTAGCCTGTTGTGATACCACTGATTTAGATTATTTTCAGAACGAAATGAAATAATAGATATTACAATGAAATACACATAAACATTGCCAGAAACAAAGAGATACAACAATACATGATTTCTATTAATGAAAGAAATGTGCAGAGACTGTAAAAATACAGAGTGCAAGACTTCCTAGAACTTTGGCATCTTTATCTCTAAAAAGATATGTGACGGCTATGCTCATTCACAAGAATATGATTACAATGAGGCTCTGAAGGCCTTTTTATGATAAACATGAATGCCCAAACCCTAGACATCCAAAAACATAACCCTAGGAGATGAAGTGCCAAAAGTCATGTGGGCCTAGTTGGGGTAAGTTAGTACATTAACTTCCTGAGGTTGTAAATTTTTCATACGATCTCTACTTTAGGCATGTGATAGCCCGTTGGAAAGGTATTTTTGAGAGATACAGATTTAGTTGTCAAACTCTGAATTTCTCTAACGTTTGATTGTGGCAAGCCAATAAAACATTGTTTAGAGCCCCAAAATGGCCCTAGAAGTACAAAAATATGTGTTGAGATGAAAACTTCCAAAATAAGCTAGTTGGAATAGGTGGGCGGCCATGAAAATCCACCTGGATGTTGCGTAGGGATTCAGGACATCCCCGTAAGTGAAGAACCCACAATTACAAAAAAATGTCCCCATTACAGAGAAACATGTTAAACTAAAAATTGTCCAGATGAGCCAATTGGAATTTGGAACAGGTGGGTGCCACCAATATCCACTTGGATCAATCCTCCCTTCTTCGCAAGTGATGGTCTCCATTGTGTTGAGTGCCCAGGGAAGAGGGGAAAGCATGTTCTGAATCTGAATTTTGGTGAGTTGTGTGCCTTGTTTGAGAAGTTGTGTTGCTTGGTCCATGGAGGGTTTTCCCGAACCTGTTGTTGGCAGGGTTGAATCTGTTCCTCCAACTTGTTGTCTCTGGGCTTGACGGGGCATTGTGTAGGCACCATCGTAGGTGAAGAAACAATATATTCTTTCTCTTTTCCAATCTGCTTCTACTGGATAGAAGGTGTTGAGGTGGCAGTGGTTGTAGTGGCCTTCTATGCATCCTTTGAACAGACTGCGAAGAGGATGAATTTTGCAGTATGGGAGATTACCTTGTGGCATTGTTTTCGTGGAACAATAGTCAGAACTACCTTTCGTATCCTATAGAGGTGACCCCCGAGAGTAATAATCACACTTTGGGGTCGTGACTCATAAACATCATGACGTTTCCACATATATGATTGGCCCAAAATAACATCACATACATCAAGAGGGGAAACATCACACACTACCTCATCCTTGAAGGGTTGGATGCCATATGAAATGTGACACTGTTGGATGACACGAAGATCTCGTCCCTGGTGAAGCCACCCAATGTTTTATGGATGCGGGTGTGGTGTTGTTGACAACCCCAACTGCTTGACGACCTCAGCTGAGATGAGGTTCTTCTGGCTGCCATTATAAACAATGAATTGTAATGGGGTCCCCTTCATTCACATATGTGAATTGAAGAGGCGCTCCCCCTATTCAGTATCTACTGATTATTCTGGTTGAATTGTTGTGGTCACGACAATAGTAGTGGGGTTTGCGTCAATGATCTATCCGTTTTCAATATTTTCTGGATCATCTTGCGAATCAAGGTTCGGCTCCTTGTCTTTGAACTCAACCACCAATGATTGTTTCGAGAGACATTCATCGATTTTGTGCTAGTGGATTTTATGGAATTCGCACCACTTCCCAGTGTAATTATTCATCTTTCCTTTAACCTTCTTTTCATGTGTCTTGGACTGGTTGTCTGGAGGCTATTGGTTAGGGTCATCTTTACCATGTTTTGGTTGTTGTAGATTTGCAGACCAACACTCCCATTTGTTCTAGTGCCTAATTTTTTTCTCAATTTTGACAACATATTGATAGGCACCTCCCAATGATGAGATGTTTAGGAAATCCATTTCGGTTTGGATGTACCTATTCAAAGCCCCATGGTATTTCATAACTAGATGTCTCTCAGATTATTTGATACCCATATTAGTGTGCAAGGTATGGAAATTATTTGTGAACTTTGACATTGTTTGTCTCTTCTCTTGCCGCAGAGTGGTCCATCTCATGTACGAGTATTCATAGTTATCAACATGGTAGTATTATTCCTTGACAACAACCACAAAAAATACCAATTGGGCTCGACCCCATATTCCAGATTCCTCTGTGGAACGTTTCTCCCAGTAAGTATCCCACCAATGTTTGACATGGGGGAGAGCCTTGGGAAGTGTGAAGGTGATCTTTTCCCTGTCGGAAAAAATTGTGAACAAAGAAATTACCTTCTAGCAGATTTAACCATTTTTCTAAGGCATCTGCATCTATCTAATCTTCAAATACGAGAATATCAAAATTAACTTGTACCTTGAAGGGAGAGGTTCCTCCAAAGTGGTCGCTTGATCAATATGTGCTTGTTGTTATCGACAGGCGTTGAAGGATGTGTGCAAAGTTCTCCATCATTTCATCCCTCTGTCGCGCAAGATATTTCTTAAGCAACAGGTTAATAAATTCTTCTGCTCCATCATTTTTCTTTTCTACTACCATAGAGGGTTTCTTGGGCGTGTGAGAGCAATTGTCCTCAAGAAATACAAGCTCGAGACCCAACTTGCTATACTCGGACCTTGTCGGGGACATGCACTGAAAAATGATCAAGAGTAACCTGCTCTTAGACCATTGATCTGGATTATTTTTGGAACGAAATGAAAGAAGAGATATTACAATGAAATACTCATAAAAATTACCAGATACAAAGAGATACAACAATACATGATTTCTATTAATGAAATAAATGTACAAAGACTGTAAAAATATAGAGTGCAAGACTCGCTAGAACAGTGAAAACATTATCTCTAAGAAGAGATGTGAAGGCTACGCTCATTCACAAGAAGATGATTATAGTGAGGCATTGAAGGAATTTTTATGATAAACATGAATTCCAAAACCCTAGACATCCAAAAACCTAACCCTAAGAGATGAAGCGCCAAAAGTCATGTGGGCCCCATTGGGGTAAGTTAGTACATTAACTTCCTGGGGTCGTAACTTTTGCATACGATCTCTGTTTTAGGCATGTGATAGCCCGTTGGAAATGTCTTTTCAAGAACTACGCATTATACTATCAAACTTTGACTTCGTCTATAGTTTTACTATGTCAATCCAAGAAAACATTGTTTAGTGCCCCAAAATGGCCCTAGAAGTACAAAAAGATGTGCTAACATGAAAACTTCCAAAATAAGTTAGTTGGAATAGGTGGGTGGCCACCAATATCCACTTGGATGCTATGTAGGTCTTAAGGAAAACCCCATAAGTGCTTAACCCACAATTACAAAGAAATGTCTCCATTACAGAGAAACGTGTTGAACCGAAAACTGCCTAGATGAGCCAATTGGAATTTGGAACAGGTGGGTGGCCACCGATATCCACTTGGATCAATCTTCCCTTCTTAGGAAGCAATGGTCTCCATTGCGTTGAGTGCCCAAGGAAGAGGGGAAAGAATTTTTTGAATCTGAATTTTGGTGAGTTGTGTGCCTTGTTGGATAATTTGTGATGCTTAGTCCGTGGAAGGTTGTCCTGAACCTGTTGCTGGCGGGGTTGAATATGTTCCTCCAACCTGTTGTATCTGGGCTTGACGGGGCATTATATAGGCATCATCATAGGTGAAGAAATAATATATTCTTTCTCTTTTACAATCTGCATTTGTTGGATAGAAGGTGTTGAAGCTGCAGTGGTTTTAGTGTCCTTTTGTGCATCATTTGAACAGACTATGAAGAGGATGAATTTTGTAGTATGAGATTAGCTTGCGACATTGTTTTGGTGGAACAATAGTAAAAACTACCTCTGGTATCCTGTAGATCTGACCCCCAAGAGTAATAATGACACTACGTGGTTGAGACTCATAAACATCATGATGTTTCCACATATATGATTGGCCCAAAACAACATCACAGACATTAAGAGGGGAAACATCACACACTACCTGATCCTTGAAGGGTTGAATGTCATAGGAAAGGTGACATTGTTGGCTGACACAAACATCTTGTCCCTGGTGAAGCCACCCAATGTTGTATGGTTGTGGGTGTGGTGTTTTCGACAACCCCAACTGTTTGATGACCTCAATTGAAATGAGGTTCTTCTAGTTGTCTCTATCAACAATGAAATGCAATGGGGTCCCCTTTACTTGCATCTATGAATTGTATAGACGCTCCCCCTCTTAAGGATCTACTGGTTCTTCTAGTTGAATTGTTGTAGCCACGACAATAGCAGTGAGTTCTACGTCGATGATCTGTTTGCTTTCAATATTTTCTGGATCAACTTCTGAATTAGGGTTTATCTCCTTGTCTTTGACCTTGGCCACCATTGACTATTCTGAGTGGCATTCATCAGTGTTGTCTTCGATTGGTTTTCTGGAGGCTATTGGTTAGGGTCATCTTTACCATGTTTTGGTTGTTGCATATTTGCAGACTAGAACTCCCATTTGTTCTGGTGCCTAAATTTCTGCTCGATTTTGACAACATATCGATAGGCACCTCCCAATGATGACATGTTTAGGAAATCCATTTTGGTTTGGATGTACCTATGAAAATCCCTGTGGTATCTCAGAAATAGATGTCACTCGAAGTCTTTGATACCTAGCTTAGTGTGCAAGGTATGGAAAGTATTTGTGAACTCCGACACTATTTGGATCTTCTCTTGCTACAGTGTGGTCCATATCATGTACTGGTCTTCATAGTTATCAACATGGTAGTATTGTTCCTTGACCGCATCTCAAAAAAATCCCAAGTGGGCTCGACCCCATATATTCCAGATTCCTCTGTGGAACTTTGCTCCTAGTAAGTATCCTACCAATGTTTGACATGGGGGAGAACCTTGAAAAGTGCGAAGGTGATATTTTCCCTGTCGGAAAAATTGTGAACAGATAAATAACCTTCCAGCATATTTAACCATTTTTCTAAGGCATCAACATCTATCTGACCTTCAAATATGGGAATATCAAAATTAACTTATACCTTGAAAGGAGAGGTTCCTCCAAAGTGGTTGCTTGATGAAGATGCGTTTGTTGCTATCGCCATGCGTTGAAGGATATGTGCAAAATTCTCCATCATTTCATCCCTCTATCACGTGAGAGCTTGCTCAAGCAACAGGTTAATATAATCTTTTTCTCTGTCATTTTTTCTTTCCTGTCGCCATAGAGGAGTTCTTGGTGTGCGAGAGCGATTGTCCTCAAGAAATACAAGCTCGAGACACAACTTTCTATACTTGGACCTCGTCGGGGACATGCACTGAAAAACGATCTATAGTCGCCTGCTCTGATACCATTGATCTGGATTATTTTCGGAACGAAATGAAAGCAGAGATATTACAATGAAATACTCATAAAAATTGCCAGATACAGAGAGATACAACGATACATAATTTCTATTAATGAAATAAATGTACAGAGACTGTAAAAGTATAGAGTGCAAGACTCGTTAGAACAGTGGCAACGTTATCTTTGAGAAGAGATGTAACAGCTACGCTCATTCACAAGAAGATGATTATAGTGAGGCTCTGAAGACATTTTTATGATAAACATGAATGCCAAAACCCTATACATCCAAAAACCTAACCTTGGGAGATGAAGCGCCAAAATTCATGTGGGCCCCCATTGGGTGAGTTAGTACATTAACTTCTCGAGGTCGTAACTTTTGCATATGATCTCTGTTTTAGGCGTGTGATATCCCATTGCAAAGGTATTTTTGATAAATATGCATTATGTCATCAAACTCCGACTTATTCTACAGTTTGACTGTGGCAAGCCAAGAAAACATTATTTAGATCCCCAAAACAACCCTAGAAGTTCAGAAAGATGTGTTGACATGAAAACTTCCAAAATAAGCTAGTTGGAATAGGTGGGCGGCCACAAATATACACCTGGATGTTTTGTAGGGCTTCGGAACAACCCCGTAAGTGCAGAACCCACAATTATAAAGAAATTCCCCCATTACAGAGAAACGTGTTGAATTGAAAATTGTCCAGATGAGCCAATTGAAATTTGGAACAGGTGGATGGCCACCGATATCCACCTGGATCATTACTCCCTTATTAGGAAGCAATGGTCTACATTACGTTGAGTTCTCAGGGAAGAGGGGAAAGCATTTTCTTAATCTGAATTTTGGTGAGTTGTGTGCCTAGTTGGAGAAGTTGTGCAACTTGGTCCATGGAAGGTTGTCCTGAACCTATTGCTGACGAGGTTGAATATGTTCCTCCAACCTGTTGTCTCTGGGCTTGAAGGGGCATTGTGTAGGCACCATCGTAGGTGAAGAAACAATATCTTCTTTCTCTTTTGCAATTTGCTTCTGCTGGATAGAAGGTGTTGAGGTTGCAGTAGTTGTAGTGGCCTTATGTTCATCCTTCTAACAAACTGTGAAGAGGATGAATTTTGTAGTATGAGAGATTACCTTGCAGCATTGTTTTGGTGGAACAATAGTCAGAACTACATCTGGTATCCTGTAAAGATGACCCCCAAGAGTAATAATGACCCTACGGGGTCGAGACTCATAAACATCATGAAGTTTCCACATATATGATTGGCCCAAAACAACATCACAGACATCAAGAGGGGAAACATCACACACTACCTCATCCTTGAAGGGTTGGATGCCATAGCACAGGAGACACTGTTGGCTGACACAAATATATTGTCCCTGGTGAAGCCACTCGATGTTGTATGGTTGCGAGTGTGGTGTTGTCGACAACCCCAACTGTTTGATGACCTCAGCTAAGATGAGGTTCTTCTGGATGCCACTATAAAAAATGAAATGCAACGGGTTCCCCTTCACCCACATCTGTATATTGAAGAGGCGCTCCCCCTCTTCAGGATCTACTGGTTTTTCTAATTGAATTGTTGTAGTCGCAACAGTAGCAGTGGGGCCTGCATCGATGATCTGTCTGCTTTCAATATTTTTTGGATCAACTTCTGAATGAGGGTTCAGATCCTTGTCTTTGACCTCGGTGACCAATGACTATTTCGAGCGACATTCATCGGTGTTGTGCCAGGGGATTTTGTGGTAGTCGCATCACTTCCCAGTGTCATTCTCCGTATTTCATTTACTCTTCTTTTCATGTGTCTTGGACTGGTTGTCTGGAGGCTAATGGTTAGGGTCGTCTTTACCATGTTTTGGTTGTTGCATATTTGCAGACCAAAACTCCCATTTGTTTTGGTGCCTAAACTTATGCTCGATTTTGACAACATATCGATAGGCACCTCCCAATGATGAGATGCTTAGGAAATTCCTTTTGGTTTAGATGTACCTATGCAAAGCCCCATGGTATTTCAGAACCAGATGTTTCTCAGAGTCTTTGATACCCAGCTTAGTTCGAAAGGTATGGAAAGTATTTGTGAACTCCGACACTATTTGTCTCTTCTCTTTCCACAGTGTGGTCCATCTCATGTACCGGTCTTCATAGTTATCAACATGGTAGTATTATTCCTTGACCGCATCCACAAAAAAATCCCAAGTGGGCTCAGCCCCATGTATTCCAGATTGCTCTGTAGAAATTTTCTCCCAGTAAGTATCCCACCAATGTTTGACATGGGGGAGAGCCTTGAGAAGTGAGAAGATGATCTTTCCCTATCGAAAAAATTGTGAACAGAGAAATAACCTTCTAGCAGATTTAACCATTTTACTAAGGCATCCACATCTATCTGACCTTCAAATATGGGAATATCAAAATTAAATTGTACCTTGAAGGGAGAGGTTCCTCCAAAGTGGTTGCTTGATGAAGATGCGCTTGTTTCTATAAGCATGCGTTGAAGGATGTGTGCAAAATTATCCATAATTTCGTCCCTCTGGCGCACGAGAGCTTGATCAAGCAACAAGTTAATATAATATTTTGCTCCATCTTTTTTATTTTATGCCGCCATAGAGGGTTTCTGAGGCGTGTGAGAGGGATTGTCCTCAAGAGAGACAAGCTCGAGACCCAACGTTCTATACTCGGACCTTGTCATGGACATGCACTAAAAAATGATCAAGAGTAGCCTACTTTGATACCATTGATCTAGATTATTTTCGAAACGAAATGAAAGAAGATATATTACAATGAAATACTCATAAAAATTGCCAAATACAGAGAGATACGATAATGCATGATTTCTATTATTGAAATAAATGTATAGAGATTGTAAACATAGAGAGTGTAAGACTCGCTAGAACAGTGACAATGTTATCACTGAGAAGAGATGTGACGACTATGTTCATTCACAAGAAGATGATTACACTGAGGCTCTGAAGACATTTTTATGATAAACATGAATGAAAAAACCCTAGACATCAAAAAACCTAACCCTAGGAGATGAAGCGCCAAAAGTAACGTGGGCTCATTGGGGTAAGTTAGTACATTAACTTCCCAAGGTCATAACTTTTGCATACGATCTTTGTTTAGGCGTGTGATAGCCCGTTGGAAAGGTCTTTTCGAGAACTACGCTTTATGCCGTCAAAATTTGACTATGTCTATAGTTTGACTGTGGAAATCCAAGTAACATTGTTTAGAGCCCCAAAATGGCCCTAGAAGTACAGAAAGATGTGTTGACATGAAAAATTTCAAAATAAGCTAGTTGGAATAGGTGAGCGGCCACCAATATCCACCTAGATACTGTGTAGGGATTTAGGACAACCCCGTAAGTACAGAACCCACAATTACAAAGAAATGCCCCAATTACGAGAAAAGTGTTGAACTGAAAACTGTTAAGATGAGCCAGTTGGAATTTGGAACAGGTGGGTGGCCACCGATATCCACCAGGATCAATCCACCCTTCTTAGGAAGCAATGGTCTCCATTGTGTTGAGCGCCCAGGGAAGAGGGGAAAGTGTTTTCTGAATCTGAATTTTGGTGAGTTGTGTGCCTTGTTGGATAAGTTACGCTACTTGGTTCATGGAAGGTTGTCCCGACCATGTTGCTGGCATGGTTGAATCTGTTCGTCCAACCCGTTGTCTCTGGGATTGACGGGGCATTGTGTAGGCACCATCGTAGGTGAAGAAACAATATCTTCTTTCTCTTTTGCAATCTTCTTCTGCTGGATAGAAGGTGTTGAGGTTGCAATGGTTGTAGTGGCCTTCTGTGCATCCTTCAAACAGACTATGAAGAGGATGAATTTTGCAGTATGAGAGATTACCTTGCGGCATTGTTTTGGTGGAGCAATAGTCAGAACTACCTCTGGTATCCTGTAGAGTTGAACCGCAAGATTAATAATGACACTACGGGGTCGAGACTCATAAACATCATGACGTTTCCACATATATGATTGGCCCAAAACAACATCAAGAGGGGAAACATCACACACTACCTCATCCTTGAAGGGTTGGATGCCATAGGACATGTGACACTGTTGGCTGACACAAAGATCTCGTCCCTGGTGAAGCCACCCGATGTTGTATGGTTGCGAGTGTGGTGTTGTCGACAACCCCAATTGTTTGATGACCTTAGTTGAGATGAGGTTCTTCTAGTTGTCTCTATCAACAATGAAATGCAATGGGGTCCCCTTCACCCACATCTATGAATTTAAGAGGTGCTCCCCCTCTTCAGGATCTACTGGTTCTTCTGGTCAAATTATTGCAATCGCAACAATAGCAGTGGGGTCTGTGTCGATGATCTATCTGTTTTCAGTATTTTATGGATCAACTTCCGAATCAGAGTTTGACTCCTTGTCCTTAACCTCGGCAACCAACAATTGTTTCAATCGACATTCATTGGTGTTGTTCCAGGGGATTTTGTGGAAGTCGCACCACTTCCCAGTGTCATTCTTTGTCTTTCCTTTACCCTTCTTTTCCTGTGTCTTGGACTAGTTTTCTGGAGGCTATTGGTTAGGGTCATCTTTACCATGTTTTGGTTGTTGCATATTTGCAGACCAACACTCCCATTTATTCTAGTGCCTAAATTTCTACTCGATTTTGACAACATATTGATAGGCACCTCCCAATGATGAGATGTTTAGGAAATCCATTTTGGTTTGGATGTACCTATGCAAAGCCCCACGGTATTTCAGAACCATATGTCACTCAGAGTCTTTGATACCCAGCTTAGTCCACAAGGTATGGAAAGTATTTGTGAACTCTGACACTGTTTGGCTCTATTCTTATCACAGTGTGGTCCAAATCATGTATTGGTCTTCATAGCTATCAACATGGTAGTATTGTTCCTTGATCGCATCCACACAAAAAATCTCAAGTGGACTCATCCCCATATATTCCAGATTCCTCTGTGGAAGTTTTCTCCCAGTAAGTATCCCAACAATGTTTGACACAGGGGAGAGCCTTGAGAATTGCGAAGGTGATCTTTTCCTTGTCGGAAAAATTGTGAACAGAGAAATAACCTTCTAGCAGATTTAACCATTTTTCTAAGGCATCTGCATCTATTTGACCTTCAAATACGGTAATATCAAAATTAGCTTGTACCTTGAAGGGAGAGGTTTCTCCAAAGTGGTTGCTTGAAGAATATGCACCTATTTCTATGGGTAGGCATTGAAGGATGAGTGCAATATTCTCCATCATTTCGTCCCTCTATTGTGTGAGAGCTTGCTTAAGCAACATGTTAATAGAATATTTTTCTCCATCGTTTTTCTTTTCTGCCTCCATAGAGGGTTTCTTGGGTGTGCGAGAGCGATTGTCCTCAAGAGAGACAAGCTTGAGACCCAACTTGCTATACTCGGACCTTGTCGGGGACATGCACTGAAAAACGATCAAGAGTAGCCTACTCTGATACCATTTATCTAGATTATTTTCGGAACGAAATGAAAGCAGATATATTACAATGAAATACTCATAAAAATTGCCAGATACAGAGAGATACAATAATACATGATTTCTATTAATGAAATAAATGTACAGAGACTGTAAAAATACAGAGTGCAAGACTCGCTAGAATAATGACAACGTTATCTCTAAGAAGAGATGTGACAACTACGCTCATTCACAAGAAGATGATTATAGTGAGGCTCTGAAGGCATTTTTATGATAAACATGAATACCAAAACCCTAGACATCCAAAAACCTAACCCTAGGAGATGAAGCGCCAAAAGTCATGTGGGCCCCGTTTGGGTAAGTTAGTACATTAACTTCCGAGGGTCGTAACGTTTGCATGCAATCTCTGTTTTAGGTGTGTGATAACCTGTTAGAAAGGTCTTTTCAAGAACTACACATTATGTCATAAAACTCTAACTCCATCTATAGTTTGACTGTAGCAAGCCAAGAAAACTCAGTTTAGATCCCCAAAACAACCCTAGAAGTACAAAAATATGTGTTGACATGAAAACTTTCAAAATAAGCCAGTTGTAATAGGTGGGCGGCCACCAATATCCACCTGGATGTTGTGTATGGATTTAGGACAGCCCCTTAAGTGCATAACGCACAATTACAAAGAAATTTCCCCATTACAAAGAAACGTATTGAACTGAAAAACTATCTAGATGAGCTAGTTGGAATTTGGAACAGGTTGGTGGCCATTGATATCCACCTGGATCAGTTCCGCTCATAAATTCAGATCAACTTTTCTATCAATTTACTCTGTTTTGTTTGTACTAGAACCCATGTGGGAATGTTATTTATTTCATCAACTTCCATATCAGTGATGTTCAATTCTAAACCATCGGGGTCTAGAGAAACACCTCCAGTTGGATTCCTTTTTCTTTTGGGAATAGAAGTAACCATGTGTATTTCCTCCAATTGGTATCAAGGGGGGTCCCCACCATATCCATCACTTGCACATCCCTCATTTCTCTATTTTTTGCCAACATTAATCTCCCGACTCTTGTGGTATGAAGAGGAACTCTTATTGGGGTGATGCACTACGCCACCCTCGACACTGGTTGTGGAATTTCCCCTTTGTCTGTGTTGTGGTCACTTGTTTCCTTCTAGGGGAGAGACCTCCACTACACCAACATTTGAACTTGCCCTAGTATGTGCATATTCATTGGTGGCTTGTTTCTTCTTTTTGCGAGTAATTTTGCTCGAGGTAGTTTTCACCTTGGCCTCGACATGTGAGTCTTTATTTTCATCACCTCCTTTTGAATTTGTTGCACCCTATTAAAAAACAAGGAGTAACCGATTAATACCATATGATCCATGAAAATAACTTATGGATTAAAGCCACTTAGAGCCTCTGCTTCTTTCATATTAAGGTATTTGAAGAATCCTGCCATCTCGGTCAGAATAGATGAAATTTTAACTGCAATACTGACAATTTTGAATAGCATGGGAACAAATTGTCACTTTCTCTTCTGATCAAAGAACAAGGACCATGTTTTGTATTGTCTACACAACTCATACACCAAAAATCTATCACACACAAACTATGGAAGAAGCACAGGTTTCCCTTCCAAACCAAAGAGCCCTATGTATGTGAACTAATCTTCAAATACACACACTCCTTTCCCCCTAAGAAAATCCATGGTTGCTTCTATCACCTTGGCCGACTTAGTCCTTGTGAGCATGCTTTTGCACTCCCTAACGAAGGAATCTTGGATTTGGTAAAAATAAATGGGGCCTTGTGCTTCCATAGTGTGAGATACCAAAATTGAGCGAGATCTTCCTCAAAATTGGCATTGCCCCTTGGGGGAATTCCCTTGAATGTATTACTGTAAGCATGAGGAAGAACTAAGTAAGAGATCATGTAGAACCGCATGGTTTGAATGAAACTAGACAATTGGTGTGAAATCTCATTCGAGATAACTTGGGCCCAATTGAAGATGGCGCCTACCTTTATTGAGTAATGGAGTACATATATAACATACCTGGGGATAGTATATGTTTTTGAGTCTTGACCCACTAGTTGTGTGAAAAGCCAGGCGAATTTTTTAAACGGCTGAGCCAACATGCATGTGTTGATTTTTCTCATGTTCGAGGATCCCACTAGAGGTTGAGCTGAAAATGCCTTGAGAAAACTCATGCCACCATCTTGAGCGTCTAAAAAGGAATTTGCTTCAGGAAGCTTCAGGACTATGCTGGTGTCAGGAGGTGTAACATCCTTCTGAAATTATTAGGTGTTAATGTGACACACGTTCTGTTAAGAACCAAATATCAATATAGCATAGAAAAACCTTAGAAAAAGTACTCAACGCCTTGAAAAAGAGATAATTTCAGATAATAAGCCTCTTCGATGTGGCAGCCTCCTTTTACCCCACTTAAATGTTCAAGTACAAGATGATTCAAAATGAAAATGTCTCCTTGGTATATATAGGAGACTAGGAGGTATAATTACAACTAATGGCCTAAAGC
>JZKD02S0055628.1:607953-620719 GCA_000966675.3 Picea glauca | reverse complement strand
GTCAGACACAATAGAATGAGGCATGCCATGGAGTTTGAATATATTATCCATAAATATTTGAGCTATGGTGGAGGTAGTGAATGGGTGTTGAAGCGCACAAAAATGAGCATATTTCGAAAGACGATCCACTACTACCATGATGATTGACTTATTGCCTGATTTAGGTAAGACAACAATGAAGTCCACAAAAATATTTGTCAAAATAGTAGGTGGGATCGAAAGTGGTTGGAGTGTGCCTGGGGCTTTGACTGCCTCTCCCTTATTGTGTTGACATGTATCACATTCATACATACAGGTGAAAATGTCCTATTTCATACTGTCCCAAAAAAAAGAACGTTTGACCCATTCATATGTTTTGGTAAAAACAGAATGCCCAACTGTAGGTGAAGAATGAAACTCAGAGAGAACGGTGGATTTAAGGTTTGATTGTTTGCTTATCTTGGTGCGCATGGGGCAGACCCGGGGTTAAATATTCAAATACCAACAAAACTCTTAGACATCGGCCCTTTCGACATCACCTACAGAGCAAGTGAAGTCTCATCCAAGGAATCTAGAGGGGATGCAAAAACCAAGGTTCTGCATTAATGAGGGAAAGTGAGACCTTTTTCATGTATTTGCTACCAATTACTCATGTGCGTAGTTCCATTATTTACTTCATTATTAAACACAGTCTAAGTGCGACATTACAACATCATATGGGAGCCATACATTCAACATATATCATAAAACATTATACATTGCAAATACAACACATCACAACAAACATATTTACATGGTTCACTCAAATTGGGCTACGTCCACAACAACTGGCTTCTTATATTATTCATTCACAGTTTTCTTACAACTGTGCATGCGCTACAAAATATGCAACATTAACATCATCCAAACCTACCTAGTCGTTCTGTTGCAATGCGAGTTTACTCCTCAGTCATACCTTAGACTTCTTCCCTCGCTCGACTCCCTTACCCAAAAATCACTAGGAACTTCTAATGTGTCGAACCCCCAAACCCAAAAAACCCTTTACATATGTATACATAAAAATATGGCTAAGCTCGTTACAAAAGTGGACAAAATGTCCCCCAAAACCCAACGATTTATAACCGTTTTTCGCCTTTTGAGTGTTGCTCCGTCGCGCATCCTTCTGTTGCGCTCTTTGAGTCCTTGGAGTCCGCTCTCGTCACGTGCTCTGGTCCATCCTCTAACTACCTTTTGTTCTTTGACTTCTTCTGGCGCAAATACCCACAACTTATCCAAAATGCCTCTCCAACAATTTAAATACAGACGACCTTTATAGTGAGGCTGGTCTTGCTGCCACAAGTACCCTGGAGTAGCTTGTGGATCCTGATGCAGTGTTTTGACCAATATTGAAAGTTTGGGGTCTTCCAACCATTCCTGGCGAACTGCCTAAAGCCAATATGTGACAATGAATGAGAGGGAAAAAAAAACCCCGTCTTCTTCATATTTCCTGGAAAGGGAATCAACCACCACATTTTCTTTTCCTTTTTTGTAGATGATCTCATAATCATAGCCAAACAACTTGGTTACTCATTTTTTTTTGCTTCGGGGAAGAAATTATTTGTTCCAGAAAATACTTGAGGCTTTGATGATCAATTTTGATTTGGAAGCATTGCCCCAAGAGATAAGGATGCCAAATATCCACAACATGAAGAATAGCCAACATTTCCTTTTCATAGGTGGATTGACCCAAATGGCGCTCAGACAATTGTTTGTTGGTGAAAGCCAAAGGTCTACAATCTTGCATGAGAACAACCCCGATGCCTTTCCCAGAGGCATCACATTCTAGGACAAAGGTTTTGTTGAAGTCAGGGAGAGCCAAAATTGGAGTAGTGCACATAGCCGCTTTCAAAACTTGGAAGGCATGGTTGGCTGTTGGAGTCCAAATGAAAGCATTCTTTTTAAGGAGAGTTGTGAGAAGAGCTGCAATTTTTCCATAATTCTTAACGAACTTGTGATAATAGTCAGTCAAACCCAAGAAGCCACGCAAAATTTTAATAGTTTTTGAGCGCGACCAATTCTGCATAGATTCAATTTTCTTTGGATCTACTCAGACACCATCCTTGCCGAAATTATGTCCCAGGTACTCAACTTCAGAGGCTCCAAAGGCACATTTAGACTGCTTAAGAAAAAGTTTGTTCTGAGACAATAACTGGAGGACTTGATCCACATGGGTGATATGTGCTTGCCATGTTTTGCTATAGATGAGAATATCATCAAGGAAAACCAAGACAAAATGGTGGAGAAAAGGACAAAATACATGATTCATGAGATTTTGAAAAGTGGAGGGAGCATTACTGAGGCCAAATGGCATAACAACTCGTAGTGGCCCGCATGATTTATGAATGTAGTGTTGGGAATGCCTTCTTCTTTCATATGAATCTAGTGGTAGTGTTGGGACAGGGGCAAACCCAGGGTTCAATGCTACAACAACGCACCAACAAAACCCTAACTACCGGTCCTTTCGGCAACACCTACGAAGAAGATGAAATCTCACCCAAGGTAGAGGCAGGGGTAGTTGCAGGACTCAGGTGTCTGCAACCTTTGCTGGGACACAGATCTGTGATTCTAACACTTAAAAGAGCACTCACAGTTAACATTCATCAACATTCAGTCTCAGTTGCATCGCAGTAAACCCTAATTACAGAGCATCACAGTATTCAACCAGATCTAGCATCTAACAACACTTAGCACGACGAAACATATCAGATCTAGCAGATTCAAGCACTAAGCATATGTATGTCAGTCAGATCTAACATCCATCCATAATATTAAGCACTAAGCATCGATAGATCATTCATCTATATTAAAGCACTAAGCACATTAACATATAAACACATCAACACATAGCACAAAGCAGAGCAATAGATCATGTACGTGGTTCACCCCCACCCTGGGGCTATGTCCACCACCTCTTTGTCTTATTTATTATCTTCTTCAATCGGTTACATGCACAGAGCCTAAAAAACCTTACTTTGCAGAGGACAGGGGATCTGCGTAGCTCCCTAGATCCTCCTTCCCCAAATATATCTAATCATGCAGCCTTCCACAATCTCTTACAATGACTTGCACTTAGCTCTGCAAGTCTCACATAGTATGCACCAAAGCATTTACAACTTTTGATCACACATATCCAACTCTAGCACTTAGCCAACTTGCAACTACCTCTTCTTATATTGCCTAGTCTTCTATTTATACATTACAAAATAGGCCTAAGCATGGGTAAACCCATGGACCGACATTCCCATACCCGTTACATAATCCCAAATCCCAAAAAGGGCCATAAAATGGGCCGAGATCCCATGATCTCCGCTTCATCTTGCGCTCCACCTTTGACAACCTATCAAAGTCCCAAAATCAGGTCAAACATGACCAAGAATCCTCAAAACTTGGTCAAGGGCCAACAGGCTCCCGACACTCACCTGTGACTCGTCCTGAGTCACTCTGATCGGACTAGTTCTGCTTCGAAAGCCTCGATATTGGCTCGAGATGCTTTGACTTGTTGTTGTGCCATGACCTCTTGTTCAACGGAATCTTGTATGACTGCTTTTTTGACAGGTCCTTCTAAGCGTTGTTCAGCTGCAGTGACGACTTTCTCCAGTTCGGCTCCTCGACCTTCGATCTCGGTGAACAGTTGGTAAGCCTTATCTTGTACAGGTTGGAGCCTCTGAGTCACTTTCATGACTTTGCTCTGGATAATGTGGACCTTCTTCTGGGCAGTGTGCTACTCCTAGGATCGCTTCATTCTTTCCACAACTGACAGGGGCTTCAACTGCGCCTGTATAGTTTCTGCTTGATACTTTGCCTCTTGGAGCTGCGACTCCAGTGCCTTCAATTCTGGATTATCAGTTAGTTTCTCATAGGTTTGGGCACTGCGATCAGTGAGTTGCTTACATTCCATGGCAAGGGCCTTTATTCTCTCAACTATGCTTCAAGCAATTTCTTCTCTTTGATTCCTCACATCTTGCAGGGTGTTGGGCACTATGCGGAGCTCTAAGTCTATGATTCGTTTATGTAGCTGTAGGATAGCTTCTATGAGCTACTCTACTTTATGTGTGACTCGGTCTTCTGCTTGTGGCTCTAAGCCTGTTACAAAGCAGATTTCTCTATTGAATGCTTCTTTCACTTCGAGTTGTTCTGCGAGCAACTGTTCTTTTTCTTGTTGCATCTGGGCTTTCTCTTCTTCAAACTTTTCCTGGAGAGAAACCTTATCCTGTTCTGTAGCTCTGCATTGTTCTACGAGTACGCCTTGCACTTGCTTCAAGGCCTGGGTGGCTTGTTCTGTTTCATCTTGAGCGCGACGAAGGCGAGCTTCGACCGCATCAGCTAGTCGGTGGAGTTGGGCTGGCTCATCTCCTAGCTCTGGTTCTCTTGATGGCAGGGGTGCAATGGAGACTGTGCGACTGGACTAAAGGTCTTGCTGTACCCCTTGGAGTTCGATCTCAATTCTATCATACATTTCCTCATTCTTAGCTTCCTGTTTCTCCATGATTTCCAGCAAAGCGTCATTGAGAGCTGCGATGATGAAGTCGAAATCATCGACAGTAAGCACAGTCTTCATCTTGGTCATGGTGGCTTTCGATTTCTTCCGAGAAGAAGGTTTCAGGGGATAAAACTTCGTCTTCTTTAGGGGATCGACCTTATCTCTAGGTGGTGTTACTTCGCCTGGCTTCTGTTCAGTTCCTTTTCCATTTAGTTCTTCTACTTTGTCATCACCCCCTCGGTCAGGTGATACTGAAGTAGTCTTTCCTGAGGCATTTCTTAAATCTTGGACCTCTTTAGTCTTCTTTGTTTTGTTGGGTCCGGGTGTACCTATTCTTTATGCATGGTCTCTGTGCTGTCAGGGTTAGACATCTCTACAGGGTCTGCGGGAATAAGGAGGTCCACAGACCAGTCCTTGGTGTTCTCCTCAAGGTCTTCTTTTGTGAGCTTGTAGTACGACTGAAGCTGCTCCTTATGTTCATCAGATCGCATTGTTATGTAGATGAAGTGTCGATCTGCACAGAACTTCATCAGGGGTCAAAACCTCTGTAGGTTGTTCGGGGTCATGCGCGGTTCAACTTCAATGGCTCTCTTCAGATGAAGGTAATATGTATGAAAAACAACGTTTGACTGCCACTGCTTGTTCATATCACTCGAGTACCAAAGTGTAGCAAACTTCGCGGCAAGCGGCTCGAACGGTTCAATATCTGGGAAGGTCACACCTTTCGGCATCTCCCAAGCAACAAAGGTGATGAGGATCATGAGCTAGGTAAAGTGAAACTCATAGACCTGATCATGTGCTTCGCGACAGTCTAGTTCCAACTGATTAACTAGGTACTTAGCCCAGTTCATCTGTAGGCCTTCCACGCACTTCCCTACGAGGTCAACAACAAAGCCTGTGAATTGCATATGTCTATTCTTCCTTACTAAATTTTCGGCTATTAGCTGACAGGCTAGGCGCACTTCGTCATTTTGGATGGAGGCTACCTTGTAGCCT
The DNA here is from genome assembly GCA_000966675.3 of Picea glauca. Classification (NCBI taxonomy): domain Eukaryota; kingdom Viridiplantae; phylum Streptophyta; class Pinopsida; order Pinales; family Pinaceae; genus Picea; species Picea glauca. The sequence continues at coordinate 615,225 of JZKD02S0055628.1, read as the reverse complement.
TGCATTCCCTTTTAAACATCGTCGTATGTATCCTTGATCTTCTGTGCTAGCACGTGATCTGTGGCTTTTCCTGGATAGAACTCCTGTGGGTCGGGTCCTTGCATACTTAATCCCGTGATCCTATGGATCAATGTCAGATCGACTGTAATCTGGCGGTCTAGACATAAGTAACCGCCATGGTAAAATGAAAGTAATAGCTTGACACATGCGTTCACTTCCTGGTGCCTTCCGAAGTGTGGGATCTTTCTTACATTTAGCAGGGTGGACTACGCGAGGTTCATCGTCCACGACTGGAGAATTATCTTTGAGTTCTTCCCCTTCATCCTGGTCAGGTATTTGTACATGGTGAGCATACTGTAGTTCTTGCAATCTCCGAGGTTGAAGTCACTGAACTTCAACGCTGTGATCTTGTCCTGCTACGCTCAAACTGCGCGTATCCCCTTCGGGAGGTACACAATAATCATGGAGTACTCGAAATCTCTTGGCACACTATCTCGACTCACAGCGATGGCTAGAGGCGGGATGTAATCAGGTAATATGGTTGGGATCAACTTCTCATTTGCTAGGTCATCTCTGTGTTTGGTTCTCTTTTCTGTTGATGGTCGGGATGATCCGGCTCTGCGAGCATTCGATGGAGAGGCTTGCAGTCCTCTCGTCGATGATTCTTGAATACTTGCATACATTTCTCTTTCAGACATTACTCTTTCAGTCATTAGGTCAATCTTAACTTCCTCAACAATTTTCTCAGCAGCGCTAAGCTCGTCTGACATGCACGCTCGTGGTAGAATATCTCGGGTTCAAAGAGTAACTGCTTAATGCAATGGGATGAATGGTAATAGTGCGATGATCACTGTGTGAAATCAACTAGTCCGCGGGCTCAAATTCATGGTTAGCAAAAGTGTTCTCGTTGTGTGGCACGACGGGATAAATAGATAACTCGACAACGAATCTCTTGCAATGGGTGAGAAGCCTTCATTAACTTGGTGTTGTCCGTTATGGAGCAGTCCCAATGGTCTAGTGGCGAACTTTCTGATCATAAATTCCTTTCTACCCGTTCGGGCCGTCGGTCTAACGGTTATACTGTCTCTAATGACTATATTGCATCGCCATGGCAAAGGGCCATGTGACGTAGTTCTGATATCCTGACGACGAAGTTCCAATTTTGCAAATTTTCCTTCTGCGAAGTTCCCTCTGGAACCTTCTGTAACTTTTCAATTTTAGCTTTCTTCTTACTTAGTTTTCTAGCCTTCTTTCCAGTGAGCTTCGTCTCATAATTCCTTTTTCCATTTTGATTCTTATCTTCTTTTGGCAGAGTAACTTCGCGCTGGTGAGGTTCTTTCCTAGAAATCAGGGGTAATACTTCATCTGTATCTGGAATAGGTACTTCAGTCTTCTACAAATCTTCTAGTGTTCTTCCTACTTCGACATCCAAGTCTCTGGTCTTAAATAGCTTCGCTTGGTTTTGTTGTTCTTCAATCAAGTGTGCGATCCTCCTAGTCATGAAATCTTTTAACTCTTGCTTCTTCTGCTCTATGATTTATTCTTCTTTCCTTCTGGCCTGATCTCCTTCAATCCAAGGTTTTTCTAGTAACATAGCAAATAGAGTGTTGTTTTCAATAAATTTGACAACTTCAAATTCTTCCTTTGTCAAAGTTCCATTGGCATTTATAGATATCTGGGTAAGTCTTCCACACAGGTTTATCAGCTTTCCTCTAAAGAACCCTATTCCTCCCAATGAATGAATCATAACAGGCTTTCCTAGAATTTCCCAAGTTCTTTTTGTCATGATATTCACCTGTGTCTCCTCATCTAGAACACAGTCAATGTCGAAGTCTCCTATTCTTACTTCAATGCATTCTTTTTCTTTGAAGATCTCTGATAAGATGATATGTCGGTGCTCATTCAGGGTTTCTTTTATCTGTAGCAATACTTTTTATGAATCGTTCTGGGGTTCTGCCATAATCTCAGTTGCTTAACTTTTCTTGTGGTCTTCTTGTCTCATATTCATCCTTTCAACCTTAACTATCATTCTATGACAATCCAAAATTTCATGGTCCATAACTTTGAAACAAAGACAACTAGGTATTCTTCCAGGGCATTCCTTAGCCATATGTCCCAGTGTTCTGCAAATGTAACAAAGGGTTAATCCTCTCTTTCTCTTAAATGATCCCCAACCTTTCCTATACTGTGCACTAGGATCATGGTAGCTAACCTGCAAAAAATTCTTTCTAGGATCCTGCATCCATTTGTTAGTCCAAACATTCTCTCTACACATAGGTATAACATATCTTTCACTATTCTTATCAGATCTACTCATATCAAATCTTCTTTCATCTATGAGTGCCCTAGTTTTTAAGCTAGAACAAATCTTATTAAACATACCTAGATCCATACTTTAGAAACAAAATTTTCCACTAATCTTATCTTCAGCAGAGCACAAAGCTTCCAGATCTAAAACTTTTCACTATTCTTACCTTTATCAGAGTACATAGATTACAGATCTTACCTTTTTTCTTCGGATCTGACCCTTCTTGGAAAAGAGCTTCACAGATCAAGTAGAATACGATGCACTAGGGCGACATATATATGCACAGAGCTTTCACAATTTCAGGTCGGATCTTCTCACAAAGCTTCTTTTTCCTCAGTTCCTAGCAATCATAGTTTTAGGTCCCAGCAACAGAACCATTTGTTGGGACAGGGGTAGACCCAGGGTTCAATGCTACAACAACACACCAACACTACTGACCCTTTCTGCAACACCTGCGAAGCATATGAAGTCTCACCCGAGGTAGAGGCAGGGGTGGTTGCAGGACTCAAGTCTCTGCAACCTTAGTCGGGACACAGATTTGTGATTCTAACACTTAATAGAGCACTCAACAGTTAACATTCATCAACATCCAGTCTCAGTTACATCGCAGTAAACCCTAATTACAGAGCATCACAGTATTCAACCAGATCTACCATCTAACAACACTTAGCACGACGAAACATATTAGATCTAGCAGATTCAAGCACATGTATGTCAGTTAGATCTAACATCCATCCATAATATTAAGCGCTAAACATCGACAGATCATTCATTTATATTAAAGCACTAAGCACATTAACATATAAACACATCAACACATCGCACAAAGCAGAGAAACACATCATGTACGTGGTTCACCCCCACCCTGGGGCTACGTCCACCAACTCTTTGTCTTCTTTATTAGCTTCTTCAATCGGTTACATGCACAGAGCCTCAAAAACCCTACTCTGCAGAGGACAGGGGATTTGCGCAACTCACTAGATCCTCCTTCCTCGAGTATATCTAAGCACGCAACCTTCCACAGTCTCTTACAATGACTTTCACTTAGCTCTGCAAGTCTCACATAGTATGCACCAAAGCACTTACAACTCTTGATCACATAGATCCAACTCTAGCACTTAGCCAACTTGCAACTGCCTCTTCTTACATTGCCTAGCCTTCTATTTATACATTACAAAATAGGCCTAAGCATGGGTAAACCCATGGGCTGACATTCCCATACCCATTACAAAATCCCAAATCCCCCAAAAGGCCCTAAAAGGGGCCGAGATCCCGCGATCTCCGCTTCGTCTTGTGCTCTGCCTTCGAAAACCTGTCGAAGTCCCAAAATCAGGTCAAACATGACCAAGAATCCTTAAAACTTGGTCAAGGGGAAATAGGTAGTCAGAGAAGAGATCAAGTTTGGTAAAATACTAAGCACCACTTAATTAATCAAAAAAGTCATCAATGAAAATAATGGGAAATTTTTCTTTGATGGTGAGTTTGTTGAGAGTGTTCAACAACACATGTATTCCAACAAAGGACAAACACCTTCAGTAACCACTCACACAACCAGGTAAAAGATCAACACACTGATGTTTTCATGTGGTAAAAACCCTATAGGGAAACATTCACGGCCCCAACCAACGCTACCACTTGGAGCAGTTTATTAATGCAAAAGAAAAAGATTACAGAGAGATTTTACAAGAGAGTTTCTCACAATCGATCATCGGCAAATGACCCTCCATGCTCTTTAAATAGAGATCATGGACCAATCGTGTTTTAAGCCATAGATCAATGGCCATTGAGATCGAGGAGAGTATGAACTGTCGGATCACTCTATGTCGGGAACATATCGTGACCATCAGATTTCCTAACTACAAATGCATACAAAGAAACACACTTTTACCTAACGACACATTAGACCAAGTAGATCTTAACTAACTCTTAAGTGTCTAAATATCCTAATATCCCCCCTTAAGAACAACTTGGGATATGATTGAAGGATTTACAATAGTTACACAATAGGAGAAGGAAGGAGGCATTAGAGACTATCCCCCCTTAACGACAACTTCTTGAACTCCTAACATAAATCGAAGTTTGGAAAACTTCGCTTCTATAAGAGACGTTTTGAAAATGTCTACAACTTGATATTCTGTAGGGCAAAAGAGCACTTCAATAACTTGATCATGAATGAACTTTCTAATGAAATGAATGTGTAGCTCAATGTGTTTTCTACGTTGATGTTGAACTGGGTCTTTGCCGAGATTGATGGCACTTTGATTGTCGCACCAAAGGCTGGTCAGATGTTGCTGCTAGAATCCAAACTCTAAAAGGATCTGTCAAAGCCACAAGGCTTCTTGACTTGCATTTACCGTTGCTCGATACTATGCTTCTTCTGAAGAATGTGCAATAGCCTGTTGTTTCTTACAGGCCCAAGTGACAGGTCCCGAACCAAGGCTGGAAACATAACCTGCAGTAGACTTTCGATCATCTGGGTCACCGACCCAATCTGAATCAGTGAAACCAACCAATAAAGGAGTCCCCCCTGAACTGTAATGTATCCCTAAATGAACTGTATCATAGACATAACGAAGTATCCTTTTAGCTACTTTCCAATGGATTTCATGGGGTGTTTGCATATATCGGGAAACAAGACCAACAACAAAGGAAATATCAGGACTAGTATGAGTCAAGTATAAGAGGCTACCAACTAACTGATGGTACAGGGTGGCATCAACTTCGGGAGAAGTATAGGTGGCAGTAAGCTTGACTCCAGACTGGAAGGGAGAAGGTGCTGGTTTACAATCGTCCATGTGAAAGTGACGAAGAAGGTCACAAGAATACTTAGACTGGGAAAGACAAATTCCTTCATTGGTTTGCAAAACTTGGAGGCCAAGGAAATATTGCAAAAATCCTAAGTCTGCCATTTCAAATTTCTTCGTAAGGTTGGTTTTCACATGGTTTAAAAGTTTTGAGTCACTAACAGTAAGGATAAGGTCATCAACATAAAGGACAAGGATTATGAGATGACTTCCTACTTTCTTGGTATAGACATTAGGATCATAATGGAATCTAGAGAATCCAATGGCAATAAGAAAGCTGTCCATTTTGGCATACCAAGTTCGGGGAGCTTGCTTGAGACCATAAACAAATTTCTTAAGGTGACAAACAAGGCTAGAGTCATTCTGGACATAGCCAGGAGGTTGTTCCATGTAGATTTCTTCTTGCAAATATCCTTACAAGAAGGCGGATTTAACATCCATCTGATGGACCTCCCATTTATGTGAGACAACAAGGGAAATGACAAGTCGGATGGAATTCATTTTGGATACAGGGGCAAAGGTTTCATTATAGTCAATTCCTTCAACTTGGAAAAATCTTTTGGCAACTAATCGAGCCTTGTGTCTTTCAACACTTCCATATGATGCATACTTTGTTCTATAGACCCATTTACATCTGACAAGTTTTCTTTCTTTTGGAAGAGGTATAAGATCCCAATTATTGTTTGCCATTAAAGAACGATACTCTTCATTCATTGTTGTATCCAAATATAGATGACCTGAAGCTTCTGCAAATGTCTCTGGATCATGAGTTTATGAAACTTGAGCCAAAAGAGAAGAGTCTCGCAGGAACTTTGAACGTGTTCGATGCTCATATGAAGGATCACCGACAAGATCACCAACTGCTTCTCATGTTAAACATACCCATCTAGGAAGCAGTGGAGCTGGTGCTGGTTCAGGTTCAAAGGACTCATCCGGAGGAAGGTGAGCAGGCAGAGGTGGATTTTCATCCTCACTGTCATCATCTGAAAAAGAAACTAGAACAAAAGAAGGCACAAACGTTGAAGATGTCTCACAGGATGAAGAAGGCACAAATGCCGAATTAGGCTTGCGGGCCAAGATATTTTCATCAAATTTAACATATCTTCTAATAATAATTTCATTACAATGTGGTTGAAGAAGTTTGTAACCTTTGACATCTTCAGAATAACCAACAAATATACACTTCTCACTTTTAGGCTGCAATGCTTTCCTTTTCTTATCAGGAATGTGAGCCCATGCTATAGTGCCAAATACATGGAAGTGACTTACATCTGGTTTAATTTTAGTCCAATCTTCTTTCGATGTTATATTTTTAAGAGCCTTTGTGGTAATGCAATTTACTATGTAATTTTCACAGTTGATTGTTTCTGCCCAATACTTTAGACTTAATCCCTTAGATTGGATCATACAATTAGCCATTTCTTTTAATGTGCGGTTCTTTCTCTCAACAACACCATTTTGTTGTGGTGTATATGGAACAGTGTGTTGCATTTGGATGCCCTGTGTAGTGCAGTAACTTGTAAAATTATTTTTCATGTATTCGTCTCCATTATCTATTCTTAACCTTTGAATTTGATGTCCATATTGTTTTTCTACAAGAGTCTTGTAGGCCAAAAACTTGTCAAAAAATTCTCTCTTAAGTTTTAAGAAGTAAACCCAAGTACGTCTGGAAAAGTCATCAATGCAAGTTAAAAAATACTTGCACCTAGAAAAAGAAGGAGAAAAAGTGGACCACACAAATCACTGTGAACAAGCTGAAAAGGGCCCGAGGCGTGCCAAGAGGCATGTTTGTCAAAACTGTCCCAATGATTTTTTCCAAGAACACAACCGACACAAACACCATCTCTGCATGAAACAAGAGGAAGACCAGTCACGATCTATTTATTACATACTTGCTTCAATGAGCGATAGTTTAGATGACCATACCGCTCATGCCAAAGTTTTCTCAAGTCATCGCTATGAGCAACGAAAACTGATGAAAAAGATGATGACCCAAAGTTGTCAAACTTGTATAACCTGGTAATATCATCAACAATTCCAGTTGAAAGAATATGCTTAGGATCTTTTAGATCCTTGATTACAACTTGGTGAGGTGAAAACTCTACGGTTTTACCTTCACCTGAATGAGTGATTTGATATACTGATAGAAGGTTACAAGAA